>VKOC01000007.1:22642410-22713829 GCA_009364415.1 Spea multiplicata
ATATATATATATATATATATACACACATGTGTGTGTGTATATGTATATACATATATATACATATGTGTGTGTGTGTGTGTATATATATATATACATATACATGTGTGTGTAAAGGCAGGGGTGTGTGGTGAGGGTAGTGTATAAATGTGTATGTATGGACAGGCATATGTGTAGATATATATATAGATATATATACATATCTACACACATATTATATATATATACACATATATATATTATATATGTGTGTGTGTGTAAGGGCAGTGCATGTATGTATATGTCAGCCAGCAAATCAACCAGCATACCTGGTAAGGTACATTGCTTGCCGTGATTGGCTGGTTGTTGTACGCTGGGTAGAGGGGTAGTCTTATACGGCGAGTATAGTCCAAACTCTATATTTGGACTGTAAAAGTTGGGGGTCGTCTTATACGCCCAGTCGTCTTATACGCCGGAATATACGGTATATATACAAACCTTATTAGATGGAAGGGGGTTACTATTTTAGTGAATAAAAGCAAAATAGCTGCTCATTCATTCACAAAATGTGTTGTCATACCTCCCAAGAGTCTTAGTATATTTGGACAGTCATGATTTTCAGACTTCCTCCTACTCTGTGGGTATTTTTTTTTATTATTTATTGTTTTATATAGCGCCGTATAACAAGTGGTATATAACATAACGATTTGAGCTACAGAAACAACAGGTGAGTACGACCCTGGAGCTTACAATCTAGAGGAAGCCAAGTGGCTTCTGACAGTGGCCAAAAATCTTGAAGACAGAGAATCGCAATGGACACTTGCTCACTGCCCTCCCGTGTTTGCCTCCAAACTCACTTGAGGTCTAAAACGCACTTCTCTTCAAAAACAAAGGTGCACCCATCGTATATTATAGACATTCAGTGTGTTCTTGTGTGGGTTCGAGCATCTTAATGCTCTACTATTCAATGAATGGCAGGAAACATATAGATTGATTGAACCAAGATCATCCACCACCTGAGACAAGGTCTGACCCCAGCTAGAACTGCATTGTCCTCATTTTGCAGAAGAGCTTTCATTTTCTCTTTGTTGAGTGCAGGTTGGATGACCTAAGAATCTATTGTATTCTTTAAAAAAAAAAAGATACTTTGTTGTGGGAAAATGGTCTTAATTTCACATGGAATGACCTGAATGGACATTGATGAGACATCTTATTGCCATAAAATTCTGGACGTTCTATGGCAATGGGTTCCGAGCCAGCCTAAGACTGATATCCCCTGATATAGACAGCCATAAACAGCTTTTGGACCTTTATTATTCAATAAACGTTGAGTGAAGTCAAGTTGGCACAAGATGAGTTTGTAGCAGTAAACTTCTACAAGTAGGACACCCTCATCTTGAGAAGCACAAGAGTTCAGCGCATACCCAGAAAATACCCTTTAAAAAAACATCTATCTAAGGTATAAATGTTGGGGAATCCGTCACACTATATGGCCATTTATTGCTTCGCCCGCCACTCTGTCAAAGTAACCCACGTTTGGAGAGTCCAAGTTTTAATGGCTATATTGCTTGCCAAAAAACTGAATCAGTGGAACTGCACCTTAACCCACTGAGACTCTCATGCAAGTTAAAGCCTTTCTGTACACCATCAATGAGGCTTCTGTGCGCCAAGTGAGGCTGACCCGCATATTAGAGAAGGGAAGGTGGAACTTGACATTATCACCCTCTGCTGTAAAGAAAAATAAAGAAACAATAAGTTAAAACATTAAAAATTACTTTTTAAGTGCATGTAACCCACTTATGCCTCCCTCTCCGATCCCCTTATGGGGTTGCATGTCTCGGTTAAAATGCAGGTGAACAAAAATAAAAGAAAAAACTATTCCCACCTCTACGTACCCCCATGATCCTGAAATACAGTTGTGTGTCACATGTAAGAACCTCACTGGCCTTGTAATGTTACATGAAATAGATACTTTGTAACAAGAAATGTTAAGACCACTGATTTTGTAATGGCTTCCACTAGAAATCAGTGAACTAGAGGTGAATTTTCGGTGTCATGTGGGACATTTTAGTTAAAGTAGAATATACATTATATTTCTATAATTAGCTTAAACTGGATGCAAGGAATACATGGTAGAAAACCATCAGCTTTCTAAGCATCGCATTCTGAACCATCTGCTGTTTTCGTGCCCGTGTTAATTTTATTAGTTTTTGGTTGACCACGTTTGGCCATGATGACAGTATTCACTGGCGTCCAAGGTCAAGCCATTAATCTGCCTTAGGCAAGACGTGGGTCTTGAGCAAAGCTCTGGAGGAGAAACAAAGACCTTTTCCACTCTATCAGGTTCTTTGTTGGGTTGGACCTCCAGAGGAGCTGCGTTAGAACTTTATGGTTTGGTAATGTTCTGGTTCTGTAGAAGAAAAACTTCTGATGTCCAGTTGTCCTTTCACGCTCATTTGTTCACATCGCCGCCAGAAGAACCCACATGAAAGATAAAGATCCAGGGGCATCAGTGGAACGTCATCATCGTCGAGAACACAGTGCTGTAGACTCAGTGTCTGCAGAAATATGGAAATAGCTGTAAAAGGCACAGTGGTTTGAATTAAACGTAATGGCGGAAAATGTGGAAGAAAAATGTGCTGAAAATAGATGAAAAATAAAAAGCAGAAATGGCAGGACACAATGATTTACATTTTAATGACATTGAGCTGAGATGAATACTCACTCATTTTATGTGCGGCTCATTTAGAGCCAGTCTTGGGGAAATAATCACACAATGCTTTTTACATATGAAAAGGGATTAGCAGATTCGGCGAAAGGACCAGATGAGGTACCAGGAATACCATTGGAATAAATCAATTCTGTGAAGGTGATATACTTAGAATTCCAAAATAGAACCAAACTTCCTTAATAGTTGGATCATTACATCTGAAATTGGATGCAGCAGATAAGCTTTGCACTAGTTAGGTAGTACTGAGATGGAAAAAAAAATTACAAGGGAAAGGCCAGAAGTTAGCAGAGCAAATCTGCGACTCCGGTTCTTCTAGAGGAACAAAGGAATGGATTTGTGTTCTGTACTGGAATATATTTAACCCCAATGGCAGGCCAAAGAGGTTAACGTAGTGGTTGGCCTAAACAGTAACTCCAAACTCAGGGCAGCGCCGCCTGGAGCCCCCTCAGCACCGATGTCCTTTCTACCGGGCGTTGTAATATGATGTTATATCCTGGCTCTCCGTAGTGTTAATGGAGGTCCTTCTTTTAACCGGCCCGTTCATTAGTGGTGCTATACCCAATGGAACCATCAGGCTTCCTAATATGCGACAGAGGGCCTGCCACCCACCTGGACCTGCCACCCTAACCCCGGGCCTAGTCATCCTAGGCCAGAATATGAATTATTTTATATATTCGTTATTAGAAGCTGATTAGCTCTGGCTGTGTTAAAAGATGGGTAACGGAGGAGATATAAAAAAAACACATCTTCTGAGACAAAACAAAATTCTAGATAGCAATTATATTAATAGAAAAGCGCTATGAATGGTTTTAATAAATACAGTTATGGTCCTAACTTCCTTGGTGGTGACATCTTCTTTAACTCAAGTTCTTTAAGAGAATTAGCATGCAATATACAGTATGACCTTTGTATGTCATCTATTATGAAAAACACATAGGATACATCGTCATGGGTAAACAAGAATTGCCATATGCAGGTCTTACGGGAATATCTTTAGGGTTAATGAAGTCCTGTTTGGTCTTTGACCTCATATGTTTATGAATAGTTTCCCGTGCTCTACACAATCATTATTACCTCAACTAAAATTGCTCACCTAATTATGTTCTTAATCTGCGTTTGTTCCTTCAGTTTCCGGGCTCACAGAAGCACTTTAATTGAACCAAGTACGCTCTTGTTGAAGAAGCATCATTAAGATAAAGGGCCTTAATGGAAAGATGACTTCCAATTAATTCACTTTAGCTCATCTTCCTCGCTCTTCTGCAAAATCCTAGTGAAGGGCATGTAGGGCTTTTAGCCAGAACAAAGATGATGGAATAAGGTGAAGAAACAGGTGAACCTTTTTTCGGTCACGGTGGACCTCAACGTATTACGCGCGAGTCTTGACTTCTAAATTCTAGGGAAAGTTTTGAAAAAGTACAGCTAAAAAGTTTGTTTAGCCATTCACCATTTACTGTTCTTGAGTAACTAAGGAATTGTACAGCGATCTCCGGTTCTGGACTCCAGAACCTACCTACTAACAATTCCTAGCTCTCCTTGGGTACAGACCTCAATGATATCCACTACTAAAGGCATTATATGACCCTAAACTGGTCGCGTATTATGGTCTCAGCGGATTCATGGTCATCCAAATGTCCTACTTCATGGTTAGAAGCAGAAGCCTTGTGATCTTCATTAAAGATGTCGTGACCTATATATATTTTCCTCCATATCACTTGTCTCCTTCCAGAATGTCATCTCATTCTTCTCTCTGTGTTCTCATTCAGCCGTTATTCAATTATATTTAATCTTCCAATTTTTTAGTCAACAACAATGAAATTAATGCCATATAGGTTTTTTATATATACTTTATAAATTTGTCTAAGAATGAATAATTGTTATTTATTCCACACATTGTCATTGTTGTTTGAAGTAGTTTTCGTCGATGTCTTGAGAACAAAAGGTACTTTCTCATGGGCACTTCAGGGGCCATCCGGTCCATTTTTTTCGATACTGTTTTTTTGTTTTTTGACTAATTGATCCTACTTAAATACTAAAGTCACTTATAAAAGCCTGTCCAATTCGGTGAAACCACTTACCGTCTGTTCTTTTTATTTTTTCTTTTGGTAGAACGCAACGAAGACAATTAATGGAGAATTGTCCTCCTACAACGATCTTCAAAATGCACTTTTTTAAATCTTATATATTGTGCGTTTCTCCTAGCCCTTGATCTAATAATCAATTATCAAATTGCCACTGAAGTTCTATGTCGTTGGGAATCACAACTTTAAAGAGGATCAAGTTGCTGGCGTTAGGAGTCTTGTGGCCATCAAGGTTCTTCCTATGATATCACGTGGATTTGTTCCTTCCAACATAACATTTATCAGTGTTGTCCAGCAAACTATTCTGTTCTTAAGACTATTCTGTTCTAAAGTCATTATTTGACTCCACAAGGAAGATGTGAGGAGACCAGTAGACTCTAGAACGGAACAAAGCAAAGTTTTCACTTTCCCCATCATTATAAACTTGGGTTATTAGAAAAAACAAAAACTTATTAGATAGAATTTATTTTCTATCCCTTAAAAATGTCTAAAAATGTCTTTGCGAGTATATGCCAAAATCTCAATTAGCGGATTTTTTTTTTAATTCCGGTTTTGTAAATATGCCTTAGTGAATAAGTAAAATGTAAGGAAAAATAGAAAATATATATTTTTTTCAATGCTCTTTTTGGCATGCAAATATATTGACGCTCAAGAAGACTAAATAACCGAAATTAATGAGTTGACCAAAGCTAATGCAAAAAAAATAAATAAAAAATAATAATAATAAAAAAATAAAGAGTGTGTAGAGTGAAGAGAAACATTAATATGACTTATAGTCAACTTAAACCCGGTGACATAATGTAAAAGTCAATTATAGGTAATTATGGCTATCAAGCTAATTTTCCTGTTGAAATGGAAAATAATAGCACTCACCTAATCGTAAACCTACTTGCGTATTTGTCTTTAATGCCCTCCTTTCTTCCACCCCCCCCTTCCCGATAATGATAAAGATTAGGAGGGCTGGCGTTTTTTTAACTCCCTCCATACATATATATAAATCCCACCAAGTCCATTGAGACTTCCGACAGTGAAGCTTGCAAGATCCTACCATCATACCTGTCATCCAAGAACCGCAAAACCTAAGAATACGACAAAGCAAGCTTTTTTTAATATTATATTTTTTATTTGAAAGGAACGTAAGCGACTCTTGACGTTAAGGTGAGCTTAATTCAGAACATTAAGGTTTTATCATTTGTAATATTTTAAGAGTTTTTATATTTATTTATTAGTTTGTTTATATGTCATGTCTTTGTTGATGATATTTGAAGAATCTGAATATTTGAAGAATTTGTGATTAATATTATTGTGCAAAATTGTACTTTTTGGGGGGAAAAAGCAAAGAATGAATATAAAAGCAGCAACTGGTTATAATGGAATTGTATTGTTCTAAAGCTTAGAAGGGATTTTATTGAGTATTAAAAGGAAAGACATCGGTCCCAACATTTACCTACAGAGTTTATTGTGTACTTAAAAAAAATAATATATATACTAGTATAAAAAAATTGTTAATTTATCGAGGAAAATAATGCAGACTTTGAGGAAAATGCACAGCGGTCGCTAAAATAACTAGAAAGTATATAGTGAAACCTGGAACTCCTGCTTTTGTGTTTGTTAAAAAATTAAGTCTAGAAATGCCCTCTAAAAAGGTCTTTCCATTAACAAAGCAGACTGTATCAGACATCATGTTATTTTCCCATTGTACTGCGTTACAGAATATGATGGCGCTATATCCATATATTAATAATAATTATAAGATACATTTAATATCATTCTTCTGCATATATATATATATATATATATATATATATAATAAATACATACATGGAAACTTTCTAAATGAGCTAACCCTGAGGCTTAAAATATTAACCCTTTGATGGCCCATTCTGAGTATTCTATGTGACTCAATTGTGTTGCCCAAATGGCTCCAGTGTTGGTCCTCATGGAAACCATGACTTGTCATTATGTAAAGATACACTTAATTTCATCACCTGTGTTCAAGCAGGGATATCAACCAGCACCAATTGGGAATCCTATATGCTGATAACCGCTATTACATTAACGTTGAGGTGATATTTGATCTTGATATACTTTGAAAACAAAATTAAACTTTTATCCTTGCCTATGACTGAGGACTGAAGTATTTTGAGCTCAGCTTCAGCTTCCGTCAGTAATGGTTGGCTGATGTAACACAATTTTCAGAAGATGCTTTTTATCTAGGAAAGTTCTGGGTATTGTATTTGCGCGTTGCTAATTTTCCCATGCTATGCTGACACTCACTTGTGTTACCTGATCGAAGATGATGGTAGGAGGCAGATTGGATTGTCACTTGTTTAACGGGGAACATCCATGTTTTCTTATTTAGTACAGGGAATAAGGCTTAGCAAGCGACTTCATTGGCACGGTCATCAACAATTTATTCTGCCACGGTACAGATCTCTGGTCGGATCTCATCTAGAGTATTGGGTACTGTTCTGGAGAAGCCATCTCCAGAAGGAGGTTGACACATTGGAGAACGTTCCGAGGAGGACAACTAAAATAGTAAATAGTTTACAGGATAAGAATTATCAGGAAGAGTATAGAACCTCAGTATGCCCATTTTGGAAGAGAGAAGAGGAATCAACTAAATAATTAAAGAGATTTAATGAAGTCTGTGGGAGGGTTCTCAAATGAAGAGAAATATTAAAATAGGAGGTCATAATCAGAAACTAGAGGGTCAGAGGCTCAGATGGAATGTAAAGAAGCTTTACTTTACTGTGAGGGTGGTAGATAGATAAAGGTTGGTAGATAAATGGAACCTTCTCCCAGCAGATGTGATATATGCATCTGAGAGGAGACCAAAGGCTGATTACGGTTTGAGTCTTGACATTAGGGAAACGGGCAGACTAGACGGGCCAAATGGTTCTTGTCTGCCAGTAAATTCTATGTCTCTTTGTAACAATCCTCACAGCGTGGCCCATCTGAACAAGAGACTTCTAAACTCTCAAAAGCTTCTGTGACTCTACATAGATCTCTTCGTTGGCCCAATAAAAGGTATGACCTTTAACTGAAGACGCCTTCTCCTCTTGGACAGATACGGCCATATCCATTTTCCTTATCTTGTCTGTTTCATTTTTTATTTAGATGAAGAATTCCGGGGCCCTGCTGTGCGTCTCTCTGATTCTCTGTGGTTTGGTAACAGAATGTTTTGGCTACACTATAATGGTGAGAAAAAAAGTACTGGACTCATGTGAATGATCTGCTCTTATACCTCGATAAAGAAAAGTCGGAGTAAAAAGTGCATTGTAAACCTTTAAAGGAATAGTAAAAAACTCATGACAATCACTCTTAGGCGGGTACAATTCTTTTTACATTCTTCACGCTAAATTACATTACTTAGAAGACATCAAGGTCTCCTGCTCATAAACCAACAAGTGTAACCAAATGCAAACATATGAAAAATGTCAGAAAAATGTAAAAATTGAGAAAGGTCGCCTGAAATTTAGATAATTTCTTTTTAATGAACCTTTTTATAGAAATAGCACAGATCCATTGAGGCTTTTACAACCCCAATGGATCTAATAGTTCAAGTAGACCCAATCTTATCTATAGTAGGTTATCTACTTGCTAGATCATGAATCAGTTGCACAGCAATGAACGCATCCTTCTGGTCTTCACTTAAATACAAGATCAAAGGTTTTATGATTACATAGAGGGTAATAGTTCAAGGCCCTCGAAATACCGTAAAAATGGAATCCCTAACCCGTGCAAGTGTAATAAAAGGCTTTTAATCATTACTTAATAAATGAAGGCACCCCAATTACACATATATAATAGAAAAGAAGACATGAGATGTCCTGAGGACCAGAAGACCTCTACTGACCTAAAAGTCACAATAATGTGCAAAGAAACACAAGTGGGGAAAAAAATTACCGTTCTCCATCTAAATATTGTCTTCTAAAGGTCACAAAGTCACATAAAGAATTTTGGTAAAACCCTGCTCCCTATCTACATCTCTATACATGGCCCCCAAGAGTTACCCTCTTTGGCCATTTCATACGTCCTTGTCATGGACGTTTACTATTCCTTTAATCCACAGAACCTCTCCATCGCTTCATCATTGCATCTCCTACAAGTTCCCGTATTAAATATCCAGCATCTGACCTCAAAAGTGTTTTCACGCACCATCATATGTGATCCTGTTGGCCCTGAATATGGCATCGCCTGACGATATTCTTTTTGCTCTTCTCTTTTTCCCCTCCTGTGTTTTCCTCACTTTTTTTAGCCTAAAGATAAAAGAGGATGGACTCTGAACAGTGCTGGTTACCTACTGGGGCCTCGTAAGTATTGGGTCAAGAAATGTGTCTTACAAAACTCTATAGAACCCAACAATAGGTTATTGATGACAAAATGGGGAAGAATAATCATAAAAACCCGGAGAAAAGGGAATTAATAGTAATTTCTCCATGGCTTACATATACCATTGCAGGTAAGCAGATAGGCTTGAGTAGACTTTTTCCACGGCCTAATAATTTCATGCATTTATCGTTTACTTTGTACTAATGTCTCTCTCTCTCTCTCTCTCTATATACATTGTGTCATTAGACATTCTATTTAGTACATACATTATTATCTCATGGTGAGGAAGTATTGAGACAGAGGCAGTCAATAAAAGCGTAATGGGACTATGTGTGGGCCGACACTTATTACGTTAAAGAGAATAGAAAATGACACAATGGCCAAGTCAATCATAGTCAATCCGCTAATATCATCCTGATTATCAAGAACGTCTCATACATGCATAATTGTAGGTGATGTTTAAGTAATGGTTACAGATCATTTCCTATTTAATTATGTTTTGACCAGATGCACATAGAACCCTGACTGATAAAGGAAATGTAGCTGGAAAAAGGGAGGCAACAGAAGAGACGTACAAGCTGGGGCGAGAGACATTTGGTAAGCGAGGTCCTTCTTACTACCGTACGTCCGCTGTCATACATGCCGAACTAAAGGGTGTGAAGCTGGGTGGTAAAGGTTCTTTAGCGGCTTTAGGAGGACACTTCAGGCCACCAACATCCACAAGTCCTGAACATATACCTACATAGCCATTCAAAAAGTTTCAGGTCTTTCCACACGTTGGTATAGGAAGAGAACATCTCAAGATCCATACATGGATCAAGAGGCCATCTTGAAAATACAGGCCATCTAGTCAAGATGATTGATGTAAAAGGGTGCCAAGGATAACGAAAGCCCTTTAAGATGAAACTAATGTTCATTTTCCTAAAGACTGGCAAGGTGCACATTTAGGGGCGTCAGGCGGATACTTCAATGGATTTTAGGTACATGCAATTGGTTTTAATTTCTATATCAATGTTCCTCTAGATCTCTTGTTATGAGAGGTTGTGGTTCAGCCAAGAGGTGGCTTGAACATAATATGCCTATGAAGAGGATTGTATTGAGATGCCAAATGGACCCTGGCACTTTAAGCACGGTAGCCACCATGCAGAAGCCGGCACTGTACATGTGATTATGTTGCCTGTCGCAATGGCCATTACAGTTGGTGAAAGGGACTTTGTGAGTGGCCCACGAGACATTTGCTTGGTCCATGCTTGATTAGTAATTCCCAGACACATGGTGCTGGGCACTTCCCTAACATTATTTAAACTTTTTACTGTAAAATTTATAAGGGTTCCAAGCAACTTGTAATTCGCATACTCTTTTCATAGTCGGTTCTAATAAGTCATGTTACGAGGAAAATAAATCTGAATTATTTTGTTATTTAGGTCCCCAGGTCCATTCTCTGGATGAAAACACAGTTCAAACCGTACTAGACTTCCTTTCTTACTTACACCTAAAAGGTGAGGATAAATAACTCTTTCGACTATGCCTTGGTTACATTACATATTAACCTATAGATATCGGTACTTGTCAGAAAAGATAATACTGAATAGCAGTGGGGCGTCACAGATCTTTGAATGATAAATGGAGAAAATCTGATTATAAATGTAATAAACGGGGGGGGGGAATATATTATATAGGGTGAGTACTGGTACTGAGATTGGGCGAAGGAATGGGTAAAAGGGGCAAGAATGAAGATAGAGTAAAGGGTATTTAAACATCCATGGGACAGGCATATAGCAAAATGGGAAAGGATTCTTAGGGAGATAACTTTGTAATGAGAAGGAGGGGAAAAGATGAAGACAGAGAAACTGATGGGATGGGGAGGGTAGAATGGAACATAAAATTAAATGAAATAATGAAAACAAGAAGGGGGTGGCGAGTATAGAAAAAAAACACCAGGGTCCGAAAATACCATAAGGTGACCCAATACCAGTATAGAGCTGTATCCAATTAACTGTAGAACAGAAAGAGCAAATTTGGTAAAAATGATACTTTTATTGGCCGATGTATAATCCATTGCAAGAGAAGAAGAGACCTAGATAATCTTGAAAGCCTGAAATCTATTGTTCTTCACTTCTTAAAGGACCTACTGTTTCTAATGGACCATCTGCACCATCCATCAATAATAATAATAATTAAAAATGTGCTCTTTCTTTGCAGAACTCGGAGCGTTGGATCATTTGGCCGTTCTTATCTCTGAAGAATCCGCACAACAATAGTGCAACATGTGGCCATACATCCTAATGTATAGCCTGTACATAGTGCGGACGTATAGAGCCACAGACACAAGACGAAGAGCCACAAAGAATCCAAGAAGCCTGACAATTGACAACGTTGTTACTGTTCTACAAAGCCAATGTCTCCCCAAGCTTGACTCGGAAACATTTCAACGCATTCTTTTTTTGTAATTCCAATCGTTTTACATGCTAACATTGTCTACAAACAATTCCTATCCTAAAATAGCTAAAATTGACCAACATGACTGCACCAATGTTAAGCTCAAAGGAAACAGACACATGTATACAGATTCCAACTCAATAAATCTAGAGAAATTTATTGCATAATGACTTTTACAGTGAGGTCATCTACGATGGTTTATGTGTTGATGTGTGTTGATTTGGCTGTGTGTCAACGGGGCTACGTAAATAATTTGCTTATTAAGCAGAAAACAAAGGTATAGATAGATGATATGTTACCCTAAAGGCTACTAGGTGAGCGATCTACGTTCAAACCGATAGCATGTACAAAAACGACAATTTAGTGTTACACGTATTTAGCATTAAAACAAAACAAAAATGGCCCATGTGCAGCTCGAACGCCACCTCGTATTTATTATTCCGGTTCTTGAAAGAATCTGTGGATTCGGACGCTTATAAGAACTTGCTGAGCCTGGGACCTTCATCAGTCCTGGTTCAGCCTGAGCAGCTCCACCAGCCGGCTCTCCAGCCTCTAGGTCACAAACGTTCTAGTACTTAGTTTATGCACGTTAATTATTTTTATTACCTATTTATGAATCATTTCTATGTGGGTCCCTTAAACCATGGGGCCACCCTTGTCAAGCCCCTCCATGAAAATGAGGAGTGCCTTTTATGATATGTGTCTACATATCTAAACCAGGTACAGATAACACATATGGATTAAAAAACAGCTATAATATACTCTGTAGTCACATTAGGTTGTATAGTATTGTGTATTTCAAGGTTTGTCCATTCAACGTATGATGGGAGCCATAATCTGAGATCTTGGTCCCACCAGCTTGCAGAAGACAACCTCGCTAATGAAAATCCCGACTGTCTACAGAAATATGTAATTAAAAAGCAGATTTCCAGAATTGCTCTACTTGGTACTCGTAATAACACAATTACACAAATGAAATGTCTCTAACTACGGACGATTAAAACATACGGTAAATCATGGAAACACACATGGCCTTCTAAACGAGACATGATATCGCAGAACGGTATTGATCATATCCACGTACCGTAGCATGGCTTTGAAAGCACTTACGCATTATTATACGCTCATCGACGGTTTATCAATTTTATCAGGCAAAGAAGCTTTTGGTTAATAAAAGCAAAAATATTCCCATTATTATTTTTTTAATCATTTAAATTTTTTACATTTGCGTCTTTGTTACCGGGTTACTAGGCAACATTTTTTCCCCTATTGATATTAATTTAAAGACGTTACTTTGTAACCCGATTACTAGCGTTGCCTCTGGGGACTCGGACGTGGGTTGATGTAATGGCACGCAACTGGAAAACGTTTTTCAAGTCAATTTACTGTCAAAGTTCCATTCTACATACTAAGATAGGCAAATATAGAGTTAAAAACATAATTTCCAGGTCTGCGGGACAAAACGAAAAATTATAGTTTTTTCCCGGAATGCTTTATTGTCATGTGACACAAAAGCAAGCACTGAAAATGGGGGGGGGAGGGGGCATTGATTATGTTTTTATTCAATTAAAAACCTTCATAGGGAAGAATTAAATGTCAGAGCTAATATTTAACATGCTAGGGCAGGGGTGCCGGACTCTACTACTTAAAGGTCGGAAGAAGACCATGAATTCTGTGTATCCTCCTTGCAAACATATAGTTTAATGAATTTTTAATTATGAAGCTGTGATAGCCAAAAAAGCGTGGCCGGCGAGAGGTGGAGTTGGGCACATCTGTCCTAGAGGTGGCAACGAAGGGTTTGTCTACGTGGAGTACGGTAAACCTGCGCTCTCTCTTTCCGGTAAGCAGTTATTCCGAACAGAATATCTCTTGCAGTCTGTCAATAGGAATGGAAGGCTGGCTCTTTGTATTGAACCACAACCCGACAGAGTCCCAGTTGAATCGAGTAGCCCGCTTTCCGAAACGCAAGCCAAAGGAATTGATGTTGTAGCCCATCCGAGTTTGCCTTCTCTGGCGGTCTACGAGAAAGAAACTGGCCAGCAAGTTCTCTTTGATTTGTTTCAAGAACCTGGAATTGTCGATGCCCATGTCCCCCGAGCTCGGATAAAATAGAGGATTTGGGACTTCAAAAACAGATGACAGCTTTAGAGCTTCGATGAGGTCACAGGTGTCCAAAGTCAAATCCGCATCGTTCTTACCTTCTGCTTGTTCTAAGGAGAAAAATGATGTGAAAAAAAGTAAATCGCTAAATTTGCAAATTACTTAATACTGTCGTATTTCCATCTATTGCCATATTTTATTTTTTTTTATAATTATTATTTACTGTTTTATATTTTTTTATATTTCGCAGACCTCTATAATGGGTAAATAGGGCATAACCATTTTAATAGGTACTAATAATTCTTTAGAAAAAGGTCTTCTACTTTGTATAAGCAAATCGATTTTGAAGGGATCTGGTGTCGATGGCTTCAGATGCCTAAAGGGCACAAGTCATAACGTCTAAAGGATGCCAGAGAAGATTGGTGCACTGAGAATGCCCATCAAAGCTACTATAACCCATGGGAGAGTCCATGGGTGGACAAGATACAGAAGAGCAGCCGTATCTATAACAAAGCTTTTTACCAAGCCGATATTTGCCTACAAGGCCAGGCAGGCGATGGCAGGGTGGCCTTGGCAGCTTAAGGTCAGCGGACGCCTGATGACGTAAGTGCAGCCGACGGCAGGATATGCGCGGTTGCACGCTACAATTTTATGATCAAGCAGCGTGCGGCCGGGCATATCCAACCGATGGCAGCAAGCCGCAGCGCCTGATCCTCTGCTGTCTGCCAGATGTCCAGGCCTGGTGGCCTATCCTGGTGGGAAGTGGAGAAGGCCTTCCGTTGTGTCATTGGAAGTACAGACCTTGTACTTTCATTGGGTACCTTTTAGTAAATATCTTTCAAACCAAAGGCAACATTTCGGAAGGAACCCCATATCTCATTGTTCAGGGAAATAATTTTCTATGATTTCATGATGAAACACTATTTTTGTCTTTAGTGTTTTCTAGTTACCCCACGTAGATGGTTCTGCTCACCTGCCCTCCTGGGTTCAGTGTCAGATACATACAGGAAGGCATTGGTAATAAAAATAATCCAGAAGGTCACCACTGATACAACATAAAGAAATCTCATGATGTCTTGTTCTGAAAAATACAAGAACAAAATGTAAAACAAGGTGACAAAAACAACCGTTCATACTAAGTTGTCTACGTTGCTCCAATTTTGTATAGTTTAACATAGTTTAGATTGGTCTAATGACCCATAAAAACTAATGACTCAACTGGCATACCGGTATATTAATTCTATGTCATCAGATCATATCGGCTGTTAAAGACAGAGGCCTCCTGGGTTCAGCTTTGCATTCCAGTATCTCTTTTTATTTTTTAGTAGCCCCATGAAAATTAAGCCGAGATCCTGGTGGATCCAGTCCGACTAAGCCTAGCGTGGCAGGCTATGGGAAGATGGCAGCTACAGGTTACTTTACTAGAGGCCAAGTACCCCATTCGGAGCTTTTCTTCCATTGTGTACTGCATGTGGTCAATGGGTCAAAGAGCAGAGGTCTCTACTGAAAGTGGCCCATTTGTACTAAATGATCATGGAAGCCATAGTATCTTTTCCATGCAACCTAGAGCAGAAACTTCATATCCCCAACGTCTGCCCAAAACTGTGCCAATGGTGCCTTATCCAACCTCAGAAATGTCCAATATCTTGCTGCAGGTCTTCAACTCACAGCTACCAAGCTTTTGCCTGGTTGGGAAGACTACCTTCGCCATACCTATATCTAAAGAGCAGTTCTCATTGACACTATTTACTGTTATCTCCTGCTTTTGTACATGTTCATCAAATGTTCTCCCTCATCAACCCAATGTCCCTGGTATTTTGTAAGACTTTTTATCTATGTGTATAGAATATAGAATATAGTCTATGAAGAAGAGACTCCACCTGCTGGAAATCAGTTACCAATGAAGTAATATTGTTATTAGTCTGTAATACATTTGTCGCATTGTTTAAAGGGGAAGTCCCATAGAAAAATATTATCACCACACTGGGCTGATGCTTTATGGCAATGCTAATGAAGTCCTTTTCTCCATACGCTTTCATTGGTTGGTAATAAAGAAGTCAGGGTGTTTGTCTAGTAGTTTGGGCTAATATAACAGTTTTTAGAATCTATTCAAATGGCTAATACTTAGCTACCTAAAAACATTATATCATGCAAAAAAATGTTTTTGTTTTTGTTTTTTAAAAAAAAAAGCACAATACGTTTGAAACTGATACTACTAATAAAATTAAAAAACGTCATTTCCTAAACAGCACAAATATAGACAACATCTTTAGATAATATACAAGATAACATCCAGCGTGTCTTCATTCCTTCATAAAATTTACATTCATGCACATCATAACATACATACATTAACACATATATATATTTATATTACAATAAAAATAATAAATTGATTTATAGGAAAATTAATTGTTATAGATTAAGGTAAGTGAATATTTTGATACTTGCCTAGATATTAAATTCCAGGACCCCTACGTTTCTGTTGGTTGATACGCCAAGGAATAACTTGAATTTTATGAGACAGCCGTCTCGGATCAGTTTCAAGCAACCAAAGAGACGTCTCTGATGCTTGTTTACCCTATCCTTTTATAAGAAATGAATGGAATGATACAACAATCCTATAGCACCAAATAGGAGAAATTCAATGAGTGAAGAATTCATAGAACATTCTAATCTTAAGTGTCTGACGCAAAAGGACCCTTACAAACAAAGCGAAAGCTTTGTGTCCTATTCAGAAAAGACTGGGTATACACATACACCCTTCCTCCTAACAGCTGTTGTGTAGGTATATATACTGTGTGTATCTATATTGTACCCATATATATTGTACACATTCAACAAATGTTCTCCCACATCTATCTATCTATCTATCTATCTATCTATCTATCTATCTATCTATCTATCTATCTATCTATCTATATATATATAGGTATATATTCTAATGAGGAAAAAATGTAAAAAGTAAGAACGGCCTTTAAAAAATAGGCATTTAATTGTTTATTTTTATCATTTAACAAAATGCACAGTGAGAAACATTATCAACTCTTTTAGGTACAGTCTAGGTACAAGGGGTAGGCGTATAGTTGGGTGTATAATCATACCTGGGAACTTCTGGGCTCCGGCTACCCGGAGCCTTCCCTTGCGGGACGCGGCCAAGACTGCCCACTGATGTGGGCGGGCGGTCCCACTGATGTTGGTGAGCGGTCCCGGTGACGTCGGTGGGTGGTCCCACTGACGTCAGGGGAATTCCCGTGACGTCGGGGGCGTTCCCGCTGATGGCAGTGGGAAACACCCCCATTTAAAGTAAAAATGGGAGGGGAGCGGGGCGTGTCAAGACCCTGCTCCCGCGACCCAGAGGATTCGGGTTTTGACCCGGAGAACCGGAGGAGCAGCGCTCACCCGGCATTCTCCAGGTCAAACCCGGAGAGTTCCCATTGTGTGTATAATTAAACAATTATACCAAGCAGGTGATAATGAGCATCACATTAATATGTAGAGTGCAACACGATAATTTACTGGAAGAGAAACAGCTGGAGGAATCAAAAAGGGTGAGGAACAGCCAGACTCACTAACAAGCTGAGGTTGCTGAAGACCTTTAATTGCAAAAGTCATTCACCACGGCAAGACTGAGCACGGCAACAAGACACAGGGTAGTCATACTGCGTCAGCAAGGTCTGAGCTAGGGATTTCCAGATGTTCTGTCCAAGGTCTTTTGAAGAAGCATAAAGAAACGGGCAACGTTGAGGAGCGTAAATGCAGTGGTCGGCCATGAAATTTAGTGCAGTTCCTTCTCGATCAGAAGATGTGCAGCAGTCCCATCAGCTTAGCATTGGTAGGAAACAGTGGGACCGTGGGACACTTATCTACTGTCAAGGGAGGTCTGGTCAAAAGTGGACTTCATGGAAGACTTGCAGCCAAAAAGCCCTACCTCTGATATGGAAACAAGGCCAAGTGACCCAACTATTCACCGAAACACCGAAACTGTGATGCAGAAAATGGCGGATGGTGCTGTGAGCTGATGAGTTTACATTTTAAATATTTGGCTTTAGCAGAAGAAATTTTGTTCACCGAAGGGCTGGAGAGCGATACGAGAATGAGTGTTTGCAGGCAACGGTGAGGCACGGTGAAGGTTCCTTGCAAGCTTAGGGCTGCATTTCTGCCAGCGGAGATGGGAATTTGGACCTCAATGCTGAGAAGTACAAGGGAAATACCAATCCATGGAGGCATCTGATTGGCCCCAAACAATTATCTTTTTAATTTTAAGTTTAACAATAACAATTAATTGGTGCAAAAAGGCTTCAGGATCTACTCCCAGAGCTTCCAAACAATAAACAGACAATACACATAAAAAAAAATAAAAAAGCATGGAAACCTAAAATAATAATGAAAGAAATACATACTGTTTTTATGGATTTCAGTCTTGGCACCGTTAACTGTTGTGTGTTTATGGAGTGGAGCTGATTCATACTATTTGAAAAGTCGAAAAGAACTAAAACATATACGTATATTTTATGTGCAGTTATTCTGATTTGTAGCCATTACAAAAAAAATAAAATAAAATGATAAATTGACTTTTTTACATGCCTAGATCTAACCCGTAGAGTTCCCAGGCATGTCCTTGATTGCGGCCTCAACGGCTAACACGGTACAAACTCTTATCATTTTATAGATCAGATAATATTAATAATTCTTCAATCTGGATCGTTTGCGGTCATAGTAGATCGACAAGGTATCATTTCTTAGATACCCTCTAGACTGTAAGCTCGTTTGAGCAGGACCCTCCTCACCTGTTGTCTCTGTCAATTTGTTATGTTACATACTACTTGTTATGTCCTGTCCACCCATTGCACAGCGCTACGGAATTTGATGGCGCTATATAAAACAATAAATAATAATAATAATAATAATAATAATAATATATACAACAAAACCAGGAATCAGCGCAGGCCCAGCAAATACTATTTAAAGCCAGAAGCATAAATATTGTCTATGGCCACGTATTGCTAAACCCTCCACTATGTCAAAGTAACCCTATTTTGGTGAGTGTTATTTAACCCCTTCACGAGAAAGCCTGTACATGTAGGGGCTCACAATGCATTGTCAACCTGTTGTCCTTAAGGGGTTAATCCTAACATGGCTATATTGATTCCCATGGAGTTAGTGGCGCAGCACTGACTTAACCCACTGAGACTCTCGTGCAACTTAAAGCCCTTATGATGCCTCTGTGTGGTAGGTGGGTTTACTTAACCTTTAGGTCTGGTCAGGATCTGCAAATGTGGAACCCCCCCAGATTCAGATTTTGGGGTGCTGATGAAATGATCACTGATGGTCCTGGTGGAGTAAAGGAGTTAGAGATGCTTTTCTGCGGAGTGTTTGGCGGACGAAATACAGTAAATCCACTTCCCTGAAATAAAATACCTTCAAAAATAGGAGTACATAGAATAATACAAAGGCCGATAATCTGTGATGGTACCGGAGGAACCAAATTAAACCGGACGCGTACCCGTCAAAGCTTCTAGCGGAACTACATTCATTGAATAAAATTATACTTGTTCTTATCCCACAATTACAAAAAGAAAACGTAACAAAAGTGAATTATAATGGATCACAATAGATTGCAAGCCTCTGAGACTATCTAGGCCTCTTCTTTAGATGATATTCCTGAGTGCAATTGTCTCAAAAGCTTGCTATTTATTATTTATTATTATTATTACCAAATGTGCTGTTTACTTACTATGGCTAACATGGTGCAATGCTATACGTGGGTCCGCTGTAAGACAATATGTGCACTGGCAACTAACAATGCTGGGCCAAGTTTATTGTATTAACCCATTATTTATGATCAGTATACGCCATGCATTGCAGATTTTTTGTCCAAAAGTATCTTGTGTAATAGTGACTTCTAGTGGACACTTGCTGTATTACAGCTTGAGTGTACATATTGCATTATTACCTACCAACACACCATCAACACTTCATAGGGACATTATTATTATTTTTGGTTATCCTAAATGATCGTAAAAATTTTTTTGTATCAATAAAAATGTTAGATTTCAGAAAATTGTTACTTTTGACGGTTTTTTTTTTTTTACTTGGAATAATATTGTTTTCTTGGAATAATATTTTAAAATTGTTCTTTTTTTGAAGGATGTTTGGAGAATATTAATAATAGAAACTTTTGCTTTTCAATAAAGTTAAATCAAACGTTAATAGATACGTTGTCTATATCCGGTTATCAGATAAAATTTGACGTACTGCCACGGTGTCATTTTAATAACAAAACTATTTAAAAATAAATTCACTTTTTGAATTCAACGACCCATATAAAAATTCGAGGCTTTTGCTAAAAATGAAGATCACGCACCAAACTCAGACACTGTGCACTATGTCTATTATTTCTAATAAGACCCAAGGCAAACTTTTACGTCAGTGCCGGTCACTGCCACAGCAGAAGCCCATTACATCCAATGTGCTACAATCAATAGTGTGAAGTCAAGGATTGTTAAGGCTAAATTCATATTTTGACTGTGATTAAATAACCACGTACGATCTCTGTAAAGATAGGATGTCTAAGTCACATCAAGGGTATCTAAAGCCAGCCTTGATGTCTCCTGGATAATTTCTACCCCACACAGAAAGTTTTAGGCTAGGTACAAGGACTCATTTTCTATGATAACATATTTATGGTGTCATGCCAGGATTCAGAAGGCTTTTACGATTTCTACGCAAGGATTAAAAGAAGAAAATAATGCAATTTTTATTGAAAGGGAATAGATGAGATAATATAGAAGGATAAAAACACATAGCACGAAGCACGGTAATGGGGTCCCATTAGGTGGAGTTCACCACCAGAAGCTTCTGCATGTATGAGTTCAGCCATTTTTGTCTCTCCATAGCAGTGAGCATTTTGCTTCGCTCCCGGAAGGCGGCGTCGTCGGCTACCACGATGTTTCTCTTTTCCAACTCTTCGTTGGGAGGCCACATTGGCATCCATCTTTGGTCTGGCGTTTCGGGGTTTTCTGGGAGCACTTTTCGGGTGACGTCATCCGACCCAAACAGAATCTGTCTCGTAGCGGGCGACAGGGTCAGCTTTCGTCTTCTGTCCTCGGCTGATTCACTGGGCAGCAGGTCGGATGACAGCATTTTGAGACTCCAGTCGTGGAACATTATGGAAGGAAGCTGCTGCTTCCAGGACCTCGGCTGGAAGGGGCCCAGCTGCTTATTACCGAGAGGCTGCTCAGACAAGTCTATTTTCCAGAGTCTGTTACCGAATAATGGAGAATGAAAATACGCATTACAAAGACAGAAAGATACATCGGGGTCTGTTTAATAAAATACGTATTTTATATCCCATATCCCTACACCACATTCACGCTTACGTTATATTGTTTCTGGCATATTCCCAAGCATGTAACAGGCCTACTCTACGTGATTGGCTGCGTGTATCAGGAGGGCCGACTTATTTCATAATACGTTTATATTAATAATAAAAAACTACCCTAAGGTTAATATAACACAGAGAGGTCTATCGACTAAAGTGGACGTTGACAGGGCAATTTGCAGGAGAGCTGCAGTTGTCAATTCCGATATGCATTGTGAAGGGCTAAACCCGGTGGGCTTCTGCTGGCCCCGTACGAATGTATCATTCAGGGAGAGTTCTTGAAAATCATATTGGACTATATAAAGTTACATAAGATTTTGGGCCTTCAGAGGTCTCGTCCTCAGGTGTTTCCATCTTGAGAAGAAACCTTTGAGGTCCTCAAAGCTTAAGTTCCTTTACATCTTCTATGTAGGGCTACTAACCAGTATCAACTACATTTTATTATCGGACATACATTACGCAGGGCCATCTCAGACTTTCTTATAGGAGAAGCTTGGCAATGGTGGCCCTTCATACATAAATAATGAGTTTCTCTTGGTCGGGGAGGAGAGGACTACTTTACTTACATAGAACTACGATAAAAGAAATGCAATTATTGACATACAGTTGGACAAGCAATTAAATTATTATTTACTTGATCGAAGAGAGTCACATATAAGATGATGATTAAAAAAAAAACAATACTTTTACCTTCTAAAAAATGTGGTAAATATTACAGTTTTAAATAAAAGGCTAAGCGTACCCTGCTCAAAACACCCATAGAAAGAAAATTTGACGGTATGTTTAGAATTACTACTCTGCTATTATAAGGATTCTAGAGCCCCGTTTAACATTGCAATAAAAGAATAGTTTAATCAGGAGATAAAAGAATTTAGGGTATTTTAATGGGGAAAAAATATATTTTTTTTTAAACAAAAAAGACATGGTTACTTAGAAAGTTATTTAGAGATATATTTTGGATTCTTATGATATCATGTGGAGTCAAGGACCTTATGTGTCATGGTTTTTCTAAGTTAAAATCATATATAAAATATAAAAAAGTATAATTTTATAAATAAAAAAATATTTTTTTTTCCTGATAGACCTGTATGTTAAAAAAAAAATATATATATTTGATTTATTTTTCACTTAAACACTGTTACTGCATTCAACCTGAGAAGTTGAATTTGTCAAAGATAATTTATACAATAGACTGAAGATGGCTGAATGTTATATTGTACACCATTATTTAAGGTTGAAATACCCCAGTTCTTCATATATAAATGGGGTGTGGGGGGGAATTAAAAAAAAAATGTGTTTTAGCTTGTAGTTTTTAAATATACTAAATTAACAAAATGCTACAGATTGGGAATTAGAAAATAGTAAATAAAAATGCTTAACAAATGTCAAAACATATGTATTTTGGCCAGAGAAGAAAAGGGAACCCTAAAGAAATTTAAGAAGAAAAGATCCTGTAGGGTCACCGGGTGGTCAAGTATTTTGGCCTAGGCCTAAAGATGGTATAGAGTGTAGAGAATCTAGGAGATGATCGAGGTTCCTATGCTCTTCACCCAATGGTGGACAATATTACCGTCATTCACTTGATCCCGTTTTAGGATATAGAGGACAATACAGTGCCGTTTGGGTGGAATACTCACCTGTTTGAATTTCGGACGGAAGGAATGATGGCGGCGGAAGACAGCACAATACAGTACCCCAAGAGGGCTGTGATTGGAAGGAAGGTCCTACTAGCAGCTCTTCTTTCCATGCCCTGGGTTAAAGAAAAATCAAAAGAGAATAATAGTGATCAACAAATGGTTACATAGCGTTCTAAAAAAGGATCGATATAATGTAACTGCTAGGAAGTTTTACATTACCGAGAGGGTGGTAATAGGTGGAACAGCCTGCCAGCAGAAGTGGTAGATGTTAACTCAGTAAGGGAGTTTAAACATACATAGGATAGACATAGGGTTCCTGAATCCAAGACGAGACCGACGACTGATTAACGTACAAACGGACAGGGTAGATGGGTCTGATCTACCATCAAGTTCTATGTTTCTATGACATCTGCTTATTGATTAAGATTTCATGTATAATGGAGACTTTCACATATTTATCACATATCACGCTTAAAGATTAAATATTAAAATAATATAATATAAGTATTACGTATACATTATTACCTTTATAAAAACTACAAACAATATTATCAGCAATGTGTACATTTTCATATGATTGTGTACTTATAAATACCTAATATTGATTTTTTAATACATAGAAAATAAAGTTAAATTCAGTAAAAAGTCTAGGGGAAAATATTACATAATATATTCAGTTATTTAGTTACTTGAATTGGTTATATTTAATATAATCAAAATATATTAGATGACATATTAATATAATAATAATACTGAACAAATAACATTGTAAAAGCACAATATTTTACTCCGATATTTTAACAATGGTAATGATTTTAACAAAACAAAGAAATAGAATTAATGTGGGTTGATATTCATGTAGTTTTGGTCGAGATATTTATTACATTCTATATTTTATAGTTTTCTTTTGTATTTAATTTTAATTAGCATTACTGCACATTTTGGTTGGATACCTAGTAACACATTTTCCAGTTATTAACATGATTTATATCAATAGGATAGAATGTTAATTTGTCACAGTCTTTAATCAGTTAAACATATTAACCTTACAAAGTATAATATAATTAAGGAGGTACAAAGGGGCTTTTTTTAGGTGATGATATAGTCAATAAAAGAACAAAATAATTAAATTACATATTATTTTGTAATATTTAATTACATATTAGGCATGGATTAAATGGTACCTGCAGAACTTTTGGGGGGTTTTCCCTTCTCTGACACTATAACATTTTTAGTAACATTCAATAGCATTTCACAGTTACACAAAGTGTCATATGTTAAAATAATAACAAATATTACTGTATGTTTTATTTTAAAATATTCACATCATTTTATTTGAAATTAATCATTGTAAAACTGTAGAATGTGACGGAGAAGTTTTTTTCCTCTTTTTTTTTTTTTTTAGTTTTGGGACAATATTTAATGCATTTTTTAATATTAATAAAATAATTTTACCCTCTTTAGTTCTCACACATTATCCAACCGTATCAACCTATCCTATATATGGAATTTGCTAATTGCAACAAAAAACAAAACTTGTTAATTAAATGCAAATTATGCTTAAGAGAGGCCAATCAAATAAGACAAAAAGGACTAACAGATTACAAAATGGCTAATATTAATTAACCATGTGCAAAATATATTGTTCTTAAAATACTGTAATATTAATAAAAGAATAAAAATAATAATAATAATAATAATAAAATAATAATAATACATTTTGAAACCCACGTAGTCAATAAAGCCTTCCAGACCAGTGACTTAAATTCATGTCATTGGAATGTTGGAGGAGGCAGGTTGTAATTCGTAAAGATCAAAACTTTGTTTAACATTGGTGAGTACAGAAAGAATCACGAGATAGGATGGAATCGGGTAAAATAAATTAAATCATTGCGTAACAGTTACCTGAATGTGTATTTCTCCTGATCTTCTGCTTTCAGATGCCACGTAGGGGTACCAGGAATTTTTCATCAGTCTCGGTTCTTCGCATCCTCTATTTATATACAAACACGTTTCAGAAGTGACGCAACGTTTTTGAGCTCAGAGGTACCATATTGACTCGGTCACCTCTGATCGTGGAGCATCCCTGGGTCTCTTCGATATCTTTTTAACTTCTATCAAGTTCGGCTACGCTGTTGAGACGTGGGGGGGGGGAGGAGGAGATGAAGGCAATAGCAGAAGTCTCTTTTTTTTATTTGCCATTTATTTCTCAAGAGATTGCGTCCTCTCCATAAGGTCTAGACTAACGCACTTTAATGAATTGAATAATGACATGCAAAAATTAGGAAAGCGTTCTTCTCAATGCCAAGGGAGCGAGACCGGTGTCAGGACGTATACAAGAGGAGCCAATAATATTAGTTATAATTCAAAGTCGCCAGCGAAAAATTCTTGCTTTATTCATTTTCTTGATTTTTTTTTTTTTTACGCTTCCTGTTTTTTTTTTTTTGTTTTTTTTTATTATTATTATTTCATTTTCATTATCAAAATCAAAATGTCCAGGAGGCCCTCCGACCTCTAGCAGTGGGGTTAAGGGTGACCTTGTTAAAAATGCACCGGTGGATGGGCTAATTGTTTACAGAGACAACTGCCGACTGCTTATTAAGGATTTGCCGCTCGAAGACCTAGAGTGAGTCACTGGCCTCGTCTCGCGGCACAAGAAATAGATGGCGTTAAAATAAGAAATAAAAAAAATGTTATCCTCTATTTCGAGTTTTCCTGTCATTAGTGAATCAAAGTTTAAAGATAATGAAGTTTTGTTTACCGTGCACAGAGTTTGACGTTTTTTTAATAACCATAACCAGATTTTGGTCTTCTTTTATAAAAGCTTAATACGAGCTCCGACATATTGTTATTCGGTGATCTGGGCATATTTGAGGACTTAAGCGAGAAGACATCAACAATAGCAGAATCGACATTTTTTTATGAACAAATAGCTGTAGACCCCAAATAATAAATAGAATTTATGATATAAGGAACCATCAAAGCAGAAATATTTGTATTATTTTCCATTGCTCGTAATCATTACTATGTAACAGGTCATTGGTTTTTGTTGCCTTGACCTATGGGTCAAGCTTGATGGGTCTCGATGGGACCACTGTTGAAAATGACTTAACTGGTCTAAACTGTGACCATAGTGTATAATCGCTTTAAAGTCCAATAATATCTTTAAATGCAATACAAGTAGGTCTATTTTACATCAGATCTCCAGTTTATTAATCTTTTCTGGCAAGCAACTCAATCAATAATCTCCATGGTTGATTGCAAACCTCTTGGGCAAGCAACGTCTTTCCCAAATTATAAATGCTATGGATAGTTAAGTGAAATGAGCCACGTTGGGAGATATCATCCATGAAGGTTTGGAGCTCAATCACTATAGAGGTCCCCATCTTTCTTGGCCAACGAAAGGACATCCCAAATGGAAGGAACCTTGGCATTAGTCTAGGTCGCCTTGTGATCAAAGCTTTTATAAAAACTCTTCTTCTACGTTTTACATATAGAAGTCAAAATTTCTATTTAGCCATAATACTAAAATTTGAATATGTTTATAGCTACAGTTATCAGAATCTACAGGTCTTGACTGATGTTGACGTATATTACTAGTATTATCTACACTTGAGCTGTCGACGTGCCATGCGAGTCATACCATTACTTCGGAAACACATAGATTTAAATGTAGCTCATATATAATGTCCAATTGGCTCAATAGGACCTTAATATTTGGGTTTTATTCCGAAAAAAAGAAAGAAAAAAAAAAGAATTGTTCATTGTATTTACATAAGCCTATTGTAGATGTTTTGACTGAAAGGGTTAAAACATGAATGTTGCTTTTGTTTGAAGATATCAAGAACGGTTATATGTCTTAAACATAGCCTTTTTTTATAGATTCTATCTCCATCACTTGCTATTTATAGATTTGTATGGCTGTTTTAAAATAGACTAATCAGGAGGAGCTTTCATGAACCTTGCCCCTTACTGACACCGAGATGCTGATGTTCTACTCTGTACCAAACAGATCAGTCAGAGGTCAGTTTCCGTTCTAGATTATTAGATCTTGCAAAACTAGTCACTAGGCTTTACAATCCAAATCATAATATGATATAAATAAAGATATGTACTCAAGTATCTTTATAGAAACTATATAACCATTTTGATGCATGCACAAAGAAAAAATACAACGGATTCTGCATTAAAATCATGTACATTTTTCTTCATCTCTTTCTCCTCTCTCTACCTCTCTTCTCCTTTCCCTCTTATTTTCTTATCTGACTCTCCCTTTCTTTCTTTCCTTGCGCCCAAGCACACAACACTATGCCACAGCCTCTCATAGACCAGACAGTCCCTCATCCTGGCCACTGCACAAAGCACCATCTGGCAACACCTTACCTCCACTGCTCACACATATCTGACAATCCTCTCCTCCCCACAAAAAAACATTATCCCCCAGGCCCTCTCCTCCACACACGAAACACTAACTAGTAGCCCCTCTCCTCCCCCAAACTAAACACTATGGGCAGCCCCTCTCCTCGCCACACAAAGCACTATCCAGCAGCCCATTCCTCCCAACACAACGCACTATCCATTACCCAGTTATTTATAACAAATAACACCAGTAATACCGAACATGATAAAAATTAGTTATTTTAGACAAAAAAAAGATTATATCTGATTACGCTTTACTAATTGTATACATTACATTTTCAGTCCATCAAATATAGTATACACGTCCTGGTTCTTGGTCAATGACTTCACGGAATCTTACATAACGCCTCGTTAGCGCCATTAATGACTGTTATGTAAGCGATTCCGTAAATCAAAACGATTACAATTCTGGAAGAAGATGCCTGCTATAAGCGGCTACGATGAATAACGATACGAATAAAGTTAATAATATTGGGTCTTCTCAGAATGATGAAAACAGCAGAATAATTGAGCCTTGACCCCTTCTGGACACCAGCTGACTAATGGCAGAAAACAGAAACTTATTCTGGCTATGAAACAATTAGCAGGTGGTTGATATGTTGAGGGTGGCACCCAAATAACACCGCCAACCTACAACTAGGACCTTCGGGTCAAAAGACACAAATCGATAAATGACGGAACCGGCCGCGCATACTCTTCTCAGCGCCACACTCGGGTGACCGTACCTTCCCTTTAACCGGAGACAGACATGTAAAAGGAATATAAGAGAACGTTACTAAAAACACGGCGGCCATATTGGATATATAGATTAAACGCACATAAAGCCACAACTCTCGTGCAAACTCTCCCTTTAGCGAACAAACCCCGTTTGTGATCAGCAAAGGGTTAATGTGAAGACAAGGCTCGGCCCTTCTTGGTGAAGGGGTACTGGCCCTTCATAATGCATGGTGAATTAAGAGAGCCATAACCTCAGCTCTCCTTTTGGGTCTATTCACTTAAGGGAGGGTTGGTGGGAGAGCTGTGGTTTCTTCACTATACATTATGAAGGGCTTATCGAACTGAGCTACTGCTGCAGGAAGAGCTGGGCTGGCCCTGTATAATGCATATTTAATCATTGAGATCTTTCCAGCGACTCCTCACCCCTTGAATTATGCATTATAAAGGGCTACATGAGCTCTTCGTACTGGCGAAACTTAGGCTATCGCTAAGCCTTTCATAATGAATAGTGAACAGAAGGAGTTAAAACCCAACTCTCCTACACCCTCTCCCTGTAGTATATAAAACTTGTTAAGTTTAATAATAGTGTTTTGTTTTTTAACGATCACCCATACATTTATATTTTAACCCCTTAAGGACAATGGTCGGTCCCTAAACCCATTGAAAACAATGCATTTTGAGCCTGTACATGTACGGGCTTTGTCAGTAAGGGGTTAAAAATAGAGAATTTAAGAAAATTTGGTAACTCTTCCGATCGAATGACACGGGCAGAGCACGATAAAAAAAAAAGATTTGCACCAAAGGACGCACCTACTATAAAAAATCTGATCCTTTTATTTAAAGGGGGATTTAACCCTTCAGCGTCCCCCAAATCCTTCTTGTATAAAGTGGTTAAAATACCCCATGGCAGCCAAATACATTAAGAACGGGGGTGAAAATCCCTTACAAGTGACTTTTAACATTCTGCGGGGTACCATTTACTTTACAAACTCACTAAGACAACAGCGTAATCATCTTGGTTTAACTATTTAGATCACGTTTTAGGTATCCTGGATTAAAACGTCTTTTTGTTCCTGTAGCTGGTAAAATAACATAAAATCTCCTCAAGTCTCCTTAAAGTCTGGGATTCTACAGGCGCTTCGCAGATCAATAAAGTGTTTTTTTTGTCAGAATACCTACTTGAGATAACTTTGCAGAATTAACCCTTTTTCCCCCCAAAGTGGGTGCAGTCTTATGGCTAAAACACCCAGGGGTGAATCCCTTAACCATTTTGATCCACCTGTGCGCAAGTAGAGATGAGGGGACTCCAAATACTCAAGTAGGAGCGAAAAAAGGATCATGAGATGCCGCCATGCTACAATCCATGTAATAAGGCACCTGGTTTGGTGTTTATATGGAGCCATTCACACTGAATGGGATGGGAGGGGTATTTTTTTTCTTTCTTTTTCCCTCCCATCTCCTGACTTGTTTAAAGGGAATTTAAATCCATTATAAAGACTGCGTTTCATCCGGGTGCAGAATCCCCCCATTACTCTGTAGAAATGTGTCGCCGACCTGTCTGGATCGCTTATATGTACGTCATGTTTAGCTTTCGTGTTTTTAACTGCGTCCCGGTACTTCTACCTAGTAAGTAGATTTTAAATACATTTATATACAATATATATAATCAAATATTTGTTTAGCAAACTTGTATCACCTTTAAATGTTGATTCGAAACTGAATTTATTCAATTTTATTTATTTAAAAACTTTATCAGACTGCTATTTTCATATTGTCAGGGAAAGGGTTAAACACTGACCTAATCAAATAATAGTAATGATATTTTGGACTATAATAGAAATAGTATACTTTCTTACGGTGGATGTGGATCTGGTCTTTAGGCTTTTACAGCTGAGTCCATTTAAAATGAGTAATTTAACCAATCACACAAGTTATATTGATACAAAGTTCTGTTTTCAATCTAAAAAAGTATTTTTTTTTCTTTCTTTCTCAATTAAATGCAGATTTGGCACATTTTCAGCGTCAAGTTCTCGATTTTATTGGAAATTCCAGTAATTTGGACATTATATCGGATTTTTGCCTATATTTATAATAGTAGTGTATACACTTAAAAATGGGTTAATATGATGCATTATGGCTTTATTCAGCAGAAAGCCGTGCATTGCTCTTTTTTTTTGAGGGGGTCTTAATGCTGGGGCATATAGTTCATGTATAGAAATTGAAACTATATATTCGTTCCTGCAACGTAAGTTCTAGGCTTTGCATGCATATTAAATACGATTTTTTTTGGGGGGGTTATTCACTAAACGGAGAGTTGTTTCAGTTCCTTGACATCACTATTCATTATGATGGGTCAACCCCGGTGAGCTTCTGCTGCAAGAAAAGCTTTGCTAGCCCTGTATAATGCATAGCTAAATCAGTGACACTTCTTCAAAGCCTCGTCTTAGCCATTCTTGTTGGAAAAGCAGGCCAACGTTGGCCCTGCGTACTGAATAGCGAAGTGAGAGTTAAAAACACTACTCTTTTGCAAACTCTCTATTTTTTTGTAAATAAATTCCTTTGCAGTCAGTGAAGGGTTAATGTGTAGGTTAGGTATGTTTCTGCAGGACATCTTCCTAGGAGTGTTTTAGCTAGGAACAAGCCCAGTTGGGACGCATGGTGTCACACTGTTCTCTATAGTGCTTCCATGCGCGGTCCGGTCCGTAGTCTTTGGCTCCAAGATCGCTAGGGGTTAATTTAAACAATTTATGGAAAACGTAGAGCAAGAAGTCTGTTTTCCTTTAGCCAATCCTGTTGCATTCCATTGTTTATTTAACAAAAACGGTTAATTTCTCTTCAGATTATAAAGTTTCCCTGTATTCAGAAGATCAGAGGTTATCTACGTTGTTGTGGCTGCGTCCTGCTTATTGCCTGTACGAAGAATGGATGGTCCAAGCTCTTGACCCGTCCGTGGCCAATCGAAAAACCTCATCTATATCCGTGCAAGTGCAGATGAATGGTAAAGATCTAGATATTGCATTATAATTGTTTAAACCAAGAATATCTAGACCTTGCCGGTATCCCCAGTATGGTGGTTACACAATGCAGGTATTATTTGTGGTTGGCCATGACCTAGGATACCTGGTCATGATCTGAAAGTAGAAGGTCATAGACTTGGGTGGCCGTTGGTGGGTATGAACTCTTATAGTACCCTGTTGGCTGGATCCATTGATGAGAAACATCTGGTAGGTAAGTGACGGTGGACTGTAGCTAGACTACCCTAGTAGTTACCCCTTCGTGCCCAGGATCCTGTTCTGTGTTCGATATTGTAGGACACTGGCAATGTGATTGTGTATTTACATTGAGAAAGCACCAATTCCAAACTAATTACTAATTTATTTCGATCAAATAGATGACAACACCACATTTGTTCTCCCAAAACTGTATAAAATCCCACACTGCAGCCCCATGTTCAAAGAATCACGAGACACAGATGAATTTGGGTACATTGTTGGCCCAAACATTGAAAATCTTAATGGCACAAGCGTCCAAAGGATTATGCCGAGAAAATCTTACAGGTACGTTTACTTACGGTCCAGTTTTTATATTTCCTCCATCGATTTGATCATCGTATGTTTTAGCAGTCTCATGAAGAAGTACTATTGTCATAAATAAGTGCGCGTTGTTCTAGAATCTAACACTGAAGAGTTACAGCTGTGTATGTTCCTCTCAAATTCTTGTCCTATACATCAAAGGCATTTTTGGAACTTCTCAATGGTGGCCCCTTGAGCCCCCCGTTCCTTCAGCTTGTAGGACACAGGATGGTGAGTGTGTCTGCGTTAAGGCGGTGGCGCTAGCCTTGCCTAGGGACAGGATTAGCTCCCAATGGACCCATCAATGGGCGTTATGATGGGTGACATTTGGACTTCTTTATGGACATGACCACACGCTTCTCCTCTGCTCTGAGAATAAAGTTCCCAGAGGGCAACAAGTTAAAATGATGGCATTTCTTAGAAAATCCGATGTTTTTGTATTACTTGGGTAGACAATGAAGGAAACCTGTTCTTGTGTAGGTGCTAGAATCCTGATTCCAGATAATCTGGAACGAGACGGGTCCCGGTTGACGGCCGGAAGGGTATCTCCCCGTAGAACCTATATTGTTACAACAATCTGTTACCGGCCAGCTCTAAAACTTTCTTCCAAAGTACATTTTTATTTTATTTCCCCAATCTGACTAATTGATGTCGCCCTCCCTGCGTTTTGTTTTAGTATCGACATGTGTATTATAACTTTTAAAACCTTTTTTTCAGTTTGTTTTGCGCTACTCTTGGGAAAAATTCAATAAATCCAGAAAAAAAATATGTTTAATTGGCATAAATAACTGTTGGGTTTCATTGTTAACAGCCTCTACATTGATTGCTTCATACCGATCTTTTGACCTTTACTTTCTGCTTTATTATAGATCAGGAAACATAATTACAGACTGACTGTAATACTCAACGTTTTGAAGTCTGAACTATGAAAATATTAAAATAATAAATAAAATGTTTCTGTTTTGTAGGTTCCGTTACATGTTACACAACGCTGCAAAAACGCAACTCGCTTACACGAACTGGTCAGAATTTTTCCAAACCTCCGGTGAGTATTTTAATTGAAAAGAGCATTTTAACACAAAATTTCCATTTTCTTCTATTAAAGAAATTCCAAGCGTTACAATGAAACCAGGGATGGACTGCGGGTGGCTCTGGCACTTCATGGAACATGTGGCCGGGAATATCAAGCCACTGGCCGGTGTGGGCCTCGATAGAACATTGACACAAAGTTCCTACTGGGTTACTTCAGGTGTAGAATACAGTACTTTGGAAATAAACCATGTTAAGACAGGTATACATCAAGGGGGCTTCGTAAAGAGAATGTTGCATATGAAGGAACTATATCTGTTTCTTCTGTCCACCTCTTACGCTGTCCGGGCTAAATCACTGGGCAAAAGACATTCGTGCATTGGAAATTAAATCACCAGATATAACGATCTACGAGAAAATATTCTGAGCTCTTAGAGAAGACAACCTCTAGGGAAGGAAAAAGGACACCTAAATATGGAGACTTGTAAAGTATGATGCTATACCTTGGCACTTTGCTGCTCATACCTGATTAAGGCCGACTCGAGGAGGTATGCATGAAATCAGGTGGTAAGTATAAGACACCAGCTGGAGAATGGTCAAAGACCCAATGAGTCTCCAGGCTGAACATAATGAGTTCTTATATCTCCACTTCTCCAAAGTCTTTGAAAGGGGCACCTCTGTCCTATGGTCACTGACGTATACATGGCAAGGGTCGCTATTCTGTAGGGTTTACACTCTAAATACTAATCTTAAAAGAATGAGAGCATGTGGCAGATTTCGATATAATCTCAATATACTATGATTCTCAAACTGGTTCTGTTTCTTTTATTTCAGATGTGCCACTGAGCCCAAATGAAATGTCCTCCTCACTGCAGGGACGCTCTGGTGGGATGGTGGTAATCACTGTTCTTCTCAGCATTTCCATGTTCCTTCTCCTAGCTGGACTTGCCTTGACTTTCGGAGCTCGTCAACATTAATTCAACCTCCTTTACATCTGATGTTAATAACTACAGGATCTTCTTGTCTGGACGTTACATCTCCAAAATACTTGTACTGGAGAAATAATTGAAAATACATTATTCATAGTGACTGATCCTTTTTTTCTTCTTGTGATAGTAATTGAATTAAAATAAATTGTAAAATAGCTATCTTTTTGTATAATAAGCATGAATGCATTAGCTACATGTTTTCTGCCAATTTAGGGACGTAGAGGTGGCTAGGAGCTGTTAAAGTACCAGATCCTACATTTTATTCTTCGATGCATGTAGTGCTGATAAGTTGGAAAGTGTCCCACGGTGGGGCCATGTTTTTTTGGAGGTTGGTGAGTGGGGGTAGGAAATGGAGTGAAGAAATTCTCTCTCATCATCTAGAAATCAGAGGCTGATCTAGCGGTGCAATAACCCACTGTCATGACTGTTTAGGGCTGTAGCCTCCTGATACCCCACCCAAACTTACAAAGGCAAATAAAGAAATCAACGTGGGCAGGGCTTTTGGCCACAGCTGTATTCATAACCCAGCCATGAGCAGCGGAGCATAGCATAACTTAAGACTCACCAACTACTGAACCTTCTGGCCTGCTACGCAGTTACTTCATCGCAGTCCTAGTCCATTCAATGCCATCAACCATCTTCAGGAGATGCCTCCCCAAGCCCATGTTGGCCAGTACCAGGATCTGGCCAGAGGTGGAAACATTGCAGCTATGACAATACAAATGAGAGAGACAAGGCAAAGAAACACACCCAAACATAACCCAACACAATCAACCCATCAAGCCATCACTGGAGTGTCTTAACCGGAGTCTCCGGGTGAAGGCCTGCTTCCTCAGGTCTCTGGGCCTGTATTTTTTTTTCTCGGGCAGTGGTGTTTGGCCAGGCCCACTCCCTGCATTCCAGCCTGCGCTGTTCCTAGGCATGAGGTTTAGTTTGATCTGGGTGATGCTACCACAAAAATACATTAAATGACAGCCCAAGGCTTTAGAACTGAATGCTGCCCCCTTGGACACGATACGTTGCTTCGCAGTCTTTTTTGCGGCGCCGTGGTAACTTCCTATATCGGGCCACCATACTCAATCCTCAAATTCCACATATTATGTGGAATAAAGTATTTGTTTCCGGCAGATCGTATCCCTCCTGTGTATCACCTAAGCAGTTTGTGCATTGCCCTGGAAACGCGGCCACCAGGGATACCCCCTCTGAGTTACACAATTCATAAACGAACGACAAATTCTGGATAGGGTAATCTTCTGACCCTCTACCGCGACTCGATACCCCAGGGCTGAGATTGATAGCTTTTGTGGTCCAGCACCAAATTCCATCTTCCTGGCTTTAAATATAAGCGACAACCAACCCCGTATTGTGTGGTTACATTGTGTTTCTCCAGGGACAGTAACTCCAGAACGCACGGTAACCATGACAGGTGGCTTCTCGTCTCTTTATTTTCTGGTTCTCCGAGTTCAGACATAAAGTAATTAAGAGAGAAGTAAGGTGCGGAACCCTTCATTATAGTAATAAGATTTTCAGTGCCATTGGGTAAGTGATCTTGCTTCTTTCTTTTATATGAGATTACCTTTATGACCGCGTGTACCAACAGTGAGCGAAGAATTAAAAGACAGCCGTACGGGGTGGTTTATACCAAGTCATGTTATATTATTCCTTTGATGCAGTTCCTTATTTATAGTCTTATATACCATATTATGTGGGGGATTATTTGTTTATTTTCACTTACGCATAACTTAGGTTATAATAAGTATGAAGCTTTGCATTCTCAGGACAAATCTGTCTTTTTGTCAATTGTTATTAAAGCCCAGGGGTACCTTATTTGAGGGAAGAACTTGGCTGCTCAATGGCATATGGGTGGCCACTGGTTGGATAAGCGCGGCCGTGCGTTATGTTTTTGTACATTCATAGCATGGGGCCGTGGATATCCTGCTGACCGATACACGCTGCAGTAAGGGTAATTGTGGGGTGCTACCGGTCAGCAACCCACTGGGTGTTGTGGCAAGGCCCACTCCCCGACCTCTTCCCTTCCAACTGGCTTTCAATGGGGCCGCCATCACCGGAACAGCCAATCTGCATTCTGAGAAGACTCCAGGTAGCCGTAGCCTGTATCTTCCCAGGCATTTGGCTTGTGTGTCAGATGGCCAGTCTAAGCCTGTCTTATGTGAAATCCTGCTTAAAGTGGCTGGAATCATAATTCAGTATTCTCTTCCATCAATGGCGGTGGCTAAATGGTCAAAGAGGGACATTTTTGCATCTAGCGGTCTAGTTAGAGGTGTGGTTTGGGGGCAAACTATACCGATACCTTTTATGTGACTTTGTGAGCCATTTATGTAGCCAATATGTAGAACCATGTTCCAAAAAAAAGAGGGATAAGCGAGGGGCACAGGGATCTCGGTCTAAAAGCCTATGGGGGCACTTGGGTATAAAAATGCATTTATCTCGTCAGCAATAATGATAATATATTCCTAAAAACAATCTTGATCTGTAATTTTCTACGTTTTGTGTTAATATTGGGTGTTTGTATTTAAAATGTGACCTAGCGGTGCGTCCGTTTGCTACTCATCTTATTTGGTCACACAATCTGTTTTACAGTTTCATTTTTCATACACAATGTCCAATAGAATAGTTGACTGAATTATTTGCAATAAAACATCTCTAAAAAGCATTCTTTTTATTCAGAAATGAACCCGGGAAATTCCAAAATTCTAAGGCTTAAAAGAATTCCCGTGGCGGTAATCATCCCCGCTTATTAAATGCGTTTGATTCATAGCTCGGAGCTCAAGCTTGTATTTGTTGAGCTACACAATGGCTGTTTTTCTAAACTGTTTGGATTAAACAAATAACACGCAATCTGTCAGGGGAGTTAAATCTGCCGCTGGAAATCCCATTTTATTCTTCTCTGCGCAACATCAGCCGATGTCTCTAACAACTGATTTAATAGTCGGGTGATGTTACATTATTATTATTATTCTCAGCCCAGGTTACGGGGCTGTGCAGCCAAAGCAAGCCTCGCTATTTTACAGGACTCGTCTGGTATACATATGCAAAATAGGGAGCTTTTTGTAATTTGCATACCAGGGAGTTTGGGTGTTAGTACCGCCAATCACTGAGCAGGGAAGCAGCAATTAGTCAAGCTCCACCCCCCCCCTTACCTGTTCTGTGTACTTCCTGCCTTCTCTCCACTCATTTCCCAGGGCCAATCCTGCCCCGTGATCGTAGCCATGACCCCGGGAAAAAGGGAAGCCCTGGTACAGGTACTGTCGCATGAAAACCAAGACTGTTGGCAGGTATGCCTAATACAATTAGGCTCTGCCAATCGTATAGGCTGATAGATAAATATATAAATAATATCCTTATTAAAAGGATTCAATACAGTGAAGTCCACTTTGTTTCGCTGGTTGCCATGGGAGATAGCTCTGTTCTTGTGATGTGATGCATCATGTGAACTTAACAAAAGAGGAGAAAAAAACTGAATGGAAAGTAATAATTATGTGAACAAGGAGTTAAAATGGCTGCTCGTAGTGGCAAACATATAAGATATTTAGAGTACTAGACTGCAAAGCGAGACCTTTGGGTTGGCAATCCAACATGGCTGATTTCTGAAGGTCATCTTGACCATGAATTAACCAATCTCTGTATATTTGATTTTACAGGTAAGAGAGTAAAAAAATGGAGCTTGTGCTGACGTTCAGCATGTGGTTAATATGGCTGCTGTGTGGCCAAGCAGAGCCTTCAACATTTTCCAACAACTTTGGTATTGATACCTCCAGAGATGGCGGAGGGACTAATTCTTCTTATGATGAACCCATTGACCTTAAGAACTCAACGGCTGGTCAGACGTCCCAAAATACTACAAATCGATTAAGTCATCTGGTTGTTAGTGAAACTCAGAACGTCACATCGATCAGGAGACCAGATTTATTATCAGTAAGTGGTAATAAGTCAGATCCTTATCTAAGTAGCGATGGGGCTAACGTCACAGGAGGATTGAGTCCCAACAGCAGCTATGGAGTGGATGTCTCGATGGAAAACGTTGGCCCTCAAGACTTATCATCGGAATCTTCCTGGACGTCAACGGACAACATGACAGACATTGGGACAAGCAATTCAACGTGCAGCAAATCCGGCCGGTGGGAGGACAACTCTACTCAAGGGATTGTTCATTACAAGATATTTGGGGAGAAGGATGAGCAAAAAGGTAACATGACGTATCATTTTTTTCAGCTTTATTCACCTTTTTCACAGGAATAACATTTTTTGAGCAAGCAGAACGGCTTCTTATTTATGAATGTAAAACAGGAGTCCTCGAGGTATAGAATGCTGGTCAAGAAGAAGAAACATGGAATTAGATGGCAGCTCAGACCCATTTGGTCTATCTAGTCTGCCCGTTTTTCCTGAGATCAAGACTCCATGGCCCTTTGGTCTTATCTTTGATTCAGGAGCCATATGCCAATCTCTTGCGTGTATTAGCCTCTACCACTTTTCCAGGGAGGCTCTTCCACGTATCTATCACCCCTATCACTATAGAAACCAAAAGTATATGAATATAACTTCGCCTTCTAAGTGGGAGCCTTTGCCTAAGGATGGCCCTGTATAAAAATTGCAAAAAAATTTAAATTTGAAGCTTTACAACAAAAAAAAGATGTATTCTTAATGTTACCCAAGCATCATTTATGCCTTTATATTCCTAAATGCAATTTTTCCCATTATATATTCTTTCCAGGATGGCGCATAATTTATTATGGTAACGGTTCATTATCGAGAATATTTGTGATGTCACGTGCCGTAGATTTTAAGCGCAGTTCACGTCTACCCTGTGACACTATATACGTACCGCTATAGGTTTAACAAGCTTGATGATAAGAACAGTAACCCCTCTGACCAGATTTCGCCGTCATCAGTCCTATTACTAATAACTAGCTGCCTTCTCCACGTTACCCAGAAGGTCCAATTACAGTAACGTTTTCGGCAACTAATTTAAACATCTGCACAAAAATATTAAAAAATATAAAAAAAAAAAAATTCATCAAATCTAAACAATGTAAGAACATTCTGTCTAGCGCTTGCAATTATTTTCCAGAAAAGCAGATTGGTTTAGTGGGGGGGGTTTTTGACTCCCGAGGCAATGTGTCGAACGATAAAAGCATTTGGAAAATGAAACTAACTCATATTGTATTTGTTATATATATATTTGTTTGTTAATTTGCAGTTTTTCGTATATATGTATATATGTATATATATATATATATATATATATATATATATATATATATATGTCTCCAGCTATTGATTCCTATATGTGCAGCATCTGGAAGGCATACTACTTAATTGTATATCATTAAAAGCCACCAGCTGGGACATAGTTACCTAGGGGGCTTATTTATAATAGACAGGTAACCAGAGAGCCGTGATTTATAGATTACTATTCATAATTTTATACTGGAAAAATCTATATGTTGGGTTTCTGAGCAGGGTATCAAAGCTGGACAAGCGGGGGATGGGGGATTATGTATATTGGGCATTGTTGTACAGTAGGTCTGTCGTTCTTTTGGTAGAACAAATTCCTCCTGTGGACCAAAATCCCTCTGTCTCTCTTTCTTCCCCTGATGCCCTCTTCTGTAGGAGGTCAGAATGTTTGCTGGGTATGAGGATATCAGAAGGTTCTACAGCCCAGAAAGCTGTAAAGAAATAGCAAACACCACATTATTCTTAGCAGGCCAGCAGGCCATTGGGTCAGACAAGTATCAGTTCCAGACCCTAGCGGTGAAGGAGGATGCATTCGAAGTATAGGTACTACACCTATCCATTCTGGGTGCCAGTAATGTGCTTTACTGGTTCCTGATAAAAATGAGGGCCCACTTAATGCCCGACAAAGTCAAATGGTAGGAACCTAGGCATTAGAGAGACCTTGCTGCTGTGTGCTTCATCCCCTTTTTGGGGTGAAGACCAGTAACCACTGTCTGGAATCCCCGCCTTTTGAAATACAGGGCGTGTATGGCAGGGGCAACATAAAGGGGGCTAGGCCAAAATATAATAGTAAAGTCAATAGTTTATCAACTTAAAAGTCATGACCCACAATTTCAGAGTTTAAATTGAATTTCTGATTATCACATGAAGCAGTGGACTCCTGGGTGGAACGGTTCTTGGAGCAGAGTATGAAATCTGGAGCAATGCCCAGGGCTCTTGGACAATTTCCAAATTTAGTGGACCGTCTAATTAAAAAGAATTATTGGGTAGAAGTCACATGTTTTATGGTGTTCAGTGTATTCTCATACACATATTTTTTATGTTTTTTTATGTTACTGACCAATTGATTCCCTCCGTTCTATTTACTAGATTCCGTGAGCCATATTAGTTCTGCGTCACGCAGGCTGCTTGTGCTGTTCCTTGCCATGGCCGGAGTGCTTGGCTGTCTCTTGATTCTGGTCTACTGTATTTATAACCGGCAACACAAAGAGGACATGTTCTCGCACCACAGACTCTATGGAGAAGGCTTTGAAGACCCAGGTAGGTTAATTGTTGCCAAGCTCTATGTTGTTCTCAGGCTCTTGTTTATAGGTTTATTGTAGGCCTACAAACTCTTCTTGGTTTTAAGCATTTATCTTGGTTTTAAGCATTTATCAATAAACACAAGCCCCATGTGCCCTCTATTTGTGCGTTCACAGACTAAACGTACATTGAGACACATTTAGGTACATGTGTCTTCTAGGCGCAAAGAGTACATTAATACACTGTCGCCCGTTAATCATCTACAACCGGTCAACTGTGTATAGATCATGATTATACTTAATTCAGAATGCAGGGCAGGCCTGATACAGAAACGTCGGCCACACTTAACATTATCAAACAGCCACTGGCCTTAAAGCACCAGGCCACCTCGTGATTGCCAGTCCAACCCTGATGTGGGGTATTTGCATTGAGTGTTTCTGGCAAGGCTTCAACTTACCAAGAGGTCCAAGTGAGTAGCTTAGTATGCCTTGTGATATATGGTCCTATGTTATGAAGATCAATGGCAAAAAAGTTTGAATTTAAGTGAAACTGGTAATCTTGCCACTAAAAAAACCTATTTTTTGTAGATTTTGACACTTTCCATTCGTGATTGCTACCCTGTAACTCACATTCTTTTTTTTTTGTTCTAAAATGAACAGTGCTTCATCTGGACACCCCCGTAGATCACTTTGATTTCTTCGCCTTCAGAGACACGGAAATAACCCCCACCCCAACTCCACAGCATAAACCTCGGAGCATTATTAACTATAAAAATGAGTTTGAAGCCGAACCGCCCAAAGACAAACCTTCCGATGAACATCAGAAGCAGGTCATCCAGATGGACACTCTTAATAATACCACATAGGAGTCTGCTTCCCAGGTTTAGGAGACCTCCGACACTCGTCGACCACATCCTATTTCTATGATGACACTTCAAACCATAGTTACTTTGCTTACATTTTCTTAAAATATAAGGCAGTTACATATTACATATTTAGCTATTTACGTAATATACAATCGCATAACTTCACAATTAAAAAGACTTTGGGGGTTATTTAAAAGTCGTCTACAGCAACAATGAACTAAAAACGCAAATAAAGAAGACACCAGCTAAACAAGTATATTTTAAGAACAATTTATTGAATTATTGTAATTAGAAAGTAAGAGTTCTTTATAGTAAAAATTATTGATATAAAATATGACTTTATCAATGGCTCCCCAGTTAGAATATTGCGCAATTCCAGCTCGCCATGGTCTTCTGAAGACATCAAGATCTGTAAATTAAAATACCTTATATTTTGTGATATTTGCCCCAAAGCTGTTGCCCGTGGATGAATTTCAATAAAGTCTTAGTACATTTTAAACTCAGGTTGTTTAATTCAGCATTTCAAAATTATTTAATGACTAGTACTAGATCTTTAATCAGATCAACATTCTATCTTCTCATTTCTCCACGACAGGATTAACCAAGATGTTTATCCCATCATCCTAATTCACTTTGTTTTTTATATATCTTGTAACGCCATCAATGACAGGGAATAGCTGGACTACTGATTTGCTCTATACAGAGTGTATATAAAACCCCTGCTGTGAACGTCTATACAGGATCTATACATTGCATAGTGTAAAAACCCTGGCAAATTGATAAAATGGGATAAAAAATAATTAATATAATCCCGATTTGGCCCATTGTAGTACTTGTTTGCCCCGGGTTGGATTGTATCAGGTCTCCTCTACAAATGCACGACCCTGCATACACTGGAAGTTATAAATCTTATTTATAAGCAACTTAGAACAACATGAGCTACTAAGTAGCCATCACCTCTATTTATTAGTGGTTGTTGGACTTGTCATCAGTTCTGTGCTGTGTGATAAATACTTTTAGCAATACTACAACCCAACACTAGGTGGCATCATAACCCTATCAAAGAAAAAAAACGATAATCATTTTTTCAGACGTTGGCAACGAGAAGTGCGAAGCCACTTACTAGACTAAGATTGACGTTTTGCGCTATATCATCATTCCGCTTTTAAGGTCCTACAAACTCTGTGCATTATCTCTGAACATCTTAGACTGTAAGCTCTTTGGGCCAGGGTCTTCCTTTCCGAATGTAGTCATACCTACTGTACCGCAACCAAAATGTCTGTAGATCACTGTACTTACTACCTGTTATTATACTGTGTTCTTGGCATTAATAGGGTGTTCCTATAAAGGCTTTTTGATTTTTTGTATTATTTGTTCTTTAACTCAATTTTTTTTTTTTTTTTGCAGTCTACTAAAACAATAGCCGTAGACAGGAAGTGAGTTCCGAAACTTCCTGCTTGGGATTCCGAGTATCTTGTGGAAAACAAAATTATTTTTAGTTGAAATTCCCAGGCTGTGCCTTGAATGGAGGCAAATGTGATGTCAAATAATAAAAATAATAATAGTATAATAATAATATTAATAATAATGGAATAATAATGGTATCAGCTGTCTTGTATTTTTTCGTATGACAGTTTTGATTTTTGGGATGTCCCGCCAACCACCCCATACTTTTTAATTTTAGTATTTTTATGCTTTTACATTGTGTATTACTGGATGGGGCAAATAAATCTACATTGAAAACAATGGCCGCAGATAAAACAAGAAAACATTTCAAGGTCATTTATAACAGCTGCCTCGGAGAGATCCATGGGTAGAGTTCTTTGTTTCATTCTGTAAGTGAAAATTGAACCCTTAAGCATTTTATTATTATTTCTTTTTCACTTCTCTCCCGGTAGGATATTTTATTGACTCCCCCCCCCCCATTATTTCTCGCTCTCTAATTGGGAAGCTCGAGCGCGATGTAATGTGCGCCTGTAACGGTCCAGCTGTAGATAGAAAGCCACACTTTTCCCGTGAAGCACTTTAGATACACGTCCAAGGTGCCGCGTCCAAGGTATGGATGCTATACCTTGAACTATACATAGAAACATTTTAGAAACATTTTAGCCTTATCCATGTCCTCCACCTACTTTGCCAAATCCCAACTCCTTCCTTCACTTTTGCCTCCATTTTGTGAGTTGACTTCGACCCCGACCGGCCATCTGACTAGATGGTGCTGGTCACTTACCTTTACTTCTGCTTCTATGACAGATCCCATGCTAAAATGCGTGGTCGCAGGCTACGCAAGTATAATTGCGGGTATCCAGCCGTTGGCCTTAAAGTGCCGGGTCATACAGCACTAGTTCCTCCTTCTACGTTTGTGAACCTTTCTAGGTCAACTTGTCTCATCTAGACATTTGCCTGTATTATCAATTTCATGTGTTGAAGTTCTCCCCTTTCTTCTTTCCCACCGGAATCCATCAACAACCATCAACATAACACCAGGGCAGAGAAACCTTAATGGGGTCAAACAAGATCTTGCCGATCTTGTAAACACGTGGTATTCACAAATACATACATATTGCTTATTTTTACCAATAATACATAGCTTTGTTTACTGTGACATATAATAATAAGTAATTGTACTTTATAATGTGCCTTTAGTACTTTAATGCCCTGATTACAACTTTTGGCATGGAAGGGGTTAAGTAACTTGCTAAGACAATGATCTAGAACAATGTTGACAAAACCTGATTTCCTTGGCTTAACGAATGCTCCTAAAAAACATACATATGGATAACATGTAAATAAACACAACAGAGAAGCCGAACAAATGGTTGGAGATATCGGTACGTTAGGAAAAACAAAAGAACAGATGGGAAAAATCAAGACATATTTATATATAATGGATCTTTTTCTTCTTCTTCTTCATTTTACTCTTTTTTTTTACATTTATCAGCTCCGACATAGGGGCTCGGAATTTATTCTTCAGCACCAATAAATATTGTAGAATTCAGGAGGTATCTCAACGCGGCCTCTAATAGAGTAAGAAAGGATCTTCATCAAACAGTAGACACATTGTTCAAATAAAAATGGAAGTAGTTTTTTTTTTTGGAGTTGCCGTCGAATTCCATGGTTTTATAGGGATTCGTTATGTCTGCACTCAATTTTCTTGGTTGCAACACGAGATGGAAAGCAACCAACCAAACAAACACAAATTACCAGCACTATTAGGATTGAATTTTAGTGCTTTTTAGTGCTTTTAGTGATTTTTGTTTTATGACATCACTCTCAGAATAAGCTCATAAAGTTGACATACCTGGGTAGTGTCCTGATTTAACCGAGAGTCTCCGGGTCTCCTTCTTCTTTCTCCAGGTTGGGGAGAAGAGTTTAGTCATGTCCACTCTTTGCCCAATCCCCTCCTATGCCACATGGCTGGCTGATCTATCTCACACATGGTTAGCCTCACCGATAGGGCTACATAGTCCTGCCTCCCATGAAGCCACTACCTGAGAGGAGGGAGAACTCACGGTAGCCTAATCTGGGAAGGTATGAAAATGTGCTGTCGGAGAGTAGTTACAGTAAACTATTGAATCTACATAATGTTCTATGTCCATTATAAGTCTTCGGTGCACTAGGCTACCACTGGCTTTTGAAGAACCACAATACAGAGAAATATGGTTTTGGTGGTTTTAGTGAGAATGAAAGGAGCAAAAAATAATGAATAAAACATAATATAGTCAGCAGGGCTGGAATGGCAATGACTTGGCCCTGAGTGGCCGCCTGATAATGGTCAACGGTTGGATATGTGCGGCTGCCCATTAGTTTTTTAAACATTCTATTAGTTCTCCATGTTTAGAACTTTGCCAGAAAGTTGTTGTAAATTAATAGAACTGGTGTTTTGTTCAATAAAGGTGGCTATTTTTACATTAGAAAAAAAATAAATGTAAGTAATAAAGATAAAAACAGTGAATAATTAAAATGGCTTCCCTTTTTAAAAAAAACTTCGCATAGAATTGAATTTTACTTTTGAATGCTATTGTTAAGCAGCTCGAAATTCTTTTAAAAATAAAAAAAAAATCAAAAAACACCTTTTTGTTCTATTTTAATGTGTCTAATTGGTTTGAATTGGTTTCCCTTGCATTATCCTCACCTCGTCGCACCCAACTGTCAGAGAATCCTTAATCATCTGTTATCGAGACCATATGTCTCATTTACACTTCCTTCACTCCCATCCCACCTAAATTTTCATGCATCTTTTCACATTTGTTATCCTGCAATGTACTATTTGTAGCCTGAATCTAAGAATGGTTTTAACCTGTTTTAAGATTAAATTTCATATACATTTAGTTCATAAAAATATTTTAGTCTTGTGTTGTATATAGGGATGCATTTGCGTGGGGTGCTGCCCTACGCCCCTTCTTTGGGAAGACCCTGCAACCGCTTACTTTTTACTAATCAGCTCTGAAAACTGGTTAATGCCAAAACTAACCCAATTATATACATCTGCCTGTCTAATCCCATCTCCGCTGGTTAGGAGATCCAGTACCGGTAAAAGACTTGAAACATTCTATGCCTAAGGATCCAGTTTCTGTCGGGAGGTTGGATGCTCTCCAGCCAGCAGGTGGCAGTAATACCGCAGCATCACAAACCACAGACTATTCTAAAAAGGAATGTCAAATCATTTCAGTTGGTGAGAATCACTCCGTTCACTCATCATATGTGTGTTAGGGGGCGTTTATGGTACGCAGTAATAAAGAAACATGTTTTTAGGGTTTCTCTCTATCCTAGTCAGGGAACTCGGCCAAAAAGAAGGATAGCAAAGTCTCCAGGTGACCTAGTGTAGATTCATAAAATCTCATAACCTGCTCTCACGCACAGCTCCTGCATTCTCAGTTTGTATCAGGATAGAATGTTTCACCCATTCATAGTTTCCTAGGGGAAAAGGACATATACCATCAGATTGGTCCCCCTTCTCCTCTTTGGCTCAAATCGTCACGAGTAATGTATATCTATGGCCACTCTAAGGCCTATGTGGTTTTCGTCTTTCCCAGTAGGTGACCGAATGTGTATTCCCCCCATGTGATGATGGGTATTTCTATGATGATGGACGTACCTATGGGTAGTGGTGATTGTTGAGATGCTGTTATGTACAAATGGATCCCCGTGCACTCATCTGAAGGCATCTCCTTGCTGTGTAAGACATGTCTCCTGCTATGTAACGTACAATTATTGCAAGGAGTGCTGACCATTGCAGTGATATATAATTTTTCTTACTCTAATCACGTATTATCCGTACTCCAACAATTCATGTTTTTAAGATACATTCAGAATACTGTAGCCCTGCTGAATCAAGCAGTGGATGTTTCATTGAAGATGATGTATGACGACCCTAGAAAAAACTATACGCTCACAGATCCATGTCCAAGCTGACCCCAATGTTCCCCTTTTTGAGCTGGACTTACCAGCACCTTAAAGAAAGCTCAAGCGGGAATCCACACTAGCTAATTAAACCAAACCATACCTCTAGGACCAACAAAATAAACAAGTTTGAGGAGGTAAAATTCCATATTATATTTTTTGGCTGATATAACTAGAAAATATTTAAATAGTGAACACTAATCAGTCCATCTTTATGAATTATTTAAAATAATTTGTAGCAGCTAGTTATGTATTCTCCATACTGCGTTAAATCTTTGAATCAGGGCACCCATGTGTTGAACTGCACAGCCTGGCAGGCTTATGGAGATCTTACATTGAGTCATCCTGTTATGACATCATAGCCTGATTAAGAGCTGTAATGCCAGGGGATATTTAAGTCCTCTCTAAGTGGGTAGGGCTGTCTTTTCAGAGGCTGTCTCTCCTCGTCACCCATTTCTCGCTCAACATTTGGTGCTCTAAGAAGGATTTAGCTTTGGCTAGTCCGTGTGACAGATTGCAAAGCTTTGAGGTTTTGTCATGCGTTAAAATAAAAAGAAAAAAAAAATACTAATGGAAAGGATTACTTGAAGCTTTTTTAGAAGTCTAGGCTGCTTATAAACTCTAAATGTCTTTGTGTCTCCAGTAACACATTTCCAGAAACCGCTCAACAAGGTAAAACGTTTAGGAAACATAAAATTGTACAGGGGTCAGTTTGTCCCATGGTAATAAAGTAATAAAAAATGGAAAAAAAATCTATAAAATAATAGAATTTGGAAAGTGGTCAGATCACATAGCAACCAATGGAATGTTCCTTCTGATTGGACAATCCCAATGGCCCTTTTCAAACTTTGCATCTCAAATTTTATTTTATACATAACCCTTAATTATTATTATTATTATTATTATTATTATTATCTATATTTTTCATGATAGCTTTTTTTTAAAAAAAATGTAATATATATCCAGTGCATTGTTTAGCAGAGCTGTTGGTAAAAATCTTTGGGGGTCGATTCAGGGTTGCATTTAACTAATTTTATAAGCTAAACGTTGATATGTTTTTCTTGCTTCTTTTATTTGACATATTCAATGGGCTTTTTAGTCCTGTTGCTTAGCAATGTCTTTCAATGCATCTCTGGTAGCGGAAGGCTAATGCTTTATGTAGAGATTCGCAACCTTGAATTCCTTGAACCTCAACACGTCCACATCCTGAAGATCTGAAGATGTTTTAGATGTTGAACCATACATTTTTAACAGCGATAGAGGAACCGTTCCAATAGAAATGGCTGAGCCATCACACATGTTTGAAATCTTCCAAACTGATATAAAAATCTGCTCAATTAATGAGATTGCAAAGGTTCCAGATTTCTTTATTCACTATTCAGATATTTACATTGAAAAATGCCTTTGAAACAATACGTGGACAGGAAAAATGGGGGCATGATATAACAAGCAAGGGACATTTTGGTATCTGGCTCCTCGCCCTTCATTCTGGTTCCTCTTACTTGCTCAAACACCCTTTCTTGCTTAAAATTATATATTTTTTGAGCTTGTTTGCCATTCAACCGAAAAAATACACATTCTTAAAAAAATGTTCTCAACCGGCCAGTTCACTAAAAAATCAGACGTTTGAGGGAACTTGGAATTTATTCCAAATCTGGAATAATGAATTGTCTATTCGCCAAGATTCTGTGAGTTGACTTGAGTTGAGACAAGGTACGACATGAAGTGCCGACGGACCACAATAGGTTGTAAGGGATACGTTTTCTAATGAGTAGACCCCAGAATTACCAGTAAGCCAAAGATCTATGAAGATTTAACCCCTTAAGGACGATGGGCGGTCCCTAAACCCATTGAAAACAATGCATTTTGAGCCCGTACATGTACAGGCTTTGTCATTAAGGGGTTAATCTATACTGGGGAAAAAGTATAGGACATAATGTTCAGATCAATATTCTCAACAGCTTCTAATATGATAACCAATATGCCGGATGCCGTGTGGATCGATTCCTCTGTATAGATTACAGTCTTGGTTGGTAGTTAATATGTTAAACTTATTTTCAGGTTTTTAGAGATTTTCTGCGATACAAGGAAGAATAGATAAGGTAAGGGCTGGTAAACGAGCGAGAGGCATTGACTCCTCTCTCTCTCGAGCATCCTCTAGATTCAGCACTTTTGATGTTGCCATGGCAATGATGGGTCAGATGAACCAACCTCGGCAGTTTGGGTATACGCCGGTTTCCTGTTAATTGGCTTCCTGTTACTGATTTGTACCATGCTTAGCGAGCACAGGGTGCCGACTCTTTATTATTATTTTATGTTTCTGTCGGCACAACGAGGTCTGCGTTCTTAGACATCAGCCTCGTTAAAACGAGAAGAAATACATAACAGCAATAAACATTTTTTCCTGCAAAAACACAGCGCCGATCACACCTCTGATGTAAGATTCCAGATTAGATTTAAGTGGGGAGATGAGGACATTTCCCGATGTAGGATCCTGGATACAAACGGGAATGTTCCTTTTGCTCGAAGGCTGCCACCGGTCAATAAGACGAGTGGAGGACAGATGCATCCTGGGATACGATATGTTTTTAGTAGAAGATTTTTATAAATCTTAAATAGACGATTAACTCTTTAATGACAAAGCCTGTACATTTACGGGCTCAAAATGCATTGTTTTCAATGGGTTTAAGGACCGCCCATTGTCCTTAAGGGGTTAAAAATGGCCGTATGGTGCCTTTCAGTTATAAACAATATCTACGTTTTTATGCTTTATTGATTAATATCATTAAGGGTGTTTTTTTTTAAGCGTTAAGTCTACTTTAAAAACCGAGGTAAAGAAATCACAATCCACTTAAGGAACACACTAAGGAAAATGCTTCCTGCTAATTGTTGTCAAGGTCGCTAATATATCCTGGGGGTCGCAATGTATGGATCGGAAGGATAAAACGTCTGAACCCTCTTTTCAACATATTTCATGAATTCATTCCTGGCTCTTGTCATAAATCTATATTTTTCCATTTGTGGTCTAAGAAGGAGATCATGTCAGGAAGCACTCAACATAAGACAATAAAAAACGTGTTTCTTTACTTCTATATTTAAGTCAGACATGACTATTGTAGCAGTGATGACATTGAATTTGTTGTCAGCCATGTGATATTTTAGGTGACTCAAACACCTCACTGAGCTGATGCTTTATGGCAATGCTAATGAAGTCCGTTTCTCCATAGACTTTCATTGGTCAGAGAGTCTGACTGAGGGATTAAAACTGAGACATTCTATTGTTTACCACTGGCACGTGATAAGGAGTCGGGGTGTCTAGCAGATTGGGGCTCAGATAACAGAGTGAGAACACATACAAATAGCTAATATGCAGCTGCCTAAAAACATTATATTATGGGGCTAAAAACTACAACTATTTGATAAAAGAAAACAGCAGAACAGTTTTTGAATCTTGTTTCAAATCTTTTTAAACACACACTTTATAGAACAGGTTTAAACATAGTTAATGAATATTTATCCAGTTATTACACAGGTCAGAGAATCGAATACACATAAGAGAAGTGAGCATATTTTGTATTGATCCATCTTTGATCTAATGAGCACAATAATAATATCTAAACTAAGAAAGAATAATAATTATATTTCACTTGTTGAAATATATATATTTCAAAACTATATATACTTGTTGAAATTGAATTTGTATGTAGACAATACTTATGAAGAGGGAATGTTATGCCATGGCTCATGGAGTAAAATACCTGTCCATTGAATACCATGTCCAACCGTGTCTTTATGGACCTCGCTTTGCCAGTCATGCTGGAATAGAAAAGGGTCTTCCCCAAACTGTTCCCATAAACTTGTAAGCATAGCATTGTCCAAATTGTCTTGGAATGCTGATGTATTTCAATAATTAAGGTGGGTCCCAAGAGTTTTGTCCATATAGTGGTGCACAAAGTGAGCTCCATAAAGACACGGTTGGATGAGTTTGGTTTGGAAGAACTTGACCGGCTGCACAGAGCCCTGACCTCAACCCCATCGAACACCTTTGGGATGAACTGAAACGGAGATTGCGAGCCGGGTCTTCTCCTCCAACATCAGTGCCTGACCTCACAAATGCTCTACTGGATGAATGGGCAAAAATTCCCACAGAAACTCCGCAAAATCTTGTGGAAAGCCTTACCAGAAGAGTGGAAGCTGTCATAGCTGCAAAGGGGGGACCAACTACATATTAATGTCTATGTATTTAGAATGTGATGTCATCAAAGTCTCTGTTGGTGTAATGGTCAGGTGTCCCAATACTTTTGTCCATACAGTGTTAATATCTATCTATCTATCTATCTATCTATCTATCTATCCATCTATCGATCTATCTATCTATCTATCTATAATGTATATACAGTAAATTAAGAAGGATTGAGTGTTCAGATAACAGGTATAGTTTTATTATTATATTCCTGTCTGAATCAGCCATTTCAGTAGCCAATAACTGGAAGAGATAAATGTATGTAATATGTTTCACGTTTCCTGTTTATGCCCCTGTGCGCTGTGTAAAATATATTGTAGTTCTGTAGTAATAAATGAAGGCGATGAGATAGATCAGGATGATGTATCTTGTTTTATTTCGAAGAACAGACAATTAAATAAAAAAAATTCTACCCAAAAGCAGTTCCTTTGAAAACAAATGACAAAAACCACTTCTGAAAAGCCAACGGCTAGATTTGTAAAAATACTTTGTCAAATTATTAAATGTATACCCCTGGGCTTAAAGATCCTAGTAAGATCAAGCCAGTTTCCTACTGCAATAAGCCACAGTCATGATTTTTTGATATGTCTTGCCAAGTTGCCACACTCAACCATCCTGCTCTTTCAGAGTTTGGGGTCATGGGCTAGTTGACCTCCCCTGACCGGAATACCCAGCTACGAGATCGATAGAGGTGTGTGAGTTTTGATAGAGGTTTGTGAGGCCTCCTCACAACACGTTGAAGATGAGTGCTGCATGGTGGCAGTTTGGGTTGGGTAGGCAAGTGGCCCCACATCTGGCCTTGCCTCTAACCACACTACCACCAACCTAGCCACCTGCTGGATAAATGCAGACAGGCCTTGACATCTTGCACAGAGCACTCGCCCTGTTTGCCCAATGTCCTCTCCAGGCTAAGTTGTATCATTCTGACACACTCCTCACAAACTCACTTGTTCTTCTTGTGTATTTTAACATAGTTGTGGCGCAGAAGGAGGCCAAGCTCCCAATTTCGTACAACACCCTCCCCAAACCAAGCACTGAACTTTATTATCGCAGTAATGGATGTGTCAGCAGTTTTGACCGATGACTACTCGTGAATCAGTTCTTTAACTGGGATCTTTACCAGGCGCAGCCTTGAAGTTCTTCTTCTCTGCCAACGCTACATCTGTTCCCAGACTGGGTGCCAGGACTGAAACGGCACAGCTTGTAGTTTGTGTAATCAATACACAGACTTTGAGATGACACGATCCATTCTGCGCACAAATTACAAACCTGGCACAATAAGGTACTTTTAATCCATATCTAAACCTCCTGATACAGAGGATTTTCTAGGAAAGACAGGAGATGGGGGCATGAAGACGGTCTTGCCACTAAGGTCTTGACATTAAAGTCGATGCCTCTAAGACAGAGTGTCAGACAAATTGTCAGATCTTAGTTACCTTCTAGAATACTTTAATATGCATTCTTTCTAGGATTGTGCCTTTAAAACAATTAGTTGCCACTGAATTCAGATACTATGAGTCTATGGAGGTTAAATCAAATGTTTAAATAACTACCCTTTGCTTGAATATAAGACAAGGTTTGCTTGAAAAATACCCCTCACCTTATATTCAAGGTCATTTTATAATGCGACCTCAAATAGAATCAGACTAAGATCGAGATCCCCCGCAGCGCTGAAGGGAACCCAGATCCTCCTCTGTGGCATGACCTTCCAGTGCTCCATTATAGAAGCCCCGGCGGAAGTTCTGGGCAGCAGCGGAGGTTGTCTATGTGCATCGCAGAGAGCTCCACCGGCTGCCCCCACTAGACACCAGGGAGTCTAGAGCACGGGGGGCAAGCCTGAGGATGCATTGGTAAGTGGGGGGCAGAGAGGCATATCAGGTGGGCAGAGTGGCATATCAGGTAGGCAGAGTGGCATATCTGGGGGGTCAGAGTGGCAGGCCTGGGGGCAGATGTCCATAACTGGGGGGGCAGGTTGGCAAATAAAAGGTAATAGAAAACCTAATAAAGGAAATCAATCATAGTTTTTATTAATATGAAAAAATTGTTGACATGTGAATGAATATTTACTAGTAGAACTTTTTTCTTATAGGGTAGTCTTATATTCAGGCTTTCTTTTTTTCTTAAATTAATATTTCAAAATTTGGGGGGGGTTGTCTTATAATCGAGCAAATATGGTATTACAATGAAAAAAGTATCTTGAAATCTGCCATATGATATGTCGAAATATCAGCGTATCGACAGTTTCACTGTATATTCCGCATCGTATATTATTTAAACTAACGGGAGAGCTTTAATTACAGACCTCGGAAAGTTGGCCATTCAGCGACTACCAGCTCAGCCTATGGAACATCCATCTGTTCTCCTGACAATCTGTCAGAAAGGAGTCACATCAGCGTCTCCTGCCCACTGCCTTCCGATCTGTTTAACTTATTCCTCTTGCCATTTTGTCTCATGGAAGAAATATGATTAATAATTCAGATATACAGCACAGAAACACAAATTGATCTGCGTGGAAAGAGAAATGGGAGCTCGGTAACGTCGTGATCATGATTACTAAGCTCAGGATTCTCTCACAATGCCAGTTATTTATCTATTTACATGGTTGTGTGAAATGTTCAAGCAGGGAATGCATTAATGTGTTAAAACTTTGTGTTTTTTTTAGGCGTGAAAAAGCCTGGTGTTTATACTTTTACAGAGAGGATGGTAGATATAGGGAGCAGCCTCCCATCCGAGGTGGTAGAGTAATGGGGCAGGCATAAAGCAATCCCGAATATCAGACAAGTCCAAGGACTGATTATGATCTGAGTCATTAACTGAGACATTAAATCCAATTCAGTCTTACTTTAACCATTGTAAAACCAATGGGGAGTCACTCACACGATTAAAAACATAACAATTAATATAATTTATATATTAATAAATAATATAAATAAATATTAATAAATAACGAATAAATTGGACACCATTATAGAATTATTATTATTATTATTATTACCTGTAATAGTCCCTACTTTACAAAAACTACAAACAAAAAATAACATAAATATTCAAAAAATAGGTTTGAAATGTTACTGTCCAAATATATGCGTCCTTGTCCTTTGGTAATGTATTTGTCTGCTGTGATGTATAGTGGACAGGGTGTAGATAAATTTAATCCGCCATGCAGTTAAGGTCATGATGGAAAGCACTTTAAATCATTGTGGTTGACTTTAATGGTAGCCACCTCGGTTTGCTTTACATTTCCTCTTTGGCCTCGGTCAGCCATCACATTTACATTTACATTTTTTATGACTGCTATTAAGTATCTGAGGTTTTTGATTCTCAAATGAGTTGCCTGCTCCTTAACTTAGGGTCAATACGACCATTAGCGCCCCATAAAATAGCCCCGATCTGCTGGCCTGCTTGATTTTCACCACACTTGCGTAAAAGTTTGAGAAGAACGTTTAGAACTTCCATGAACTTCCTAAATGCTCACCTCAGTAGGGTCATCTGTCTTGGTGTAGTTTGCATGGTCATTCCCATTATTTTTTCCTAACATTTTGTTGACTGTGTTTTGAGCATCTCGATAAGTAAGAAGAACCTTCAGGACAGCTGACCAAATAATTAATAATTCACTTGAAAGAAAAGGCAGAGGTGGACAAATTGAAGCAGAAAGATCCTTAGACTACAGTGAAGAGTCTTCTCTTCTGTATTTTCTGCTCCAAACATTTAGCTCTATTAACAGAAAGAATGAGAACTCCTTTCATGTCTGAAGAGCTTCTATACAGAACCCAACAATCTGCCAAGATAATACAGTTTCCGACAAACAAAACAAATAAAAAAATATCAGAAACCTCAGAAATGCATTTTTGGAAAATGAGGTCTTATTTTTGATTTTTTGATGTTATTATATATTTCATTTTATTGCTTTTCTTCCCAAGCAGACAAAATATTATATACAGCAGGATTTACTAAATCTTTATAGATTGATCTTCTTAGTACTGGGAAAAAAATAATAATATAGGAACAAAAGTATCTAGGCCTTTCATACATTGTCATACAATATGTTTCTAAATAAAATGCTAAAACATCTCCCGGCACATGGATTTAGGGAAAATAGGTAAATGGCAGATGCATTTCAACATAGAAAAATGTAATATTATGCATATGGGGAAGAAAAATTAACATTTTAATTATATATATAATGGCGCCTTATTAACGAAGTTTGCTAGGATCGGGGAGTAGTTCCCACTAAGACTTTTCAGCGGTGAACACTGTCTGGCAGTTGCTGTAGAGATAAGTGATTTGATATAATTTATTAAAGAGTATTGAGTGTAGAGGATGAAGTCAAACTATTGCATCTTCGTGTTGGCAGGGGGGGCAGCTCTGAAATTAGGATCTTGGATCTTATACCTTAATTCTCCCTGTTGGTTGCTCCTATTTACATATTTTCACCTCTACCTGAAACCTTTTACTTGCAATTCCACAAATGGCCACCGGGGACAATCAAGATGGTCAATGGTTAAGCAATGGTTGCATCCTCTGCGTAATCCTGTTATGGGTATTCTATGCAGTCCCTTCTGGGAAACATATGTCGGACAGGACAGAACAGTGCACATTTATCATATATTCTGCCAGATATTTCTTGGGCTATTACATTACTGTGCCGCTTGACCAGGCTTGCACTCTGGTCCAACGATTGCCAGTTCCTTGATTTCTTTATGCGCGCCTATCATGCAAACACAACATCTGCGGCCGGAAATCATATTAGAAATGCGATAGCATAATATGGTTTGACATTTTTTTGTGTGGTTTTAATGTAGTCTGTTGGAAGGGTTAAGCAGACACCAGCCTCCTCCCATTACTATTTTCAGGCATGATACTCAAGACACCGTCTATCCTTATTCCTATTCAATCATCAAAAAAAAAAAAAAAAAGCTTTTAGCAAAGTCTCGGTTTTCATTGCTCGCGGAGAATAAGAGCGAGGCAGCCCTAGTCCCCAGATTCAATATGAAGAGGTTGCATTATGTGCAAAAAAGAAGCAGATGCTTGGGGAATTGCATCCTTCCCATAGGTCAGGCGGTTCTTTGGAAAAACATAGCAAAAGAAAAAATTATGAAGAAGGAAGCTCTTTATTTCATCAACGCATAAATATTTAAGGGAGGGGGGGAGATGAACACAACAGATCTGCCACTTTTTAAGGACCTGGAAATGTGGCTATTGTAAAGGTTCTTGAGTTTTAAATATGTGACATGAAAGCAAAAAAAAAAAGAAAAAAAAAACAACAAAAAACCCATCTAATTGGATATAATCCTGTTAGGACAAATTCAGCTTAGCTCATCTCCCGGGAAGCAGATACCGGGCAATGTGACACGTATTAATGAAACATCTCCTAAAAATTATACCATCTGTTCTTTTTGCTGATTGTAAAAAAAAAATATAAAAAAAACTATTGTTTTCAAATAAAAAGCTAGTGAAATTGAGTCCCACTAATGCGGTGAACTTGAAGTTTACATTTCTGTTTATTAACTCTTTCAGGCAATGCGTCTTTAATCCTAACATTCAGAAGCCAAGGCATTGTGTGAAGACATGTTTACGTAAAGCGTAAACAAACAAAAAAAAGAAACAAAAGGATAAATTGACAAAATGATGGTCAAACATCGTTAAAAAAAAAGAGGGAAAAAAGATATGGACAGGTTGATTTTTTTAAAATAATTGGAGCAAAAAAAAAATCTGTATTTTATGTGGGTTTTATTTTTAAGGCTAAACATTTTTTCAGCTATTTTTAATGATTTTTTTTTCTTAATCCTTTTTTTTATACAAAAGAAAATGAGTGCTGTTGTTATCAATTGGTATTATATATCACTGTGTATATATATATATATATATATATATATATATATATATATATATATGTATCATAATCCACAAAAATGTAGTTTTATTACAAAGTTGCTATTAATCTTTGCTTTTTGAGATGCCTTTGGCAAATGCCGATTGGGTGCTGCAGATATCCAGCAGTCGGCCGCACTTATGTCATCAGGGGCCAGTGGCCTTAAAGTGCCAGGGCCGCCTAGTCATCGGCAGTCGTGTCCTGCACATATATATATATACATATATAGATATATATATATATATATTAGATATGCATATCTCCGGTATGAAAGGCCAGACTCCTGTTTATATAGATCTGTTCCAGTACCAGGAGCAATTAGCAGGACCTAAGTGATTTCTCGCTGAAGGGGGGGAAAGTGTGTTCTGATGGGTGGAGGAGCCGCTTGTATGTACATGCATCTCGGAGGGGATCACTGAGCAGTCAATGAAGTATTGCAAGACCTGGCAAGCTCCCAACACCCACAGGCAATGTTTTGTGGTTCCTCTGTATTCCTGAGTAATTACACCGGGGACTTCGGATGTGATGGAAATAGCCTTCATTATAAAAGTCTGACAGGTAGCAGCTGTGATGGCTACCAGGGTGATGATGAAAAAAAAATCAAACAGACCCCTTCAGCCTATAAATCCATGTTGGCCACACAATAGTCAGATTAAGTGATGTTTTTTATGATTTATCCGCATATATTAATGGTCCTGCATTTTAACAAGGGCCAGCAGTGCATGCAATTATTCTCATTGACGAGCTCACGGGCAGAGAGAAATTTATGAAACATCTACCTGTTTGGCTATGCTTTGGGGAAACCACATTTTTTTAAATCTAATCATGATACCCGTTGGGTATTTTGATCAAGGTCCTAGATTTCAGTCTGATCGATTGGGGGCCAAAAGTGGGTCCAGCAACCTGTGGTCACAAGTGTAACATCATTTAGTAGACATTGGCGTAAAGTCTATGGATGCTTAATCATCCCTAGCCTGGGCGTTATGTTAAGGCAATGAACCGGGAGGTTGTGAGCCTCTAGGATCATCTAACACAACTCGTGGTTAAGTCTACCCAATGTATACCCAAACACAATCCTTCCTGTGAAAATCCTGATTGGGGATTTAGCAGCTATGACAGCTTCCACTCTTCTAAGAAAGTTTCCACAAGATTTTGGGGAGTTTCTGTTGGAATTTTTGCCCCTTCATCCTGTAGAGCGTTTGTGAGGTCAGGCGCTGATGTTGGACGAGACGCCCGGCTCACAATCTCCGTTTCAGTTCCTCCCGAAGGAGGATGGGGTTGAGGTCAAGTTCTTCCACACCCAACTCATCCAACCATGTCTTTATGGAGCTTGCTTTGTGCGCTGGGGCCACAGACATACTGGAATAGAAAAGGGCCTTCCCCAAAGTTGGAAGCCGAGCATTGTGAAAAAAATATCAACAATAGACCAGTTTAGCACCAATTGCATTACCCGTTCCCAGTTAGGGGCATAATTGTCTTCGTGGTTTTAAGAAGCTATCATTGTCTTGAGACTCCAAACATAAAAAAGAAATGTTTCTTCCTGAAGGATCTTATTTTGCAATCACTTGTTCATCATTCTATCTAAGAAAATGGCAAATATTCTTCAACGGGGCTCAAAAGATTCAGTGAAAATCGACGTGCATACTGTGTGTATGAGATTGCGAACCTCATTGTTTAGGGACCACGCTCCTCCCCACGTCTTCAGGATTCCAGATTACGCAGCGATACAAATGTTAATTGATAGAATTCTCAATTTATGGTTGGTTTTGGCACTCGAGCACCATGTCTGACCCTCCTGGTCTAGGGCGTGTTATTGAGTTTGCGAATAATTCCCTAGGAGACAAATTCTCTCCACCGTAGCAAAACAATCAAATGAATAGTAAATCAGTGGAAAAAATAGTACCACGGACTCTCCTCCTGCTATATTCCCCCCCATAACACAACCAAGGGGGGATTCCTTGCTAGGCTAAGCACAGCTGGAATGGTGGCAACCAATTATGAGATGATTAATGGGGGGACGATAACACCACTTGTTAATGAGACCCAGAGATGGAAAACCCAGATGCGATGACACTAACTGCTTAATTATTGACTGTAGATTGATTGCCTTTTCCCTACAGTCCTAAGGCACGGGTGCATTGTAGTGTGTCGTGTCAGAAGACGTAATGTGATGTTAACTAATTCACCGGCTACACCAGCGCTGACACCATGTGCTAAAATTACTCGGCTGTAGCAAAGTGATGGGGACGTCAGTTATGGAAGCGAAAATCATGGCCACGGTGAAGAGATTCAGGCTATTTTATGTGTTCAAAAATACACACATTCATTGAAAGGATCCATTGCAAAAAAAATAATTTATTTTCACATTTCTGCTGATTTTCCTGTGAATATTTTAAAGCGAATAAAGTGAATTACATTCTAAAGAAATATTTAGAATAAACTATTAGAACAATATAATATTATTTTTTTTTATTTCTTACAATATATTATTATTATTAATATTTTATAATTATAATTTTTTGTAAAATGTATTTATTTGTTTTTATTTTTTTTTTTTTTTTACAATATAATATTTGCCAGCATGCGCCTGATACCTTCTTCCTGATTGCGAGGTTCCTGGCACATAGAGAGACACCTATCGATTGTGTAAAATAGTTTAACATTTGGAAATCATTTGGAATTCAGAATATCGCAATTTTCAAATTACGAGCTGGTTAATAAACACTTCTTTAAGTGAAATAGATACACTCGTGCATTAAAAGAATTATCAAAAAACGAGGCATGTGTTAAATCTAATAAAATTCTAAATAATACATAAATGTGCAAAAATCTATGAAAAACTTCTATGGAGGGAGAACGGCAGCTGATCCAAGTTCAACAGGATGAGGGGCGCACTTAAGCTGCCGGGCGGTAATGTTACCTGTGCTTCCTTCCATTACATAAACAGATGTGACAGATGGAGGACCTCCAACCCTGACTCTGGTGCCAAGAGTCCTAGTTACGGGTCTATATGAGTGATACACTGTGGAACTCATACATAGAGGTCCACAGTAGGCTTGTGCATTCTGATTCATTGGAATCTCTGAAAATGAGTCTAGACTCCCCCATGAAATGCACCAAAACAAAGCAAAAAGCTAAAAATTTTAATTTCACTCTTTGAATGTCTCCCTACCTTCTCTACTGACTACTCCCACTTCCCTGTCTTGCAGCTCTGCTTCGGTGTCTTGCATCTTCTTGGTCTTTTTCCTCTTCATTCCTCTCTCTTCTTTCTTCACCTAGATCTCCGCGGACATAACCTCCTGGGGGGAAAACTTCATTGGAGGGTCGGGGACATTACTGGAATCTCTGTCATTTTGCGCCACTATAACCTCGTGTGCACTTCCACAAAAATGGCAGAGCTTCTGGTGACTTCCTCCCCGCAGAGATGTGGACGACGAGAGAAAAGAGAAGACAGGAGAAAAGAGAACAAGAAGATGTAGAACAAGAAGATGCGAGAGAGAGAGATAGAGAGAGTGAACTAATGCACCCATGCCCCCTTTTTTTTGGCCTTTTGAAATGTTGGGAGGTTGGTTAGATTCACGATTGAAAAAATAATTCCACGCTGTGAATTATAATATAATTTATTATTATGTACAATTACTGCACGCTTCCAAGATTTATTCATTATATCTCCATTACCATCACCCTTCCCAGAAAACCTATCCACACGCAGGTTTTTTTTACTATTCGTGTCAGCTAGATGTATAGAATGCGTTGGGTTTGGCTGGTAACCGCAAAACAGAACATAAAACCTATATCCAGAAGAATTGGAATTCCGCTGAAATGTAGGCAATATCAATTCTTCATTTTTATTGCACTCAAACACTCTACATATAGCAGCTCCTTCAATGCTGGAGTTAACGCTTCCACCGAAATTTAGAGAAACTTAACGGCCTTGCCCAGCTGTCATCTTTGGATAAGGTCTAAAAAAGTCCAGAAAGGGCTTTTGGCATAAAGATTCCTAATTGCTGCTGATATTCAATAATAATGGAAACAAATGATTGTTGGGGGGGACATCTATAACAAGTTTACTGCAAAATACAATGAGGCCACGCAAGAAACTGAACTGTAATGCACTTATCAAACTCTGAACATGGGGCGGGGGGACTTTTGGCTTCGGTATTAAAAAATAGGTGAAGGAATGATGAAAATCTAGAAGATGGTGATTGAATTCTTTAGATTTTTCTTCTTAATTGCCACCGGTCCAAGGTACGATGTTGCATGCAATGACCTTACTCACTCATACAACCATACACTAATGGCGTTTCACCAAAAAGACCAATTACTAAACAAACCTGAAGACTTGAGAAAGACAACACAGTCCACAATGGGGAATTATTTTTTTTATCGAGCGCCTACAGAAGGACCCATACCACAGTATCGTTCCAGGATACCCTGGATGTCCACTAGACCTCATTCACTTACATGGAGATATTTTGGAGTTCCATATTACTCCCTAGGGAAGTAACACTGCATATAGATCTATATTATACTATGTCTTTTACGTCATTTTAGAAAATAAGTAGAAGAATGAAGGAATTTGAGAAGCGGTCGTGTGACCAATTGGGATTTTACGGTAATCGCAATCATGGCAAAGTCACATATTCCTGTTTCCGATACAAGTTCGAGCATTCGCATTGTAACATGTACATTAATCTAACTCCGTTCACTGCCGGTTGATAAAATGCACCTTTTTTTTCCGTTTGTTATTGCTTACACACCTATAGAAGTGATAGACTTTAGAACACACATGCCCCGTGGCATCTACACAAGTAACAAGCAAATTACTGATACCAGAAACAGAATGGGCCCTTGGACACCACAATTTTGGGGGAATTCATTTTTTTTAGAGGGGGGGGGTGGTGGGGCACTCAAAAGGCACTGCCTTTTTTTTCCCCCAGACATATAATAAATATATATTTAATGAACAGAAAGGAAGCCACTGTGATCATGTGATTTAACGTGGGTGATTTGACAACATCAGTCGCCTCTCATTCCATTGCTTGCCTCAAGGTTGTAGTTGAGACATTACTATTTTTATATTCATATTTTTGTTTCTCATGTTCAGGATAAGTCCCTTTCAGTAGCTGTCCCATATAAATAGGGATCTTTGCCTTGGTCCTGAATAAACTCTTCTTTTTTCTCCCAATCGGCTGCCCATCCGCCATTGGCAAAGCTTGTGCTCTTGGTGGCGCCGTAGCTGCCATATCCGCCGTAACTCTGGGGTTGTTCTTCACTTTCCTCTGCTAATTCATCTTCGTGGATGAATCCACATTTTTCTTCATGTATTTCCTCTGGTTCTGCCCATGGCTGCTTTTCTCCCGAGGCAAATAGTCCATAGAAAATAACCCCACCATAGTGAACGAGGGAAGCTATAAGGAATACGTATTGCCACTCCTCCCGGGTCTACAGATAAACAATACAAGCAGCAGAATTAGAACATTCATAGTCATTTTCCAATTAATATATCAGCAGAAATTCTATATGTGCCCAAGAAGGAAGTGAAAGCCAACTTCAATGGTGTTTGTTTGAAAGTAGTCAACGTTTCAACAAAAATATCATATTTATTGATACATTGCGGCCCACATTATCCAGAAAGTACTGTGAGGGTGCCAGTGTGTAGGATGATGAATGCAGAAATCATTTTAAAATGTATCCCTTACCAGCCCACCATAACTCCATTTGCATATCTTCCTGATATCTTATCTGGCTGCGGGAGAAGTTGGTGGAATGGGCCATCTTCTCCTTGGCATCTCATAAGGGTTGGGAACAACTCCAAGGCAAAGGTTTATTCTCCATTGCCACATGGCCTCTTTCAATTGTCAGGACATAGGGCTACAACATTATACTTCCTTGAATGGGCGTCAAAGTGGCTGCCCCCTTTTGGATTTGGGTCTAGTTTAATGTGTTACCCCCGAAATTCCTATTTCCATTTACTAATTTAAGTTGTTACCTTGTGCTTTGTCATGGCTCCCACGATCAAGGGACAGACCATCCCTGATAATGTTCCTACACCATTGGAAATGCCCATGAGAATACTGGCATAGCGAGGGGCAATGTCTAAGTGGTTCACATTAAAACCTAAAACATGGAAACACGCAAAACATTATTTTTATAGTTATGGCTACCATTAATGCAATATTATAAGGCATCTATATCGTTTAGCACCACTGTTAATCATAATGCTGAATTACACATTTACAGACAGCCAGTGTGGTTTAAAACTTCAAAATTATTAAAAGATGGAATAAAGACATACCTGATATAGCAAAGCCACTAAATCCTACAGCCAAAACAAGAAACGAGATAGCCACCCCTCTCGTATGAGAATAGCCCACAACTAGCAGAAGAGTTGCCTCCATTCCGAAACCTTTGGGAAATAAACATGGGTTAGCCATATGAGTTATAGTGGAAACCATGCAACAACAATCATGTTATTTTCTTGTTGCATTATTTCATATCCAACAGTTTAATGAACTAAACAGGGCCAACCTCACCATATAGGTGACCAAGGAAACCAGCTGTTGGTCTACAGTTGGGCAGGCAGAAGCTGTACAAGCAAAGCTAGAGGGAGAACCAGACTCAGGGCGCAGCTTGTAAAGCCAAGGATGAACTGAAGGCAGACCTGACCATGGCATAGGTAAAGCCCAAAGGACCAGAATTGCAAAAGGGTCTAGGCATATTTGTAGGCTGGACTGTAGCACATACTCCATCCCTCTTGTCCCAGCTCACCAGTCTACATGTTGGGCACCCAACAGGTGTGGACACCACTAAAAGATGCTCTGGACCAGAGTAAGCGTACATGGTTTGTAAATCACTTTCTATGATGGCAAGAAAGTGCTGCTCTAAGGGCACCTCCAATAATAAAAGTTGCCTAAAGGTTTTACCTTAACATTGGTGCGATGTTTGGTATGAAGATAAGACTGCTTTCAGTACTCTGTCTGGGGTGAAGTGATATTGTAGTGCGGAATATAAAAATATTCCATGAGCTTAAATAAATAAAGCCATACAGCACAAGTGATCTGGTCAAGTCTAAGACAGCCTTCTCACGCGTTTGGCTGTAGGAAATTGGGTAAATCTTTACTTTTCTGATATGAAATCCGATTTAGCTAACAGAGAAGAAGAATCCCTTCATTAGGCTTGTTGACTTACCACCACAGTTCATCATCTTTCGCACGTTGGTTGTAGACATAATTCTCTTGCTGCGTAGAAAATCAGCAATTTGTCCTCCGATGGGCACCACAATAGTCATAACCAAGTGTGGTAAGGCTGATAGAAGTCCAACCTTTTAATGAGACAACAGAATTTGGATTTTAACCATGATTTGACCAACATTGTTGCAAATACTCCTGAAATAAACCTTACAAACAACTACAATTTGAATACAGTTATGGAGTATAGGGTTATCTGAGTGGGCTGCATATAGGAGTAGATGCAGATAACTGTTATACTTCTATGGATATCCGGTAAGTGTTTACCATTCTAGAGCACTTCATGATGACAAAGGGTAAATTATATAAATATATTAGTTGAGTGCCAAAATCCCTCTGAAACCCTTTACTAATATTGGCATGGATGATGCACGCCTAGGTTCAGACAGTAAATAGTCTCTTAATACACCATTGGCGCTCATACATTCCAAAGACTACATTGACTCTTCAATATGTGCAGTACACAGCCTACTGCCATCTACAAGGTTCATATGCCTCGACTAATCAATTCAATACATTTATTACCAAAAGTCTCTCTTGTAACATTTTGTTCCAAAAATATCTGAACTCAAGAGATCAATTATTCATCCAACGAGACCAGAGATTTCTGGCAAACCCAACAAATGAATGAGTGGGTACCATATCTGCCAAGTGATCATACCTTACTGATTTCAAAACCAAACACTTCTTCAAAGTAAGCAGGCTGACTGATGAGCAGGAGATAGAAGGTCCAACTACGGCAAAAATTTGCAACAATAATGGCGTAGACAGGCATAGAGGTGAAGAACTTCCTCCACGGGGCCTTGAATTTCTGTAAAAAGGAAGCATTGGGTTTTTGGGTTTTTTTTACCTGGTATTTTAGCTACTTTTTCACAGTTCCAAGAACACTATTTTGTTTTTAATTCCGTTCTCACCCGTTACAGAATATACAAAAGCAACTGACCGCCAGTGGGTTCATGAAGCCCATACTTTCGCCAATGCTCTCCTCGATATATTTCCGTTCCTCCTCCGATATGGTGGGATGTTGTGCCGGGCTTTCATAAGATACAAGAATCCAGAACATGTACCACGTGATACCGAAGCTCCCTAACAATAGGACAAACACAATTTAAGAAATTTGTAATAAAACGGAGAACCTGATTATATCTTCCTGGCCGTCTACTTACCGTACACATAGAACACAGAGCTCCACCCTGAGTACTGTACTAATACTCCAGCCAAGGGCATCGCTACCACCGCTCCAGCATAAGAACCTACAAAAGAATACCTTAAGTTACTTCTTGTAGGTAGGGAGGTCAGATAGGACAACTGTGGATCCAGGCGAATGCATTAGAACCTTTCACATACAGAGGGGCAAACAATAAAAAATTATATTGCAGCATTATTGATATTGAGTCTTTAGTTGATGTTGATATATTTTATTTCTTTGTAAAGTTACAAATATTCTGGACGCTCAGGGGTCTCTCTTTATGGATACTTCCATCTATTTCTACAAAAAAAGGCAACATCTTCCATGAAAGACCCCAAAAGTCCATGAGTAGGTGCATACTTTATTTAGAGAGTTATATTATCATATTAAAGTGTCATACTGCATATCTCGCCGGTAATCGCACATGCCTTGTCACTTTCAGAGGGTGTAAATATGTTAGGTGAATATTACATTACCGCAGAATGCAGTGGTGGCCAGTCTGCTGCGCTCCAAGGGTGGTGCCCACTTACTCCAGATGCCGTGGCACGCAGGATATGTTACCCCCTTTAAATCATTACAAATAAAGATATCAATACTTGCGTGTTACCCGTAACATTAGTGAATGCCAACAGAAATGGTCATTATCATACTGGAGAACTGTCCAGTATACCAGTACCAGGGTGGAGCTCATCTCCATTACACAGCGGCACAATTTGTGCTTCAATGCATTTGCTGAAACTACATTTACCACCTCTTTGGATGTCTCTCTAGCAGAATTGTGATAATACTACTAAGTACTCAGTATTTGAACCCCCTTAGGGTCATCTAATTTAGGTTCCGAGGTGTGGATGTTGCTAACTAAAGATGATGAAAAAGCATAGAGATTTGGTCATTCATTATCATTTCACTCAGGGGTGCACTAAGGCACCCAAGCACCCTTTTAACAGGGTAACTAGCAGGGTTAGAAGGGTGGCAGCACATGGTAACGTGGTGAGGGTGGCAAAGCTGTCTGAGCTGCATAGATAATGAGTGAGGGCAATAGTAAGAGTGTCTGTATGCATGTACAGTATGATTGTGTAAGGTGTTAGAATGAGTGTATGTGTCAGCATTTGGTGTTAGCATGTTACTATATGGCAGTAGAGTGTGTATGTTAATGTGTGGTGTTATCATGTGTGTGTGTAAGTGTATGGTGTTAGCATGAGCGTATGTCTCTGTGTTAGCCTAGGGTTAGAGGTATTAGGGAGAGTGTGTTTATGTGTAACTGTATGGTGTTAGAATGAGTTTGTATGTTAGCGTGTGCATATTGGTTACTACAGGGGCTCCGAAGACATAACGCTCCCAGCCGCCGCTAATCATAGGCTCATCCCTGAATTCACTGTTGCTAAAATGCAATTTTCCCCAGTCAATATCAATGTTATTACATACAAAAATTGAACCGTCACGGGTTGATAACATCTAGTAACATAATGATTACAATAACTGAACGCAATTATAATAATATAAATCAGGAAATGATATTACCTCTACTAGCCCTTGCAGGATCCTCACAAATATAACACAGCCGTAGTGAACTTTTGCCGCAGACGGAATCAGCATGTTTAACGTCGAAGTTGCCACAATGGCAAATCCGAAGACTCTGCCGGAAAAGAGAGAGAGAGATTTTTGTAAATTATAAGATCCAAAGGAAAAAATAAAAATATATAAAATGAATTCCCTTTAATTAATCTCGGGAATATTTCCGATCCTGATTTTGTACAGAAAACTCTATTCAAGTATATATATATAGTAATATATAATATATAAATAAATACCTTTCATACACTGATAGAGCCCTGATGTTTTTCACGCCAACAAAATTTCGTTTGCAACGCAATCGTTTGTGAAAAATTGAAAAATCCAATGAACCTTTTTTGGATTTACGTTATAAGTGCTACATAACAGGGCTCTTTATTTTTGAACCCGTCTTCAAGCAGGGACATCTTTAACTCAAGACTATTTAAGGTTAACTAAGAGCATTTGATGAAATGCTGTATTAATCCCTTCCCTGCTAGATAATCTCTCCCCTGTCTGGATAATCCCTTCCTACCGGAGAACTCGCGTTGCTTTGAATGCGTGTTTTTTTATTTTTTGGGGGCCTTCTGGCATAAAAGCCTCAATGGGGAGAAGTACCTTCCGGTGTTTAGGACCAGAACCTCAGCCCGAGTTGTCCATGAGCCAAGAAATCCTCAGCGGGGAGAGGAGAAAATTACCATAACATGGCTCCGAGGCGATATTATTGATTTCCCTGGGATTTCTTCATACGTTTGGCTAATGAAAGCTCGGCTATTGAGTCAGTCAGAAAAGCATTCTAGCGGGCGATTATGGAGGGTATACTCTGTCGAACGATGTGAGTGATACAAACTCACGCAACGCCAAAGTAGCCATTAATCCAATTTCAAGTTTGTTGCAAAACGTTGTCCGCCATACTCTGTATGTATTTATCTATCACGGTATTCAATAACGTATGGAAAGCTACATGTGATATATGGGCATGATATCAACACGGGTGTCTCTGTCATAAATCTGAACTGTGACAAAATGTAGTGTCTGTGTAAACGTAGATAAACACCCAGAAAAAGACCATTTTTAGGAAATATTAAAGGAATATGAAATTTTCCAGAGTGTATTCTAACGCCGCATTACAGGATTGGCCCTGAAAAGCAGGCATTCGGCCTACTTCGGCAGTAACTACAGAAAAACCGCCGGCGAGCACAAAAACGGGCAGAAACAGGCCGTCAAACCACGTGTGACATTTCCTGAACCTTGTTCCCAGTTTATAAATTGGCGGCAAACAAGGTTTTCCCTGCAAGAGTTTCCCTTGGGTGGAAAGGGCAACTTTCTGGCCCTTTTTTTTTTTACAAATAAAGAAAAAAAACATTTCAATGCGTTCTATCGGTTCCCTGCTGTTAGCTGTAGTCAAGGCAACAATTAATTATAGTAATACAATGGATCAAACCTCAGAAGCCACCTAGGGACCCCCCCACACTTTTTATAAGTGTGTGCAGACATTTTCTCTAATTTATTTCAAAAAGTCTAGTGGTTCTTCACACACATATTGTGACAGGTTGTTAATTATAAAACAAAGTCTGTATCAAAGCGTTACATTGGTGTCATCCAAAGAAAGGCAAAGACGGGATAGGTAGGAGAGAGAAAAATGAAGGGTTCCATGAGGACCGGTATTTAGAGCCATTTGGGCAACGCATTTGGCGAGTCACCAAAATAGAATCTTCACGATGGGCTATTAAAGGGTTATAACGCCATGTTGGAAGGGATTGTAATTATACATATGGCGCTCTTGGTGTAGGTGGCTGACATAGCAGGCATTATAGACCCATGCAGGTTGACCATTAGCCCCACACTGTGAATTATTTCTGCAGGCACAATAGGCCTCCTTGGCATTATCACGCGGCTGTTGGGATTAACATGGTTTACAAAGGGTTGAGATGTCGCTGGTGTCTCACAATTAAATATATCGCCTCTGCTTCTCACCTCCTTCGCTCCTTTCTCTAACACTAAGCCGGGCTTGCTGCGAAGGGCAATAAATGAGCTTGTGTGAGAAGTCTTTTTATTTAGTCTTTTTGATTAGAAACATGTCAGGAACATTCTGCCGCTAGAAGTGTTCGGGAATAGGATCCTCTTCCGTCATGTGTTTGTACTGATGGATTTTAATGAAATGTCTCACCTTGAATCAATCTGCTATTATTAACTCAACGAGATGCAATCATTTGTAAGGAATGGATCTCGCCCATTCTGCCAGGCGCCCGTAACATCTGTCTCTTTCTTATCACAGTATTCCTCATTAACTCGAGTGCCCGTCCCATTCATACCCAGTTTCGACAGAAGAATTTCAAGGACGTTTTTACCATATTGGAGCAATAACGGTTTACAAGGACAGTATAACCTCAAGATCATTGCTTGAAAATGGCGCCTGGGTCACAAAAATAATACCCCCCCTCCATTGTTCTATCTAAATTTGATATGAATGAATGTCTGAAGCACGCCAAAAAACCAGTTTCTCCAAGAACCCTACATTGGCTAGCAAATCTTATCATTTTTGGTGAAAATAAAATCATAAAATGAAAAATATCACTGAAATGTCTTTCATGTCGCCCTGAAGAAGACATCTACACAACTCAAGCTTTCCATGTAAACTCTTTTTCTTTCATTTGACCTCACGTTACCGGTTATTAAGTCGAGTTAGAGAAAAGTGACTGACTACAAAACGTAACAACACGATTAATAACTTGTCACTTTTCCCAATTAGGAGGAGAACATTTCTTTTGGACAATTTATGAGGCTAGGGCTGATATGTTCACAGATGGAGTGCTGTAATGATTATGTCAATATTATTGAACCGTGTTGAAATTAACTCGTCAATGTGTCCGGTCGTTACATCTATTTCCTCCCTTAGTTCCCTAGATGCAGATTGGAGTCTAGCTGTTGGCATCAAGTCTCCATGCAAGCACCATGCATGTTCCTCGCATTTAAGTTTGATTTGCCAAATTCTCATATTTAGCAATATTTATGAGCTCTAAGTTATTTGGGAATATTGAGAACTTTAGGATAGAATTAGAATTGTAGGAGGATGACAAAAAAAACGCCAAAAGGTAATTCAAGGTCACTACATATCACTCTCCAGCCTTAATCTGAATTATTAATTCCTCCCTCTCCGTAAGCATGTTGGAGTTAAAGGTCTTTCGCCCCATCTGCACAGGAGCCGATTTAAAACTAGGCAAATATAAAACTGCTACTTCCACTGATCTGCATTTAAGAAATGTTTTTAAACATACTTAATGAGCTAATTGCTACATAGTTGCATACACCAATGTTATTTAGCCCCTTAATGACAAAATGCATTGGTTTTCAATGGGTTGAGGGACCGCCCATTGTCCTTAAGGGGTTAAATCAGATGAAGATGGAGTAGCACCACCAAGGACCTCTACAGAATAGGACCATGTAGGTGAAGCATCATGGCGCATCTCTGGTGGAATCTCAACTCCCTTTTTGGACCACCAAGAGGTATAGATGTTGCCATGTAATCTTCAAAACAATTAATTATAGTAGTGTTTTTATGGTAGTAAACCAAAATATCATTTTTTAATAGAGTAAATGTGATAATGGCATTGGATAAAGGTTGTAGAGACAGAGGTAGGTAGATAGAAAAAGGAGAAACGAGGAGGAAACCTGCATTTTACTAGCTAGGGTCACAGTGGGATTGATTCACTATAACTTGAGCTGTTGCTCATGGAACACGGAAGGTCATTACTCAATAGTAATAGAGTGGCGGCTTTTATTTGTTAAGCTACATAGACGCAAATGAGAACTTATGAAATATACATCATCTATTATTTAATATAACTTCAGCAGACTCACTGGCCATTACGTCTTAGGAAATGTGGAGATCCGTTTGCTTTTTAGATGGACCTGAAGAAAAGACCTCCTGAAAGCGTCTTTGATTCTACATTTTACAGGTTTCTTTTTTTCCAGGAAATGATTTGTTTTCAATAGACTAATACATTGTCAGACTTATAGACGTCTAGGTGCATACATCAGTAACTTAAGAATTTGCTTAGTCGGATCTTTATCAGCCCTCCGCAAATAGTATAGGAAATATTGGATGTATAAATGTGATCATAACATAAGGAACTGCATGGAGAAAGCCTTAATTTCATAATTTATTGGAAAATAGGACAATACAGGCTCTCAGATCTGTCTTCTGGATTTGTCATTGAGAGGTGATCTCCTGGAACTCTCATGATCTAACCATGTTTGGGGCTAGCCCCAGGATAATACTTTTTTTTCGTGGACATTTTCTTAAGTATTTTCATGGCCTGTCTGGAAATCAACATAAATTCTTACGAATACATAATTACTTCAACAGAGCCAAATGCCTAAGCCTATGCTTCGAATCAGTAAGTTGCCCTTCTACATTACCAATGTTTCACAACACAGCCCTACACTTACACAACAAAGTGACAAATTCCCTTTAACCGTGAGATTGGATTTCCAATTAATTAGAAAACCGTAAACAGCTATAAAAACATATATCGCTGCTCTCATACCTGTTAGCGGCAAATTTTTGACATATATAACCTCCAGGAATCTGCGTGACAATGTAGCCCCAGAAGAACGATCCGTGTATCATGCCAACTGTTTCAGGGTCCCAGCTGAACTTTGCTTGCTGCGATAAAAAATAAGGTATAATGCAACGAAACCGTAAGATGATGGTACTGGTACATTGCTATTCCAAATCTGTTAATCAAAAAGGGATATATCGACAACATGGGTCTTTCTCTTGACTCTTGAGGAAAGGCAATACTGAATTCAACCCATTAAAGTCTAATTACAGTAAGAGCAGTAAAGATATGAAATACACTACCTACATAGGTGCTATCACGTGCAGTGCGCAAGAAGAAGTCAGCTTCCTTTCTTAGCCATGCAGAGTTACAAAGATTAACAGAACTGCAGGTATATGATTGATACAAGAATAGGTTTGATTGACACTTTAAAGTCTAAAAGAATATTGTTATTGACCTTCTAGTACATCAATGTTTTGCAACTTTCTAATTTTTTTAAAAAGATTTTTGACTGTGTTCCCTTTTTGGTCTTTATAGACCCTAAAGATCTCTCTTGTAACTAGATGGTACCACTTAT
>VKOC01000007.1:22720837-22740004 GCA_009364415.1 Spea multiplicata
GCTTCTTAGAACTGCACGACTATCTGGGGGGGGGAAAGACAATAGACATTAAAATTCCGCTTGATTATCACTAATAAAATGAAACATAAAAAAGATTAGACTTTTAGAACTATTTGCCACATCCAACCTTCTCATTTTCTCATTGGGTCGCATTGGTCATGTCTTATTTTCAGTAGAACCCTTTCTATTTACTTAATTTATTAGGTAGACCATGAAACCATTTTACATAAATGATGGTCCTGAGTCATCTGAGTCACCTGGTGTATAAAATCTTGATAATAATTAATAAAAAATGAACAAATCAGGCAACGGCCTCACTTTACACGTTACAGTGTCATTTGTCTTATCAATGTTTTACCGGGTAAGGCACGTGCTGTTTAAATTTAGATGAAGAATGAGGATGAAACGGAATTGTGAATTATAAATCATAACAAGGCCCGTGTAATCTTACTGTGAACAGAAAACGGAAGTTCAGAATGTCCACTTGAAGAGGAAATGGTTCCATTGGAATAGAGGGTTAGAGTCGCCACCAGTGGGATATAGATATCCACCGAATCAATGCACACTGCATCTGGGTTCTAAAGGAAGGGGAAAAAAATGGCGGTCAACGTATATGAACTCTTTTAGTGGTCATACGTGAAGACTTTCTGTCTGTTTCGGTGAATTACCAACCTGCACTGTGTTCTTCACTTCAGAGCAAGGCTTGTTGTTCAGAGTAACAGTAAAGCTGGAAGTCTTCACCAAAACGTAACCGCAGGTACCAGGCTGCTCGTATAAAGTGCCGTCGAACGTCCGAATCATCTGGTAACCGGTGACGGAACAGACTCCTTGAAACATATTAAATAGGTTAGATCCGTCAACAAAATGCTAATATTTAAATATTTCTCTTTAAGAACCAGACGGTTGGGAAAACACAAAGAAAAAAAATCATAAATAAAAAACCCTGATTATCTATAATTAATACTCATGTTCATCGATACGGTGAATCTAATGCATAGTCTTAAGATTTTAAGTAAATGTTTTTGAACGTTTAAACATTTTGAGCATTTTTCCTATTATTTACATTTTCTCCTCTTTTTTGGCTATTTTATTTAGTATTTTAATATTATTTTGAGCGGTTATCTTGTTCTGTTACATTATCTATGTTTTTATCTATTATCTTTTTTTTTGATATTTTATGTGGGTTTCTTTTTTTTCACAAGTTTATTTATTTTATTTTTTTGAGTAAGAATGATATGTCGGAAAGCAGATTTACACGATAGATAATTACCTGCGCAGGCAAGATCTTTCACGCAGATTAGTGATCCTTTGGTGCAAGTACTGAAAGACAAGATATAGCGGTAAAAAAAAACATTTCCATACAGACTGGACGACGACGCCACAGGCTCCAGAAAGCATGACAAGCCTTAGAAGGTGGCTGCGTGACACACAAATCATTGAAGTTGTATCATAATGTCCCATACAGGACCATCTTTATGCTAACACAGATATACATAACCACACAGACGCATGAATATTTAACAGGGGTGCCTCTGTTAGAGAGACGTACCCAACTTTTCCTATTGTTTATCTGGTGACAGCCGTTGGCCATGATATTGAAATAGTAAAGGGACTATTGATGGGCCCCTGTGGACCTGTTAAGTTGCCGCTTTTGTCCTATGTTAGATACAGTCTGGTCACAGCCATGATGGTCTTTGTATAAGGGTCATTTAGAAATAACAACTCAACAACTATTTTCCTGTTCCTTGCTACCTGTCTAGCTGGGGGGGTTTTTTGCCTTCTTTTGGATCAACAGCAACAAATTGACAGATATAGGAAAGGCTGAACTTGATGGACCCATGTCTTTTTTCAGCCTATATAACTATATAACTCTGTCCCCATGCATACATGAGAGAGCAGGAGAAACATCTGAAGAAAGAGCTCATACCATGTAACGCAGTCAAGCTTCAGGGATTGTCCATCAGCCACAGATTCTTTGTTAAATAGACAGTCTTGTGCTTCGCCTTCCTCTGGGTTGGAACTTGGAAGAATGTTGGTCTCTTCAACATTTGGCTTTTTGTTATCCAGTGTTACATCTTCTTTGGCTAAAATAGAATATATAATGAGTCACAAAAGTACAAGGATTGAAGGATTGGGAGAATCAAATAATTTTGAATTATAAGGTATTGCCAACCATTAATGGAAGACGTTAGGAAGCCATATTGTGAAAGTTATGCTTCAATAGTGGGGCCCAAGGTATTATTCATCCATTGTTTTGGAGGAGATTTCTTTCTTAGTAATCAACTTTTAATTTTAAGGTGGTCTTCCATCCACTCTACTGAGTTTAACGCTTTGAAAACCAAATGCTACATTAGAAAAGCCATTCCAAGTACTGTTAAACACCTGAAATAACATTCTCAGGCGCTCGTCATAGAAACTTCTTGTTCTTCTTGCGATGAAGATGAAATAATAAAATGCTAAATCTGTTAAGATTTATTTGCTAACATACTAGAGAATGTTACCATTAATATTGTGTCTAAGTGAAGCAGCACCTTTAATATACCTATGGGGGTTACCTCTTTTACATGGATTTGAGAAATAGAAGTTTTAATGTGTTCTTCAAATAGGGAGAATTTAAGTTGAAAATTAATCATCAGTCCCACAGATGAACAGAAAGAATGGCTTAGTATTATATTTTCATGAAAATGTAATGAGAGGTTATGAAAAGTTTTACTTACTTGTCTCTTCTTGAGTCACACTTGGGTTGACCTCAGGGATTACTGCTGGTTTTTCCTCTGGAACTTGAGCTGTGGCAACCACCACAGGTTCTTCTGGAAGCTCGACATCTACATTTAACCAAAAATTGAGTTGTCTTATTATTCTTCTACTCACAGGCAAGACCAGGTTTATGTGTTGCTGTCATAATCACAGCACATATTTTCTGTTCCATATAAATTGCATTTATGAAAAGTTCTACTTACTCGTCTCTTCTTGAGTCACGCTTGGGTTGACCTCAGGGATTACTGCTGGTTTTTCCTCTGGAACTTGAGCTGTGGCGACCACCACAGGTTCTTCTGGAATTTCGACATCTACATTTAACCAAACATTGAGTTGTCTTATTATTCTTCTACTCCGAGCCAAGGCCAGGTTTGCGTGTTGCTGCCATAAGCAAAGCACATATTTTCTGTTCCAAATAAATTTAATTTATGAAAAGTTCTACTTACTTGTGTCTTCTTGAGTCACACTTGGGTTGACCTCAGCGATTACTGCTGGGTTTTCCTCTGGAACCTGAGCCGTGCCGACCACCGCGGGTCCTTCAGGAAGCTCGACATCTACATTGAATCAAACATTGAGTTGTCTTATTATTCTTCTACTCCAAGCCAAGGCCAGGTTTGCGTGTTGCTGTCATAAGCAAAGCACATATTTTCTGTTCCAAATAAATTTAATTTATGAAAAGTTCTACTTACTTGTGTCTTCTTGAGTCACACTTGGGTTGACCTCAGCGATTATTGCTGGGTTTTCCTCTGGACCCTGAGCTGTGGCGACCACCGCAGGTCCTTCTGGAAGCTCGACATCTACATTTAATCAAACATTGAGTTGTCTTATTATTCTTCTACTCCGAGCCAAGGCCAGGTTTGCGTGTTGCTGTCATAAGCAAAGCACATATTCTGTTTCCAAATAAATTTAATTTATGAAAAGTTCTACTTACTTGTATCTTCTTGAGTCACACTTGGGTTGACCTCAGCGATTACTGCTGGGTTTTCCTCTGGACCCTGAGCTGTGGCGACCACCGCGGGTCCTTCTGGAAGCTCGACATCTAGATTGAATCAAACATTGAGTTGTCTTATTATTCTTCTACTCCGAGCCAAGGCCAGGTTTGCGTGTTGCTGTCATAAGCAAAGCACATATTTTCTGTTCCAAATAAATTTAATTTATGAAAAGTTCTACTTACTTGTCTCTTCTTGAGTCACACTTGGGTTGACCTCAGCGATTACTGCTGGGTTTTCCTCTGGAACCTGAGCCGTGCCGACCACCGCGGGTCCTTCTGGAAGCTCGACATCTACATTTAATCAAACATTGAGTTGTCTTATTATTCTTCTACCCCGAGCCAAGGCCAGGTTTATGTGTTGCTGTCATAAGCAAAGCACATATTTTCTGTTCCAGATAAATTTAATTTATGAAAAGTTCTACTTACTTGTGTCTTCTTGAGTCACACTTGGGTTGACCTCAGCGATTACTGCTGGGTTTTCCTCTGGAACCTGAGCCGTGCCGACCACCGCAGGTCCTTCTGGAAGCTCGACATCTACATTTAATCAAACATTGAGTTGTCTTATTATTCTTCTACTCCGAGCCAAGGCCAGGTTTGCGTGTTGCTGTCATAAGCAAAGCACATATTTTCTGTTCCAAATAAATTTAATTTATGAAAAGTTCTACTTACTTGTGTCTTCTTGAGTCACACTTGGGTTGACCTCAGCGATTATTGCTGGGTTTTCCTCTGGACCCTGAGCTGTGGCGACCACCGCAGGTCCTTCTGGAAGCTCGACATCTACATTTAATCAAACATTGAGTTGTCTTATTATTCTTCTACTCCGAGCCAAGGCCAGGTTTGCATGTTGCTGTCATAAGCAAAGCACATATTTTCTGTTCCAAATAAATTTAATTTATGAAAAGTTCTACTTACTTGTTTCTTCTTGAGTCACACTTGGGTTGACCTCAGGGATTACTGCTGGGTTTTCCTCTGGAACCTGAGCCGTGCCGACCACCACAGGTTCTTCTGGAACATTAGGATTATCTACATTTGGATACACATTGATTTAGTATTCTACTATTCCCATCCAAGGCCATGCAACTAGGTAACATATGGAAGAAACAATGTTTTAGTAAAGTAAATCCAACTCCAAACCAGTAAGCATCCCCGGCTGACACAATGTAGCAAGTACAATTGAATATTCAGCTAATCCTAGTGCAAATGGGGCACAATCTATAACCCTACAATGTTCACAATCTTGTGTGCCTATAGTGGTCAGGGGATGCTGAAGAGTTGGCAGAATTATTGTCAGTATTGTAATTTTTAATGTACATTTTTACTCTTTGTATTGTAATAGCTTTACAGAAACCTCTATAAATAACAAATAATTTCTCATAACAGTAACATCTCAGCATTTAGCTCGGTTTATTGTTGATTTTAACATTTTGTTTAACAAATTGTTAACATTTTCACAGCGGAATGGAATACGTAAAATCCTTAATTTGAGGTAGGAAATTAAGAAAATCCATACTTACTTATCACTTCTTCTGTCTCTTCAGGGATTACCACTTGGTTTTCCTCTGTTCCCTTTTCTGGGACATGAATCTCGGGTTCTTCTTCATCAAGTGGAACACTTACTACATCGTTGTTCTCATTGTTTTGCTCTTCAGTCTTTTCTTTGTCTTCTTCTTCTTCATCTGGAAAGTGAATAAAAAAAGTTTATGTTACTGGAAACATCTCTGGCAAACAACATATGGAAGGGTTTGCCCCTGTGGGTGGGATTGATGTGTCAATGGTGATGTTTCCATTGTAATGGCACAAGGCACTGTAGGACAGGCTATTAAGTGGTTGGCCATTTCAGGGTGAGTTGGCCCCATTTCTCTGAAGGTATTTTCACTGTTTTCTATTTCATATATGTATTATGCTCCTTAAAATGAATTTAGTGGTGAGTTCTATGTATTTTGTCAGTACTTACTCTTTTCTGTTGCAGTTGGTTCGTTATCGTACAGCAAGGGAACTGTTTCAGCAACAACTGTGGGCTCATTGATGATACCTGGTCTTTGAGTTGGAACAATAATTGTGTTGGGATTTTCTTGATCTGTCTCTTCTTCTTCAGCTAAATAAAAGAACAAGATACATTACTATCCATTGTTCTCCATTAATCATTGATTTTTACCAAGAACATGGAACTCTAGGAAGATTACACAACAACATTTGAATTGGCCATGAGGCTTCCAAGATGTGTATAGACCACCATTTCTGTAAGTGCCCCATTATTTGAAAACGATGGAGCATCTGAACTATTTGGACCTTAACTATTAGCCAGAAAGTAACTTTAACTAAATGTCTGGTCATACATTCATTATATTATTATTGCCATGCCTGACTTAACAAATCTGCCTAACACATTAAACAAGATATATACTCTATAGAAGGCTGGCACCCATGAGATCTCCCTGGTGTTTCGACAAAACAAGTCACAAAGTCTCATAATATTATAAGAATATATTAATAATGGCGTGCTTACCCCTTTATATAGTTTTGTTCATGGTTAGTGGGTTGAACTGTGTTGGGACCATGTAATGGTAGTCTAGGCAATGGTCGTAATCCTTTCTACAAGACGGTACTAACTGTGTTGTGTGCTGTCCTGATTTGTTACCCATTCTCGTGTGATATTACTTATTATATAACTTTTAAACATGTTTTAGTTATGTAACACTACTTCATTTTTAGTAAAGTAACACTACTTACATGTCTCTTCTGATTCCTCTTCTTCAGATGGTGTTTTCTTATCGAATTTGCCTTTGATTTTAATTTTCTTGTCCTTTCTGAGCCCAAATGCATTGCCAGCTATGCCCTTCCCTCCAAAATGACCTCCTTTGTGAATATTTAATAAAAAAAAAGAAAGTGTTAGAAAGAGCAAGAGGGTATGAACAGTTGTTTATTTAAATTTTGTGATCTTATATAGCCTTCTCCATCACAACATTTTGGTATGGAGGGCTTTATACCATTACTAAGCATCCGTTTGCTAGTATATATTACTAAATAAATAAGATACTACTAAAAAAATCCTCTCCACTCAATAACCTGCAGTCTGGTTGTCTAGTTTCCCGTTATATAAAATATTAGATCAGAGGTTACTTAACCTTGCATTGAGGGAACCAGTCAATGACCCTTGAAGCTTCCATTTTCACTGCTAGATAAATAATACTATTATAGAGAAATATGCATACCTTTGCCTCCTAGACCTCCATTCAATTCTCCACCAATGATTGTCTTCTTTCCATGACCAAGTCCAGCACCTAAGTTCAGGTGGCCGCCACCAAGATGGACTTTGCCATTTAGGCCAAAGTGACCTGTTTGAAAGAGTAAATAGCATTATTAACTAGAGGGATATTACAATGTATGGTAGCCACCCCAAATTACTTATACACCACCAAGATTTACATTACCATTCAAGCTCAACAAACCTGTTTAAGGACAGAGTATTAAGAGCAAGGGAACCACTTAATAACCCTTGTAGCTTCCATTTTCATTGTGAGCTCAACGATAATATAACAGAGAATTTTTCTTACCCTTGCCTCTTAGACCTCCAATTACGTCTCCACCAATGAGTGTCTTCTTCTCTTCGCTGCTGGTGTCAACGTCTTCTTTTCCATGACCAAGTCCACCTCCAAGGTTTAGGTGAGCACCACCAAGATGTACGTTGCCATTCAAGCCCAACAAACCTTTTGTTAAGAATAGAGTATTAAGGACAAGGGAACCACCCAATAACGCTTGCAGTCTTTTTTCATTGCCAGTTCAACAATTGCATTACAGAGACTTTTTCTTACCATTGCCTCCTAGACCACCATTAACCTCTCCACCAATGACTGCCTTCTTCTCTTCACTGCTGGTGTCGATATCTTTCTTTCCATGACCAAGCCCAGCACCTAAGTTCAGGTGGCCATGACCAAGATGTACTTTGCCATTTAAGCCAAGCAGACCTGTTTTAAAGGGAAAAATAACAATATTAACAATAACGTAATTGAAATGTATGGTAACTGCTATTTCTAAAAAGCATTTTATCCTTTTCCATCGCTACATGTTTGTATGGAGGGCTGTATTCCATTACTAGGCATTCATTTGGGGACTACATACTACTAAATGAATAGGATACTAGTTATAGAAAAACATGATGCCCTCCACTCGATAATCTGCAGTCTGCTAGTTTAGTTTCCCATTAGATTAAATATTAGATCAGGGGTTACTTACCCTTGCCCTCTAGTCCTCCATTCACTTTTCCACCATTGATTGTCTTATCCTCTTCACTGCTGGTGTCGATATCTTTCTTTCCATGACCCAGACCAGCACCCAAATTCAGGTGGCCACCACCAAGATGCACTTTACCATTCAAGCCAAGTACACCTGTTTGAAAGAGTAAATAGCATTATTAACTACAAGGTTATTACAATGTATGGTAGCCACCCCAATTTACTTATACACCACCAAGATTTACATTGCCATTCAAGCTCAACAAACCTGTTTAAGGGCAGAGTATTAAGAGCAAGGGAGCCACTCAATAACCCTTGAAGCTTCCATTTTCATTGCTAGTTGAATAATACTTATTATATGTAGAAATTTTGCATACCTTTGCTCCTAGTCCTCTCCATTCACTTCCTCACCACCATTACTGATTGTTGCCTTAAATTCTCTTCACGTAGCTGGTGTCAACATGTCTTTCTCCGATGGACCTGGAAGTCCGATAGCCGACCTAAGATTCAGGGTGGGAGCCATCATGACCAACAAGATGGACCTTGCCATGTTAAGCCAAGTAGACCTGTTTAAAAGGAAAAAAATTAACAATACTTAACAAAATGTAATTAAAAATGTAGCAGTAACTGCTATCTCTGAAGAGGAATTTTTTCCTTTTTTCCATCACTACAGTTTTGTACAGAGGGCTGTATTCCATTACTAGGCATCTGTTTGGGGACTTAATTATGCACTTCACTCAATAATCTGCAGTCTGCTAGTCTTGTTTCCTGTTAGATAAAATATTAGATCAGGGGTTACTTACCCTTGCCCTCTAGTTCTCCATTCACTTCTCCACCATTGTTTGTCTTATCCTCTTCACTGCTGGTGTCGATATCTTTCTTTCCGTGACCCAGACCAGCACCCAAATTCAGGTGGCCACCACCAAGATGCACTTTACCATTCAAGCCAAGTACACCTGTTTGAAAGAGTAAATAGCATTATTAACTAGAAGGTTATTACAATGTATGGTAGCCACCCCAATTTACTTATACACCACCAAGATTTACATTACCATTCAAGCTCAACAAACCTATTTAAGGGCAGAGTATTAAGAGCACGGGAGCCACTCAATAACCCTTGAAGCTTCCATTTTCATTGCTAGTTGAATAATACTATTATAGAGAAATGTGCATACCTTTGCCTCCTAGTCCTCCATTCACTTCTCCACCATTGATTGTCTTATCCTCTTCACTGCTGGTGTCAACATCTTTCTTTCCATGACCAAGTCCAGCACCTAAGTTCAGGTGGCCATGACCAAGATGGACTTTGCCATTTAAGCCAAGCAGACCTGTTTAAAGGAAAAAAACAATATTAAAAATACTGTAATTAAAATGTATAGTAACTGCTATCTCTGAACAGCATTTTATCCTTTTCCATCACTACAGTTTTGTATAGAGGGCTGTATTCCATTACTAGGCATCTGTTTGGGGACTACATACTACTAAATGAATAGGATACTAGTTATACAAATATGATGCCCTTCACTCAATAATCTGCAGTCTGCTAGTCTTGTTTACTGTTAGATAAAATATTAGATCAGGGGTTACTTACCCTTGCCTTCTAGTCCTCCATTCACTTCTCCACCATTGATTGTCTTATCCTCTTCACTGCTGGTGTCGATATCTTTCTTTCCGTGACCAAGCCCAGCACCTAAGTTCAGGTGGCCATGACCAAGATGTACTTTGCCATTTAAGCCAAGCAGACCTGTTTTAAAGGGAAAAATAACAATATTAACAATAATGTAATTAAAATGTATGGTAACTGCTATTTCTAAAAAGCATTTTATCCTTTTCCATCGCTACATGTTTGTATGGAGGGCTGTATTCCATTACTAGGCATTCATTTGGGGACTACATACTACTAAATGAATAGGATACTAGTTATAGAAAAACATGATGCCCTCCACTCGATAATCTGCAGTCTGCTAGTTTAGTTTCCCATTAGATTAAATATTAGATCAGGGGTTACTTACCCTTGCCCTCTAGTCCTCCATTCACTTTTCCACCATTGATTGTCTTATCCTCTTCACTGCTGGTGTCGATATCTTTCTTTCCATGACCCAGACCAGCACCCAAATTCAGGTGGCCACCACCAAGATGCACTTTACCATTCAAGCCAAGTACACCTGTTTGAAAGAGTAAATAGCATTATTAACTAGCAGGTTATTACATTGTATTGTAACCACCCCAATTTACTTATACACCACCAAGATTTACAGAGTATTAACCATTGAAGTGTCCATTTTCAATGCTAGTTGAACAATACTATTATAGAGAAATTTGCAAACCTTTGCCTCCTAGGCCTCCATTCACTTCTCCACCAATGATTGTCTTCTTCTCTTCGCTGCTGCTGATCACTTGACCATGACCCAGACCGGCACCCAAATTCAGATTAGCACCACCAAGGTGTACATTGCCATTCAAACCCAGTAGACCTGTTTAAATGAGTGATATTGGCTACATGTTAACACTTGCTTGTAATTTATTAAAACTTCTAGTTAATAAAGCAGTTTATTGTAAAGGTCCTCAAAACCTATTGTACATTCAACGTACATATGGGTCTCGAATACCATTTTTGCAACCTTTTACCCTTTTGGACACTAGTGTAAAAAAGGCTTTGTCTTACCCTTGCCTCCTAGGCCTCCATTCACTTCTCCACCAATGATTGTCTTCTTCTCTTCACTACTGGTGACCACTTGACCATGACCCAGACCAGCACCCAAATTCAGGTTAGCACCACCAAGGTGTACATTGCCATTGAAACCCAGTAGACCTGTTTAAATGAGTGATATTGGCTACATGTTAACACTTGCTTGCCATTCATTAAAACTTCTGGGTTATAAAACAGATTATTGTAAATGTCCTCACAACCTATTGGATATTCAATGTACATTTGGGTCTCGAATAGCCTTTTTGCAACCTTTTACCCTTTTGGACACTAGTGTAATAAAGGCTTTTTCTTACCCTTGCCTCCCAGGCCTCCATTTACTTCTCCACCAATGATTGTCTTCTTCTCTTCACTGCTGGTGACCACTTGACCATGACCCAGACCAGCACCCAAATTCAGGTTAGCACCACCAAGGTGTACATTGCCATTCAAGCCCAGCAGGCCTGTTTAAATGAGTAATATTGGCTACATGTTAACACTTGCTTGTAATTCATTAAAACGTCTAGTTAATAAAGCAGTTTATTGTAAAGGTCCTCAAAACCTATTGTATATTCAATGTACATTTGGGTATTTAATACCCTTTTTGCAACCTTTTACCCTTTTGTACACTGGTGTAAAAAAGGCTTTTTCTTACCCTTGCCTCCTAGGCCTCCATTCACTTCTCCACCAATGATTGTCTTCTTCTCTTCACTGCTGGTGACCACTTGACCATGACCCAGACCAGCACCCAAATTCAGGTTAGCACCACCAAGGTGTACATTGCCATTCAAGCCCAACAGACCTGTTTAAATGAGTAATATTGGCTACATGTTAACACTTGCTTGTAATTCATTAAAACGTCTAGTTAATAAAGCAGTTTATTGTAAAGGTCCTCAAAACCTATTGTATATTCAATGTACATTTGGGTATTTAATACCCTTTTTGCAACCTTTTACCCTTTTGGACACTGGTGTAAAAAAATGCTTTTTCTTACCCTTGCCTCCTAGGCCTCCATGTACTTCTCCACCAATGATTGTCTTCTTCTCTTCACTGCTGGTGACCACTTGACCATGACCCAGACCAGCACCCAAATTCAGATTAGCACCACCAAGGTGTACATTGCCATTCAAGCCCAGCAGACCTGTTTAAATGAGTGATATTGGCTACATGTTAACACTTGCTTGCCATTCATTAGAACTTCTACGTTATAAAACAGATTATTGTAAATGTCCTCACAACCTACTCGATATTCAATGTACATTTGGGTCTCGAATACCCTTTTTGCAACCTTTTACTCTCTTGGACACTGGTGTAATAAAGGCTTTTTCTTACCCTTGCCTCCTAGGCCTCCATTCACTTCTCCACCAATGATTGTCTTCTTCTCTTCGCTGCTGGTGATCACTTGACCATGACCCAGACCAGCACCCAAATTCAGATTAGCACCACCAAGGTGTACATTGCCATTCAAGCCCAGCAGACCTGTTTAAATGAGTGATATTGGCTGCATGTTAACACTTGTTTCTCATTCATTAAAACGTCTAGTTAATAAAGCAGTTTTTTTGTAAAGGTCCTCAGAACCTATTGGATATTCAACCTACATTTGGGTCTCGAATACCCTTTTTGCAACCTTTACCCTTTTTGACACTAGTGTAAAAAAAGGCTTCGTCTTACCCTTGCCTCCTAGGCCTCCATGTACTTCTCCACCAATGATTGTCTTCTTCTCTTCACTGCTGGTGACCACTTGACCATGACCCAGACCAGCACCCAAATTTAGGTTAGCACCACCAAGATGTACATTGCCATTCAAGCCCAACAGACCTGTTTAAATGAGTAATATTGGGTACATGTTAACACTTGCTTGTAATTCATTAAAATTTCTGGGTTATAAAACAGTTTATTGTAAATGTCCTCACAACATATTTGATATTCAATGTACATTTGGGTCTCGAATAGCCTTTTTGCAACCTTTTACCCTTTTGGACACTGGTGTAATAAAGGCTTTTTCTTACCTTTGCCTCCTAGGCCTCCATTCACTTCTCCACCAATGATTGTCTTCTTCTCTTCACTGCTGGTGACCACTTGACCATGACCCAGACCAGCACCCAAATTCAGGTTAGCACCACCAAGGTGTACATTGCCATTCAAGCCCAGCAGACCTGTTTAAATGAGTGATATTGGCTACATGTTAACACTTGCTTGCCATTCATTAAAACTTCTAGGTTATAAAGCAGATTATTGTAAATGTCCTCAGAACCTATTGGATATTCCACCTACATTTGGGTCTTTAATACGTTTTTACGACACAAACAGTAGGTAGTTGTACACTAGTGTAAAAAAGGCTTCTTCTTACCCTTGCCTCCCAGGCCTCCATTCACTTCTCCACCAATGATTGTCTTCTTCTCTTCACTGCTGGTGATCACTTGACCATGACCCAGACCAGCACCCAAATTCAGGTTAGCACCACCAAGGTGTACATTGCCATTCAAGCCCAGCAGACCTGTTTAAATGAGTGATATTGGCTACATGTTAACACTTGTTTGTCATTCATTTAAATGTCTAGTTAATAAAGTAGTTTTTTTGTAAAGGTCTTCAGAACCTATTGGATATTCAACCTACATTTGGGTCTCGAATACCCTTTGTGCAACCTTTACCCTTTTTGACACTATTGTAAAAAGAGGCTTCGTCTTACCCTTGCCTCCTAGGCCTCCATTCACTTCTCCACCAATGATTGTCTTCCTGTCTCACTGCTGGTGACCACTTGACCATGACCCAGGACCAGCACCCAGAGATTCAGGTTAGCAACACCAAGGTTGTAACATTGCATTCAAGCCCAACAGACCTGTTTAAAAATCGAGTATATGGCTACATGTTAACACTTGCTTGCCATTCATTAAAACGTCTAGGTTATAAAGCAGATTATTTGTAAATGTCTTCAGAACCTATTGGATTTCAAACCTACATTTGGGTCTTTAATACGCTTTTACGACACAAACAGTTGGTAGTTGTACACTAGTGTAAAAAAGGCTTCTTCTTACCCTTGCCTCCCAGGCCTCCATTAACTTCTCCACCAATGATTGTCTTCTTCTCTTCACTGCTGGTGATCACTTGACCATGACCCAGACCAGCACCCAAATTCAGGTTAGCACCACCAAGGTTTACATTGCCATTCAAGCCCAGCAGACCTGTTTAAATGAGTGATATTGGCTACATGTTAACACTTGCTTGTCATTCATTACAACTTCTAGGTAACTTATAGCAGTTTATTGTAAAGCAAAGGTCCTCAGAACCTATTGCAAATTCAAGTTAAATCTGGGTCTTTCATTTGCTTTTACGTCACAAACAGTAGGTAGTTGTACACTGGTGTGAAAAATGCTTTTTCTTACCCTTGCCTCCTAGGCCTCCATTCACTTCTCCACCAATGATTGCCTTCTTCTCTTCACTGCTGGTGACCACTTGACCATGACCCAGACCAGCACCCAAATTCAGATTAGCACCACCAAGGTGTACATTGCCATTCAAGCCCAGCAGACCTGTTTAAATGAGTGATATTGGCTACATGTTAACACTTGTTTGTCATTCCTTAAAATGTCTAGTTAATAAAGCAGTTTTCTTGCAATGGTCTTCAAAACCTATTGGATATTCAACCTACATTTGGGTCTCGAATACCCTTTTTGCAACCTTTACCCTTTTTGACACTGGTGTAAAAAAAGGCTTCGTCTTACCCTTGCCTCCTAGGCCTCCATTCACTTCTCCACCAATGATTGTCTTCTTCTCTTCACTGGTGGTGACCACTTGACCATGACCCAGACCAGCACCCAAATTCAGGTTAGCACCACCAAGGTTTACATTGCCATTCAAGCCCAGCAGACCTGTTTAAATGAGCACTCATTATATTTTACATCAGATTTGTTATTGATCTCTACTAACCATTTCCCTTTTAATACAAGATTTTTGTCCTTTTTCAATTGACTCTATTGAAGGGGAACATTATTCATTACCATTAGTTGGTATTAAGATCATACACTGGAAAAGAAGAAATAGGTTTTACTTTTATTATTTGTTATTTAGAATACCCCTCTGAGGGCTGAATTCTGGTTGAATTAGGACAACAGTGTTGTTCAGAGTTTTCATACAGTATAACCTTTAATATAAAGAGCTTTTCTTCATTTAGACATTTTTTTTTGTGGGCCACACACTATTAAAAGAATGAGATAAAATATGAAAAACTATTGTTTATTTAGAAAGCATGCACCCCCCGATTTACTTACCCTTGCCTCCTAGGCCTCCATTTACTTCTCCACCAATGATTGTCTTCTTCTCTTCACTGCTGGTGACCACTTGACCATGACCCAGACCAGCACCCAAATTCAGGTTAGCACCACCAAGGTGTACATTGCCATTCAAGCCCAGAAGACCTGTTTAAATGAGTGATATTGGCCACATGTTAACACTTGCTTGCCATTCATTAAAACTTCTAGGTTATAAAACAGATTATTGTAAATGTCTTCAGAACCTATTAGATATTCAACCTACATTTGGTTCTTTAATACGCTTTTACGACACAAACAGTAGGTAGTTGTACACTAGTGTAAAAAAGGCTTCGTCTTACCCTTGCCTCCCAGGCCTCCATTCACTTCTCCACCAATGATTGTCTTCTTCTCTTCACTGCTGGTGATCACTTGACCATGACCCAGACCAGCACCCAAATTCAGGTTAGCACCACCAAGGTTTACATTGCCATTCAAGCCCAGCAGACCTGTTTAAATGAGCACTCATTATATTCTACATCAGATTTGTTATTGATCTCTGCTAACCATTTCCCTTTTAATACAAGATTTTTATCCTATTTCAATTGACTCTATTGAGGGGGAACATAATTAATTACCATTAATTGGTATTAAGATCATACACTGGAAAAGAAGTTAGACAATTTATTTTGTGGGCCACACACTATTAAAAGAATGAGATAAAATATTAAAAAGTATTGTTTATTTAGAAAGGATGCCCCCCCCCGATTTCTACCGATGGCTGTACTCTGTTCAGCAGGGGAACAAAGATTGTACTTACCCTTGCCTTCTAGACCTCCATTGACTTCTCCACCAACGATTGTCTTCTTCTCCGCACTGCTAGAAGTTGAAATCTGTTGTCCATTTCCAAGTCCAAGACCCAACTTGAGGTTTGATCCACCCAAATTAATATTCCCATTCACGCCCACCACACCTGTTTCAATGGGAAAATAATTTCCAACAAATTTGTCCTTGAGCCTCCCACCATTAGGAAAAATGTACATTTATTTTGGAAATGAGATCTCTTCAAACTATTAAGATTATGAAATGTAAAAATCTAGAGACACTCGACATCTAATAAGATCTACAAAGTTCTCTAGTGGGACCTCTGAACAGATGTGATTTATAGCTACAAAATGCAAATGTTTCAGCAATTTACAGTACAGGTGGCTAAACTCCCACCAGTAATTCCATTAAAACACAGTTGAAGCTGGATATATCAGTAAAATAATAAACATGCAATTGAGATATGGATTCATATTATGAAAATGTTGTGTTAATGAATATATCGGATGTTATAGGTAACTTATACAGTAATTTTGATCCCAGGAACCGGATTCAGAGCAATAATGGGGCACGGTTTATACTTACGGGTCTCTTGATTTGCGTTCACTTTGACCTCCTGCTTGAAAGGTCCTTTCATGAGGTTTTGAGCCATACCCAAGGAACGCTTCACGCGGTTGGAGGCCTTTGGCTCCCTGCTTCCAGTCACATCTGGTTCAACTTGGTAATTGACTTCATCAAATGGGTCTAGACGGGGGCCTCTTCTATCTGTGTCAAGTTCAAGAGATGAAGACAATTGAATATGTTTTGAATGGTTAAAGCCCCCGTCTTATTGGGGGCAAATGCCCTGAGGGAATTTAAACATGCAGGGGAAAGGCATATCTTGCATCTAAGATGAGACTAACGGTTGATTAAGGTCTGAGACTGAGTTGTTACATCAGGAAATATGAGCGGAAGGACAAATTTGTCCTTGAGCCTCCCACCATTAGGTAAAATGTACATTTATTTTGGAAATGAGATCTCTTCAAACCATTAAGATTCATGAGACACTAGAGACCTAGAGACACTCCACAACAGTATGTCCGTGGTAAGTTAAATGGAACATTGGGCAATATTGACTTTAGTTGCCAAAAAAAACATCATAATCATATTATGAAAATGTCGTGTTAATGAATATATTGGATGTTATAGGTAACTTATACAGTAATTTTGATTGCAGGAACCGGATTCAGAGCAATAATGGGGGCACGGTTTATACTTACAGGTATCCACGGAACGCTTCACGCGGTTGGAGGCCTTTGACTCGCTGCTTCCAATCACATCTGGTTCATCTTGGTAATTGACTTCAATAAATGGGTCTGGACGGGGGGCTTTTTTATCTGTTCAAGTTCAAGAGATGAAGACAATTGAATATGTTTTGAACGGTTAAAGCCCTGAGGGAATTTAAACATGCAGGGGAAAGGCATATCTTGAATCTAAGATGAGACCAACGATTGATTAAGGTCTGAGTCGTTACATCAGGAAAAATGGGCGGAAGGCTGAAGCTGAAGGCTCTACAGAAAAGGCCAATGCAAATTTGGTATTAAAATAATTAAAATCTCCCTTACCTTGGCAGTTCACGTTGAATGAACAGTCTTTGATCTGACCATTGTCACACTCACTGCAAAGGAAAATTAAAAAATGAGTTATTATTATTTTATTACATTTTTATTTCAAGCTCTTTCAATCGTGTTTGTGCATCGGAGTTCAAACCTACAAATTCACCATCAGAAAAGCCGAAAAGAGTCGAAATCTCAAATGTAAGAAAGAGACTTTGTTCATTTGTTGAGGCCATAGCGATATAAACGATAATTGTGAGCCTAATTCTTAAGTGTGGAGAAACGAAGAGGAATGCCCCATTGGTTGCCATGGTGATTGCGCCAGAATTGCCTAATATACATAATCCTCAATATGCAAGAACAGAATAGTCACTAATTCTTGGTATCAAGTGCAGTCTTCCAACTGCATCTAAGGGACTTATCCACAGCAGAGCCAAGGCTTGACGATTGCCTAGGGCACTGAAGGGCATTGCCGTCAGATTCTTTCATAAGCAAATACAGTAGGGGCACTTTAGAAACAAGATACAGTTTGACCGGGGTACTAATAAACCTAGACCCTGATCGCACTCCATAACATCTTCAGCCATACCAGCTGCCGAGATCTGTGGCTGACCTGACACCGAGCCAACTTGGCTGAACCTCCTTGGATTCCTACATTACAGAACCTTGAGCATCGGAAGAATAAAGTTGCGTCTATAAGCGATGGCCCTTAAAATTACGGAATTGTGGGATTAAAGTTTTAATTTATTACCATATCTGGCAGCTGTCAACAATCGTATCGCCGTCATTGTAGACTTTTCCGTTGTAGACGCAACCTGCTGTTGGAGAAAAAAATATATAAAGTCGGCACTTGTAATAAAACAGACTAAAGTTACTAAAAGGATTCACGGCTCGCAGGTTAAGAATCGTTAAGACATCCAAGAAGGAATATACTTGAGGTTATTGGAGAATGCTGGAAGAGGAGACATGCTGGGACAGAAGCCCATGTTCTAAAACCAGAGTTTAGACCAGTATTTGGTGGATAAGTGGAATAGCCTTCCATCAGAAGTGGTAGAGGTTAATAGGGTGAGGGACCAGGGACGTGAAATTTGAATATAACAATATACACACTTCTATTCTAGTCCGTCAGGTTTTACCGACTTGTTCACCATGATCTCTATTGACTGAAGACAGACCTTGACATTAATGTCACCGAGAGTGTTTGTTCATGACTCATAACGTACAGTCGTCCCCCGCACCCATCACCCACTTTACTACACCGAGAAATCCCTCATAAAACTCACTTTACATTTGACGTGAAGATGTTTAAAGGCTGTTCTTCGCCCTATAGGTGCCCAACCAGTTCCACCCCCCCACACACTTTAAGTGTTATTTAGAAATCACTAAGGGCAACAACTAGAAAAGTAAGATCAAAACAAACAAAAAAAAGAGAACTGGATCCATTAAGATTTCCCGTGACGGAATCATTTAGGAGTAAAAAAGAAATCACGGAGACGAAGCACGTAGGTCTTTCATTCCTGAAGCCCATCCTTAAAGCGTCATTTCTGTTTGACTTTGACGCTTTTTGGCACTAGAGTATTAATTGCGCAATACGGCGCCGACGGCAATCTGGAAATCCCTCGGTAACGGGCATGTTATATTTAAAAGGGATTTATTTTCTAGAATTTTAGATTTTACAAATGTTAATATAATATTATTAAAGAAGGAGAATGATACATTTTTATCTGTAAATTAAAAAAAAATTAAAAAAAAAATTAGATAATATTTAAGTCTAGATAGTAAGTAAAAAAAGTAAAAGTAAGAGATTTAAAAGAAGCAGAATGTATTTTATTCC
>VKOC01000007.1:22746639-22768541 GCA_009364415.1 Spea multiplicata
TATATATATATATATGATTTTTAAGAATAGCAATTGCTTTCTCTAGATATTAATGAATCCCACCTCTTCTTCTCTATGTATCTTTGATAATGTCGGCCAGTCCCAATGAAATGAGTTGGATGTGGGTTTCTGTATGAATACCTACTACAAAAGGAGTCTTTAGTCAAAGTTCATAAACTTTTATTGGGTCAACATTGGAAAAAGATGTAGCATTTCAGTGCCCCAGAGGTCTCCTTTTCAGGTGACTAATTGATGGGGATCGTAAGAACACTCATCATGAATAGAAAGAGGCATTGGAATACGAGCTTAACATGAAGTGATAATCCCCAGGATGAGTAGAACTATAAACATATGGGAATATATATGCATTATGTAGTTATAAAATGTCCGAGTGTTGAAAAACGTTGGCCAACTGGTGTTCTCCCATGATATTTTATATTGGGACATTTCTTCCATTGACATATAACATGTTTCTTCTACTAGGGGGCCCAGCCATATGTTGACTAGAAGAATGTTATGAGCACTAGTATTCTTAGCCAGAACGCCCCACAGGGGTGATTCATTTTGTGTGTTCGGCTCCAATGTATTTGCATTTAGTATATTATATATCTATAATGTACTTAGATATGGTGGAGGTTGGCCTGTTCCAGTCTAAGAGCCTAATATGCCAATGGCAAGGATGGCCAGTGTCAATGGTACAGATGGACCTTGACTCAGTTCAAGCATGTTCCGCCACAGGGTAGCCATCATAAGAAGGAAGAAATATCTTAATAGGGGAAAAAACCCAAGCATTTCTTGGAGACAGTTGTGGTGACTGCTCCCACGTTGCACAAACACAACGGGCCTTTTCAGGTAGCATAAGAAACCATTCCATTAGTTACTATGGTAATAAGACTTTGGAAATGTTTTACCAGAACTACCGAAGAATTACAAGAGATGCATAATAAATGTAAATATACACCAAAACCTAGTGAACCATTTAAAGAAAATGTTGACACAATGTAGGGAGTTCTTTCTCCATGTTCCTATTGATCGTTGCAAATGTTTTCTGCGTTAGTGTCTTTGATACCACCTTGACCGACTGTGTTTAACATTGCATTGATGAATAAGTATAATACATTTTTTAAATAGCATTTGTGATCCTTTAATCCAACGTTGCATGACTACTCCATCGAACATAACAAATGGGAAACGCCTAAAAAGTGACAGTGAAGAATGACGAGCTGTGACTTTTTGTCCATACGATCTGTTTCATATTGTTTTTTTTTACATTTTTATCATTATTATAAACAGTATTGAAGATACTTGTAAATAAAATTCTATAATACAAAACTGATATTTATATTTCTTCTGTCCTTTCGTCATTTCAAGTTACATGTTGGGGAGATCCTCTTAACGCCCCATTGCAGCTCCACCTATGAGTTACCAAACCTTCAGTTGAGTAGAAGTCATTTTCCTGGAGAATTCCCAGAAAAGTAAATAAATCCCAAATTGATTTAATTACATAGGTAAATGTAAGTCTGATTGACTAGTCTTATGTGGCAGACTCTTCATACAGAACCTATAAAATCACTACATAAATATTAGAAAATAAATATTCATAGAAATAAAAAATAATAGTAGCATCAATATGAAACAATGCAAAATGATCCTTATTTAATAAGAAAATATAAAAATGATTGTGATGCTCAAAACCAAATTATGAAAGTGAACTGGGTTTTTTTTCAGAACTCAGAGCAAGGGTCGTCCTCCATTTTTACAGCTCTGTTTATTCACTAAGCTGTGAGTTTGCAAGAGAGTTGAACCTTTTAACTCCCTGACCCAATGGCTAACCTAATGTAATTGTGTCCTGCTTGGAGACCTGATCAGTTCTTGTAGAAAGAGCTGATCTGGTCCATCATGAAGAGCTGAGCTGGTCCTGCATGGAGGGGTGATCTGGACCATCATGAAGAGCTGAGCTGGTTCTGCATGAAGGCATGATTTGGTCTATCAAAAAAGGGCTAACCTGGTCCTGTATGAAGGACTTAGCTGGTTCTGCATGGAGGGATGATCTGGTCCATCATGAAAGCACGGAACTGGTTCTGCAAGGAGTAGTGAACTGGTCAGGCACAAAGGGCTGAGCTGGTCTGCATAGAACACTCAGCTAGTTCTGCATAGTCAACTCAGTTAGCATTCAGATATCCCCTCGATGTTAACCATGAGTTCTGCATTGCCAGCCCAGGCCTTCTAGTAGGAGACACTCACTTGAAGTTAGTCCTTCAAAATGCAACATGAAGTCAGATAATTAAAATGTTCAAGTCTCTTGCAAACTGAGAGGATACTAAACAAACCCCATCCATTATGAAGGTCACCCCCCTTGAACTTCTGCTGCAAGGAAGGTAGAGCTAGCCCACCATAATACATCATTAAATGACAACATTCGCCATGCATTATGAAAGGCTGAGACAGGCCTTCTTGCAGAAGAACGCAACTGGGGTCAGCTCTTCATAAATGAATGGTGAAGTGAGGGAGTTATGAATTTCTCCCACCAATCAAGTTAAACTAGAATAGTTGCCTTGGGACTTTGCATACTTTTTTGAACTTAATTATCAACAAAAGTACAGCCCTAAAGCGTATCAATAAGAGATCCTTTCAGAAGAGTCACCTAACATGATAGTCACCGTAATTCTTTGCGAGATCACATTCATAACTGGATAATAAATGCCAGTAATATAAATAATTTAACTCCTACCATGTTTGTTTGGATGGCTTTGATGCACGTAGAGAAGCCAAGGTTAGCCACCTGACCCTTAGTAAGTGCAATGACTTCTTCGATTTTATTTTATTGTTTTCAATATTTTTTTTGTAGACTCAAGGTTTAGACAGAAAGAGACGCTATCGAGAAGCTAAGGCTAAATCAACGCTTTAGTCCAAAAGTTCTCTTATACTATTTTGTTATTTACTTTTGCAAAATTAAGAGTTAATTGTCTTTTCTTCCTCTTACGGAATTTGATCTTGAATGATGGAAAGTAAACCATGCCTAGAGCTTTCATAAGACCGTTCATGCCATATGAGAATTATAGTTTCCTCTTCCTTGTTATTTCACTATTCACTCTTTTTTTTCCTGAAATGCAAGAAGACACCTTTATTCTGACGCATTTTAGTGAGAGAATTTAGACACGCATGGGAAAGGCTAATGGCTCCTGAATCTACGGTGAGACCAACGACTGATTAAGGACTGATTAAAAAATGGGCAGCTAAGATGAGCTGAATGGTTCTTATCTGCTGTCAAACTCTATGTTTCTATGTTTTGTATCATCCCCGGTACTGTCATTCACCGTAATAGTTCTGGAGACATCTGGACTGAAACAGTGGCATAAAGTGACAATAGTGTCCAGAGTCCCCCAGCTTGAGGTCCCCTGTGTTTTCCTTCATGTCTACTGATGCTTGGTTCCACCGAAAGGAAGAATATCTTAACAAAGGGCGAGGAACAATCCCACATGTTGGAGAACAGTCACAGGGTATACGTGTAAGGTGTTTCTCTAATAGATTTGTTGTTCTTATCCTAAAATCATTTTATATACAGGCCCATACTGGCCATCTGGCAAATTGGGTCACTGGCCACACATTCACCCCATCTACTGCTGTAGTGGCAGATCAGGTACACCCAGGGGCCAGATATGGGCGGCTGTACGCTACGTAAGCATTGGAACGTACTGTGTGGTTGTGCAAATCCAGCCATTGGCTGCACTTCCGTCGTTAGGAGGCCCCTGGCCTTAAAGGGCTGACAATGCCTCAATATCCCCAGAACGATCACCAAAACGATCTACCCACCTGGCCACCTTACAGGGAACACCACCTCGTGGCACTTAGTTTCAGAGTGTCACAAGGTGGCCACATGGGAGCTGTAATGGGGGTCTTTGCTGCAGCAGCATAGACCCCTCTTCATTTTTGGGTCAGACAGAGGAGATCAGAGGATCTCCCCAGCTGGTCGATGATACCCACTGCCCACAAGAGCAAAAGGGACAGTTGGTAGGTATGCTATATGCAAGCGTTTCATGGATAACTCTGTCTAGTTTGTATGTCTTACAATTTTGCTCTTTGCTACGACTAATTATGAGCTGTCACCTATTGCGTGTCTTCTAGAATAAGTGGATTAGCGGTAATCTCCCGCAGTGCGCCTGCCTTTGTCTTTTCCACTTGTATAGGAATATAAGACATATTTTGGCATTAGTGCTTATAACGGAATAGTATAGCGTTGTGTTTTGGAAATAGGTGAGAATCTATAGTAACAAATATATACACATTTAACATACCATGAGAATGAAATATAATCTGTTTGAATGCATTTGGAGGGTTGAATGGTCATTGTTATTTCATTTTGCTTTAACAAGTGAACATTTGCGTTACAAATACAAAGGTTCTCCATAGTAATGGACTCATATCGCATTGTCCTTTAAATTTATTACATAGGTCCTACCAGTAGCTGCCATAGAATGTACTGGATTTAATGATGGTCAAGGTGGACGATCCATGTCTATGGCAAAAACTCAACACCAGATCCGGAATATGAAACGGCCGCGGTGCTTTTAGTTAACACCATGACAAATAAAGCTGTCCTCGGATATCATAATACCAAGTAGCCTGTCGTAAAACACCATGCATGCCAGGAAAGGGACACCTATTAATCGAGATACTGATGCTTGCTCAGGAGAGAACTTGTCTCCTGACATCAATTAAACAAATATCAACCAAGCCTTATGGAGCCTGTGCACCCAAATGGGACTAAGATTATCCTGAATATAAAACAACAACCCACCAAATTAACAAAATCAAAGGAGCCCCCGTCCATCATCCCCTTATGGGCAACAGGTCTACTTAAACAGTAGAAGAGACGGTGATCCAACTACACCCTGACTTAAGTAGTCAGCACAAACTCCCCCTACCCATGTGGCTCCAGGGTTCATCTTTATTATCATATCTCTGCTTTCCACCAATACATATGATGACTGGGGACTTCCAGGGTATCTACCCAGAGAAATTCCTCTTCTGAGCGAGTGGCAACCACACATGGAGTTGGGGCTAGCAATGCACAGGGGTGGGCTAGTCTCAGACAGCCTTAAAAGGGCTGGGGGTAGGAAGACAAGTGGGATAGAGGGTTTGGCCAAATGACTCAGAGACCCAGGGCTTCTTCTGGAGACTCTGTGTCAAGCATGGAGAGTTCCTAGATGTGTCCATGACATTGGGCCTACTATGCTTTTAGCTGCGAGTACTATTTTTATAAATCTGTACATTTGCTGGTACCATGTCACACTTTTAGATTTTATTATGAGACTGGTTATTGGTAAAATCATGAAATTAAACATTTATCTCCAAAATAAGCCCCAGATCTCTATTTCCTTTGTGATACAAATTCCCAGACAGTTTATCTGCTGCCCTTATATTCTCTTTACATATTCTCCTTTCCATACATTCCCCATTTCAGTCCTTCTCTTCTCACCTCCATGTTTCCACCTGATATTTCTGCTCCTTAATCTCCCCTCCTTTATCTTTCCTCCTCCATCATTTTTCACTCTCTTCTACACTCAAATTTTCTTCCTGGAAAAAAAATCCGTTAACTTCTCACTTATTCCCTTTGGTCTAACGGGTGGACCAACGAACACAGTATGTTCCAACGCCTGCGCAGATATGGACGTCACCGAGACCAAAAAACAGGACTACAAGACAACGGTTATATCAAAATCTGGGAAAACCTTCTTGTATTGTTACATTTTCAGCGAGTGTCAAATTCTGGAAGCTCCGGTTATCCAAGCACGAGCACAATAAATAGTTTCAACTGATTAAATCAAAGGAAGGATTTACCTAAATCCTGACCTGTCTGTGGTCCTCGGGGCCTGAATTTCAACAATCCTGATCTAACGCGATGTCTGCGATCACAGCGTTTTTAGCAATATCATGAATATCTAATGTTTGTGTGTTGTTTGGGGCGAGCGGTATGGCAGGTTTGGATCCTTTACCCAGGTAAGTCACACAATTCAGTAATATATACAATCGACAACACATTTAGCAGACAATAGCACTTGTAACTTTCCCCGAGTGAGCGTTTAAACACAAACTGTGATATTGGTGTGCAGATAGATGACATTTCACTTTTTACTTATTTTAATGAGTTTACCCGCTTGAGTGTTTTTTTGGTAGACCTTTTGAAACGTTACGTTCTCACCCATTCCCTTCGATATTCTACTTAACTAAATTATTCCACATTACAGAACTCTTTGTATGGCTGGAGAGAGCAGCAAACATATGACGTCACACATTTTGCCTTGTTATGTTGGAAATAAAAAGTGACATCTGCCTCGTGCCCCTTTGGATTTGGAGAAGACCTTCAAAGTGCTTCAGACCTTTTTTGGCGGCATAAGAATAATTAATCCCTCCTCAACCGGTTGTCTCTGTAGGTCATATTGTTATGTTACATACTACTTGTTATGGCTATATGACTGCCCATTGTACAGCTCTATGGATTTGATGGCGCTATATAAAACAATAAATAATAATAATAATTACAATGAGGACAATTATGATAACTTTGCACAATGAACCCAACTATGTTTTATCCATCCATGGAACTCGGTTCTGGCCAACAGTTCCGCATTCCATAATTGGATAATTTGGAAATGTTTTACCTCGCTGGTACCAAAGGTTTTTACACGGGATCAGAACTCAGATGTAACTCAAATATACTCAATGGCGGTTATTATTTCTACTTAGCTTGGTGCTTTCATAATCATCTGTTGCTCTCAAGAGCGAATCTGCCATGGTCAGCTGCTTCAGAAGGTATCAAGTAACCTCCTTAGAGTTTTCTTTTATTCAAGTAATATGTGTGATAAGGACAAGCAACAGTGGGAAACAATTCAAGCTGTAAAAAGGAGACATGTAATTGCCAAAGCACAATAAATGGTGATCACAGGACTTTGAGGACTACTTAGACGTGCTAGACGTTCTACTGAGCTTTGTGTTCTTGAAATTCTTCATCCCTTTATCAATTTAAAAAAAATCCAGTTGGGGCTGGTTCTTCTTCTCAATGGTTTACAATCGTCTCTGTGGGTAATCTTTGGAGAATGAAGTTGGTAAATTGATATCTACAGAAGATTATAGCCTCCATAAGAAAAAAAAAATAAGGTGCAACCAATGTGGTGTGCATTAGAATAAGCTAAACCGGTGTAACAGCATAAATGTACATATAAATAGAATAATCACACAAAGTGAAATGAAAAAGCCTGCATGAATTAGGGCCATGATGACAGTTTTCACCCTTTAAGGAATGACTGAACAGGATGACCCAAAAATGTGGTTCCTTTCAGCATCTTGTCCAGCTTTCCACCGACACCGAAATGGATTAGAATTCTTACATAAAAAGGATAGGAAATAGGAAATAATGCAGTAACATTTTAAATGAAATATATCTGGCCATATATTAAACTGGAAGTACAAAAAAAATATGGCGGCCCGGACAAATTGAATCGAAGTTATCTTGTTTGTGTTTTCAGGGAATCATTATTACAAATGATTGTTATTGACCAGAAAATATACAAAGAATAAACAAATTAAATATATTGTTGAAATTAACTACATGTGGTCTTCAAAGAGGAATTCCTACAATATAAGCCATTTTTTATGAGTTCTCGCTCTGTTATCTTAACCCTTATCTACTAGTCAAACACCACGGCTCCCTATCATACTGCCTATGGTAAACAATACAACAGCTCAGTCTTAATCACCCAGCCAGACCCTCTGACTAATTAAAGTCTATGGAGGGATGGACTTCATTAGAATTGCCATAAAGGATCAGCTCAGTCAGGTGTTTGAGCAATCAAGTCTTTTCCTCAAATTCTAAACTACATTGCGATACTTACTGTACTTAAAGCTCAAAGATATATTATGAGTTTTTCCATAACTCTTCATAAATGATTGAGATTCTCTCTTTCGGGGGGTAAAACAGGCATTCTAGACAACTTGGATCTGTTTCAGAAAACAAGACAGCATTTGTTGGAGGTTGAATGTGATGGATCTTCTCATTTTAATTAGAGATCAAACATGGTTTGACCAAAAATGTAAATGTTCAACGTGGTCCTCAAGAAGTCCTTCATAGTGCCATCAGCCAAGGAAGAAATATCTCCACCACTGGCAATAAGTCTACCTTGAAGTATAGTAGAAATACTCCTTCAAGGTCTTCCAACATCCATCTAGTCTTTGAACGGAGACATCTAAGGGTTCTCTGTGTACCATACCAACTGGGAATTTGGTATCTTCTACAACCCTCATCAAAGCTTCTGCATAAAGCATGTTTAGCAGCCTGGTAGCACATGTTTAGTACATACAGTTTGCAAAGCTAGCCTTGTAGTTCCACTTGTTCTTCATACTGACCTGTATTCCCCATACGTGAAAATCCTTTACTTTTCTATAACCCTAGGCACGCCCTTGTGAATAACCATGAGATATTTCAAGGTATGTCACAAATACATAAAGAAAAGGTTCCTTAAGCAATCTTTTAGGAATATAGAATAAAAGTTATGGTTTCTCCCTGAGAACCATAAACTCACCTAAATACAAGAAGTCACCCAGTTTAACTCTTTAACTTCAGACTGACGGGAGACCATTCTTACCGTGATTTATTGAATAAAAGGTTCTTTGAACGGTGTGAAAAACAAACAAAACATAAACGAAATGCTCCTTCAGCGATCAAGACAGACTAGACAGTATTTCTAGCTATCGCGCTGCCCATCTCATCCAGATCTCAGTTACAAAAAACATAAACCCAGCAGGTTCAAACTATACTTTTCACACCGTATGTTTTACCTGAAGCCCTAAGGCCAACTGCCTTCTCTCTCCTCTATATCAGACCCCAGATGCCTACCGAGGCTCTTGAATAAGTTAATTCCGTCCACCTGAAAGAGGTCGATTTCAATCTCTATGATAATGCAAAGCCATTAAAAAGCCTATATACCGTATATCTATATGATATAAATGTATTTTAATCTATCTACTAATATCCAGTATACACGTAAAGAGAGGTCTATTATCCCTAGACTGGGCACGCTATTGAAATGCCCTGCGGGATGATGTTGGATAGTCCTCTCAGTCACCTCTTAGTCCGCTTGGGTGGCCACCTGCTGGAAACACACAACCACACTCTACAAAAATATATATGAGTTAGCGCGGACTTCAAATGCTAGGGATGGTTTCCAAGCCCAGTCCGGTCCAGTCCCATCTACCAATAAGATTTTTTTACATTGTAAATGCTTATGAAGAAGTCTCTGGAACACAAAATACAAAGATCAACACGGAAGATATCTAGAACATAGAAATTCTATAATATATGTCACATATGCATGCATATAACCGCTACTGTACATCTGATCTACAATGTGTTAAGTTACTTTATTGTAGATACAATGGACTATGTCATAGCCTTTTGTTTTGGCAAGTGAATGAAGTCATCTAGGACAACATTCCACATCTCTGTTGGTCAATATTGAAGAACGACCGTTAATCCTTACATAAAAGGAGAAATGATACGCTAGGCGTCTGGGATTACTAGAAAAGAGAAAAAAGAATATCTTGTGTGCCCCTTAAAGAGGTGGAAAATTTACACAAACAAGAGCAGCTTGATTTCAGCAAAGGATGTGGTAGAACCTGCCGTACCTGCAAACTTTCTCCTCCCCCATTCCAATAGTCCATCTTATAAAACAGAGAGGCAGCTCGACATCCCTCACATTCTTCCAAGTTCGACAGCTTCTTGGAGAGTGTAATTCTGGTGACAGTGATGTCCACGCAGCCAGAGTAACTCAACTTGGAAAGAACCGGAGTCTACTTTTTGAGCCGGTGTTCTACGTGCTAGCTGGCACCATGAGTACTCTCCCAGTCATAGTACTGGCTACACTTTGCCTATTCGCCAAGGTATCATCTGACAAAAGAGGTAAGTAGTCATAATTAAAAAAAATTGCAATATTTATTTTTTTAAGAATTATGGTACAAATCGCTATACTTTGACCATTTAGGACATTTAGATCATAAAAAAAAAAATAATTAAAATATTTTATTGTATTATCTAATTTTTTTGCAACGGCCATTTTTTAATTTACCGATAAAAATTATATCATTCGCCTTCTTTAATAATATTATATTAATGCATTTAAAATCCAAAATTCTAGAAAAGAATTGGGACTTAATGGACAGATTATTTCCCGGAAAATAGAGTTATAAAAAGCAGCCGCTTCACATGAAAACGGGGAATATTTTATTGATGTGATTATTTGGATTTTTTTTTTTTTTAATCAATATTAGTCGTGGTGAAACCGTGAAAAAATTAAGTGACTGTTATTTAAATGCGGCGCAGAACACCAACAAAAATATCCAGAATTAGGCTTTTGATGAAATATAATGATAGGAAAAGCAATATTTAACTATTTACGGGTGAATTAAAATGCAGTGCATTCCTCTATTTTAACTATATTTGCAAAATGTGTATTTAATTTGTTTTAACACTTGAATGATACTGATAAAATAATTAAGATGGTTTTAAATCAATAATTGATCATATAAAAATTTCCCGTGCAAGCAAAGCCTATAATACACACTTTAAGTAAACAAAGTGAAATATTTTTGGTGTTTTTATAAGATTTTTTTCTTTTGTATGTAAATATAGCATGTCACGGTAGCGTGCAGTATGGGATATTTCCTATGAATGATACAGGATTAGTGACAATTCATAGTAAAGAATGAGATACGATCTACCTATTATCTTCCTCGTTCATGCGTTAGCCAAAAATGCGAGCAAATTTTCTAAGAATGCGCCCAGGGGCAACCCGTCTTTCATTGCCCCCCCCCAGTCCAGCGAAAACCTGGTGGACCAGAAACTGTAGATTTTGTCAAACGCAGAACTACATATTTTAGTACACCGGATTGACAGAAAATGGAAGGAATTCACTAATTGGTAGCCAAGATAAAAAAGTCTCTAGGCACCTGCCTACGTCACATCATTAAGTAACCATAGCAAAGAATGGGATGATCGGTGATTTCTCTTCTTCTTCACCCTTAATGACCAACATGTTCTACTGCAGCAGTTCCTTTGGGTTTACTTGATCAGATGTATCTGCAGATGTTTAATTTTCTTGCCAAAGAAACAATAAATAATAATAATAATGAGGACAATTATGATAACTTTGCACAATAAACCCAACTATGTTTTATCCACCCATGGAACTCTGCCTGGCCAACTGTTCCGTATTCCATAATTCTAGTTAGAAGAGTTTCTGCATTGGCTGGTCCTCTTTTCCCCCCCGAGCCCAACAGGACAGTGTAGTCCCATTAGTGAATAATTTCTCCAAGGATGGCGTTCTTGACACTGGACCCCACTGGGAAAGATACTACACGTCCAAATCATACGAAGGTCAAGTTGCCACCGTGTTGACCCATTGATGTCTTTCCATTCTTGAATGTCTTGTTCTAATGACCATGACAGGGATAGACAAAGCAGAGCTGATAGAGCCAGCTGCCTAGACCCTTTACTTTTGGGGCCCAAAAATAGCTGTCTCTTGGGCCAAGATGGAGGTCTGTGCGCTGGCTTTTCCTCCTTGGTGTCCTTGGCTCCTCTGAATGTTGTTGAGTGATGGGATACGGCACCATAACCTGGAACCTGGCATTAGGTGGCACACATACAGTGAAGGAGAACTCGCTGTCGACGAGGCCTGCATAGTCATTACTTTCTGAATTAGGGCACCTGTTTTCAAGTAGGGATTTCAGCTTCTGTACATCAGTGAGGAGAAACAAGAACTGACAATATGTAGGAGATACTTCTAGATTGTGTGACCTCGTGAAGTTCCTGGTGCGACTGGCAGCGCATGGTGGAAGTTCATGCCATGCCAGGGGCTGCCTATACCTGCTCTAAAGGCCATTTGGAACCAACCTGGATATTTAATGGTAGCTTTTGCTTAAAACCGAAATCAAACAGTCGCCAAACCAGAAGAAATCCTTCTCAGGCTTTGTTTTATGAGAAAACATGTTTTTTTTTTTTAAAGCCTAAAATCCACGTCTTAGCATTTTCTAGAAAAGAAGAACTATAAAATGTGAAAGAGCGTCGGTGAGCACCGGCAGTACGCCACACGTTGTAACATTCGCATGATTGTGGTTTTAAATCAATTGTTGCCAATTGCTCTTTAAGTACCTTTTAATCTAATTGAGTGATTACGATAGCCTAGAGGCAGAAAAGGCATGCCTAGTTACACAGCCATTGTACTTTCATTTAAATAACAATTGTTAAAGGGACAAAGTGGCTACAAATAGATGTAAAACAGCGTATCCAACAAGTATTCCTGTTCTTGGCACCCAAGTCCCTTTATCCATTTTTTCCTCCCCTGATGCCTCTCTAGGAGCTCGGAAAGTTTGCCGAGGATCACAAACTAATACATAATATTTTTTATAAATAAATAGCGTGGAATAAAATACATTCTGCTTCTTTTAAATCTCTTACTTTTACTTTTTTTACTTACTATCTAGACTTAAATATTATCTAATTTTTTTTTTAATTTTTTTTTAATTTACAGATAAAAATGTATCATTCTCCTTCTTTAATAATATTATATTAACATTTGTAAAATCTAAAATTCTAGAAAATAAATCCCTTTTAAATATAACATGCCCGTTACCGAGGGATTTCCAGATTGCCGTCGGCGCCGTATTGCGCAATTAATACTCTAGTGCCAAAAAGCGTCAAAGTCAAACAGAAATGACGCTTTAAGGATGGGCTTCAGGAATGAAAGACCTACGTGCTTCGTCTCCGTGATTTCTTTTTCACTCCTAAATGATTCCGTCACGGGAAATCTTAATGGATCCAGTTCTCTTTTTTTGTTTGTTTTGATCTTACTTTTCTAGTTGTTGCCCTTAGTGATTTCTAAATAACACTTAAAGTGTGTGGGGGGGTGGAACTGGTTGGGCACCTATAGGGCGAAGAACAGCCTTTAAACATCTTCACGTCAAATGTAAAGTGAGTTTTATGAGGGATTTCTCGGTGTAGTAAAGTGGGTGATGGGTGCGGGGGACGACTGTACGTTATGAGTCATGAACAAACACTCTCGGTGACATTAATGTCAAGGTCTGTCTTCAGTCAATAGAGATCATGGTGAACAAGTCGGTAAAACCTGACGGACTAGAATAGAAGTGTGTATATTGTTATATTCAAATTTCACGTCCCTGGTCCCTCACCCTATTAACCTCTACCACTTCTGATGGAAGGCTATTCCACTTATCCACCAAATACTGGTCTAAACTCTGGTTTTAGAACATGGGCTTCTGTCCCAGCATGTCTCCTCTTCCAGCATTCTCCAATAATCTCAAGTAGATTCCTTCTTGGATGTCTTAACGATTCTTAACCTGCGAGCCGTGAATCCTTTTAGTAACTCTTCTTTTTGGACTAACTCCATAAATACATCAGCTACTGTAAAGTGATAGTCTGTTTTATTACAAGTGCCGACTGTATATATTTTTTTCTCCAACAGCAGGTTGCGTCTACAACGGAAAAGTCTACAATGACGGCGATACGATTGTTGACAGCTGCCAGATATGGTAATAAATTAAAACTTTAATCCCACAATTCTGTAATTTTAAGGGCCATCGCTTATAGAGGCAACTTTATTCTTCCGATGCTCAACGTTCTGTAATGTATGAATCCAAGGAGGTTCAGCCAAGTTGGCTCGTTGTCAGGGCAGCCACAGATCTCGGCAGCTGGTATGGCTGAAGATGTTATGGAGTGCGATCAGGGTCTAGGTTTATTAGTACCCCGGTCAAACGGTATCTTGTTTCTGAAGTGCCCCTACTGTATTTGCTTATGAAAGAATCTGACGGTAATGCCCTTCAGTGCCCTAGGCAATCGTCAAGCCTTGGCTCTGCTGTGGATAAGTCCCTTAGATGCAGTTGGAAGACTGCACTTGATACCAAGAATTAGTGACTATTCTGTTCTTGCATATTGAGGATTATGTATATTAGGCAATTCTGGCGCAATCACCATGGCAACCAATGGGGCATTCCTCTTCGTTTCTCCACACTTAAGAATTAGGCTCACAATCATCGTTTATATCGCTATGGCCTCAACAAATGAACAAAGTCTCTTTCTTACATTTGAGATTTCGACTCTTTTCGGCTTTTCTGATGGTGAATTTGTAGGTTTGAACTCCGATGCACAAACACGATTGAAAGAGCTTGAAATAAAAATGTAATAAAATAATAATAACGTATTTCTTCATTTTCCTTTGCAGTGAGTGTGACAATGGTCAGATCAAAGACTGTTCATTCAACGTGAACTGCCAAGGTAAGGGAGATTTTAATTATTTTAATACCAAATTTGCATTGGCCTTTTCTGTAGAGCCTTCAGCTTCAGCCTTCCGCCCATTTTTCCTGATGTAACGACTCAGACCTTAATCAATCGTTGGTCTCATCTTAGATTCAAGATATGCCTTTCCCCTGCATGTTTAAATTCCCTCAGGGCTTTAACCGTTCAAAACATATTCAATTGTCTTCATCTCTTGAACTTGAACAGATAAAAAAGCCCCCCGTCCAGACCCATTTATTGAAGTCAATTACCAAGATGAACCAGATGTGATTGGAAGCAGCGAGTCAAAGGCCTCCAACCGCGTGAAGCGTTCCGTGGATACCTGTAAGTATAAACCGTGCCCCCATTATTGCTCTGAATCCGGTTCCTGCAATCAAAATTACTGTATAAGTTACCTATAACATCCAATATATTCATTAACACGACATTTTCATAATATGAATCCATGTTAATCTCAATTACATGTTTATTATTTTACTGGTATATCCAACTTCAACTGTGTTTTAATGGAATTACTGGTGGGAGTTTAGCCACCTGTACTGTAAATTGCTGAAACATTTGCATTTTGTAGCGATAAATCACATCTGTTCAGAGGCCCCACTAGAGAACTAGAGGGATCTTTGTAAATTTGAAAGATTATATCATGATATTACATCCTGCAAATACAGCCAGCGGAGACACGCTGAAGGACCTGGTCCGTTGCGTCATGAGTGGTTCCATTGCACACTTCATGGCTACATTTTAGGCTTGATCTCAAGTTGCATCACGACAAGCCTGGTCTTAGGTCATACTACCTTCTCATTATGATGTTTTTTTTGGCAACTAAAGTCAATATTGCCCAATGTTCCATTTAACTTACCACGGACATACTGTTGTGGAGTGTCTCTAGGTCTCTAGTGTCTCATGAATCTTAATGGTTTGAAGAGATCTCATTTCCAAAATAAATGTACATTTTACCTAATGGTGGGAGGCTCAAGGACAAATTTGTCCTTCCGCTCATATTTCCTGATGTAACAACTCAGTCTCAGACCTTAATCAACCGTTAGTCTCATCTTAGATGCAAGATATGCCTTTCCCCTGCATGTTTAAATTCCCTCAGGGCATTTGCCCCCAATAAGACGGGGGCTTTAACCATTCAAAACATATTCAATTGTCTTCATCTCTTGAACTTGACACAGATAGAAGAGGCCCCCGTCTAGACCCATTTGATGAAGTCAATTACCAAGTTGAACCAGATGTGACTGGAAGCAGGGAGCCAAAGGCCTCCAACCGCGTGAAGCGTTCCTTGGGTATGGCTCAAAACCTCATGAAAGGACCTTTCAAGCAGGAGGTCAAAGTGAACGCAAATCAAGAGACCCGTAAGTATAAACCGTGCCCCATTATTGCTCTGAATCCGGTTCCTGGGATCAAAATTACTGTATAAGTTACCTATAACATCCGATATATTCATTAACACAACATTTTCATAATATGAATCCATATCTCAATTGCATGTTTATTATTTTACTGATATATCCAGCTTCAACTGTGTTTTAATGGAATTACTGGTGGGAGTTTAGCCACCTGTACTGTAAATTGCTGAAACATTTGCATTTTGTAGCTATAAATCACATCTGTTCAGAGGTCCCACTAGAGAACTTTGTAGATCTTATTAGATGTGGAGTGTCTCTAGGTTTTTACATTCCCTAATCTTAATAGTTTGAAGAGATCTCATTTCCAAAATAAATGTACATTTTTCCTAATGGTGGGAGGCTCAAGGACAAATTTGTTGTAAATTATTTTCCCATTGAAACAGGTGTGGTGGGCGTGAATGGGAATATTAATTTGGGTGGATCAAACCTCAAGTTGGGTCTTGGACTTGGAAATGGACAACAGATTTCAACTTCTAGCAGTGCGGAGAAGAAGACAATCGTTGGTGGAGAAGTCAATGGAGGTCTAGAAGGCAAGGGTAAGTACAATCTTTGTTCCCCTGCTGAACAGAGTACAGCCATCGGTAGAAATCGGGGGGGGGCATCCTTTCTAAATAAACAATACTTTTTAATATTTTATCTCATTCTTTTAATAGTGTGTGGCCCACAAAATAAATTGTCTAACTTCTTTTCCAGTGTATGATCTTAATACCAATTAATGGTAATTAATTATGTTCCCCCTCAATAGAGTCAATTGAAATAGGATAAAAATCTTGTATTAAAAGGGAAATGGTTAGTAGAGATCAATAACAAATCTGATGTAGAATATAATGAGTGCTCATTTAAACAGGTCTGCTGGGCTTGAATGGCAATGTACACCTTGGTGGTGCTAACCTGAATTTGGGTGCTGGTCTGGGTCATGGTCAAGTGGTCACCAGCAGTGAAGAGAAGAAGACAATCATTGGTGGAGAAGTGAATGGAGGCCTAGGAGGCAAGGGTAAGAAAAAGCATTTTTCACACTAGTGTCCAACTACCAACTGTTTGTGACGTAAAAGCAAATGAAAGACCCAGACTTAACTTGAATTTGCAATAGGTTCTGAGGACCTTTGCTTTACAATAAACTGCTATAAGTTACCTAGAAGTTGTAATGAATGACAAACAAGTGTTAACATGTAGCCAATATCACTCATTTAAACAGGTCTGCTGGGCTTGAATGGCAATGTACACCTTGGTGGTGCTAACCTGAATTTGGGTGCTGGTCTGGGTCATGGTCAAGTGCACCAGCACTGAAGAGAAGAAGACAATCATTGGTGGAGAAGTGAATGGAGGCCTGGGAGGCAAGGGTAAGAAAAAGCCTTTTTACACTAGTGTACAACTACCTACTGTTTGTGTCATAAAAGCGTATTAAAGACCCAAATGTAGGTTGAATATCCAATAGGTTCTGAAGACATTTACAATAATCTGCTTTATAACCTAGAAGTTTTAATGAATGGCAAGCAAATGTTAACATGTAGCCAATATCACTCATTTAAACAGGTCTGCTGGGCTTGAATGGCAATGTACACCTTGGTGGTGCTAACCTGAATTTGGGTGCTGGTCTGGGTCATGGTCAAGTGATCACCAGCAGTGAAGAGAAGAAGACAATCATTGGTGGAGAAGTGAATGGAGGCCTAGGAGGCAAGGGTAAGAAAAAGCCTTTATTACACCAGTGTCCAAAAGGTTAAAAGGTTGCAAAAAGGGTATTCGAGACCCAAATGTACATTGAATATCAAATAGGTTGTGAGGACATTTACAATAATCTGTTTTATAACCCAGAAGTTTTAATGAATGGCAAGCAAGTGTTAACATGTAGCCAATATCACTCATTTAAACAGGTCTACTGGGTTTGAATGGCAATGTACACCTTGGTGGTGCTAACCTGAATTTGGGTGCTGGTCTGGGTCATGGTCAAGTGGTCACCAGCAGTGAAGAGAAGAAGACAATCATTGGTGGAGAAGTAAATGGAGGCCTGGGAGGCAAGGGTAAGAAAAAGCCTTTATTACACTAGTGTCAAAAGGGGTAAAGGTTGCAAAAAGGGTATTAAATACCCAAATGTAGGTTGAATATCCAATAGGTTCTGAGGACCTTTACAAAAAAACTGCTTTATTACCTAGACGTTTTTCATGAATGAGAAACAAGTGTTAACATGCAACCAATATCACTCATTTAAACAGGTCTGCTGGGCTTGAATGGCAATGTACACCTTGGTGGTGCTAATCTGAATTTGGGTGCTGGTCTGGGTCATGGTCAAGTGATCACCAGCAGCGAAGAGAAGAAGGCGATCATTGGTGGAGAAGTGAATGGAGGCCTCGGAGGCAAGGGTAAGAAAAAGCCTTTTTTACACCAGTGTCCAAAAGGGTAAAAGGTTGCAAAAAGGGTATTCAAGACCCAAATGTACGTTGAATATACAATAGGTTTTGAGGACCTTTACAATAAACTGCTTTATTAACTAGACGTTTTAGTGAATTACAAGCAAGTGTTAACATGTACCCAATATTACTCATTTAAACAGGTCTGTTGGGCTTGAATGGCAATGTACACCTTGGTGGTGCTAACCTAAATTTGGGTGCTGGTCTGGGTCATGGTCAAGTGGTCACCAGCAGTGAAGAGAAGAAGACAATCATTGGTGGAGAAGTGAATGGAGGCCTAGGAGGCAAGGGTAAGAAAAAGCTTTTATTACACCAGTGTCCAAAAGGGTAAAAGGTTGCAAAAAGGGTATTAAATACCCAAATGTACATTGAATATACAATAGGTTTTGAGGACCTTTACAATAAACTGCTTTATTAACTAGACGTTTTAATGAATTACAAGCAAGTGTTAACATGTAGCCAATATTACTCATTTAAACAGGTCTGCTGGGCTTGAATGGCAATGTACACCTTGGTGGTGCTAACCTGAATTTGGGTGCTGGTCTGGGTCATGGTCAAGTGGTCACCAGCAGTGAAGAGAAGAAGACAATCATTGGTGGAGAAGTGAATGGAGGCCTTGGAGGCAAGGGTAAGAAGAAGCCTTTTTTACACTAGTGTACAACTACCTACTGTTTGTGACGTAAAAGCGTATTAAAGACCCAGATTTAACTTGAATTTCCAATAGGTTCTGAGGACCTTTGCTTTACAATAAACTGCTATAAGTTACCTAGAAGTTGTAATGAATGACAAACAAGTGTTAACATGTAACCAATATCACTCATTTAAACAGGTCTGCTGGGCTTGAATGGCAATGTACACCTTGGTGGTGCTAACCTGAATTTGGGTGCCGGTCTGGGTCATGGTCAAGTGATCAGCAGCAGCGAAGAGAAGAAGACAATCATTGGTGGAGAAGTGAATGGAGGCCTAGGAGGCAAGGGTAAGAAAAAGCCTTTATTACACCAGTCTCCAAAAGGGTAAAAGGTTGCAAAAAGGGTATTAAATACCCAAATGTACATTGAATATACAATAGGTTTTGAGGACCTTTACAATAAACTGCTTTATTAACTAGACGTTTTAATGAATTACAAGCAAGTGTTAACATGTAGCCAATATTACTCATTTAAACAGGCCTGCTGGGCTTGAATGGCAATGTACACCTTGGTGGTGCTAACCTGAATTTGGGTGCTGGTCTGGGTCATGGTCAAGTGGTCACCAGCAGTGAAGAGAAGAAGACAATCATTGGTGGAGAAGTAAATGGAGGCCTGGGAGGCAAGGGTAAGAAAAAGCCTTTATTACACTAGTGTCCAAAAGGGTAAAAGGTTGCAAAAAGGCTATTCGAGACCCAAATGTACATTGAATATCCAATAGGTTGTGAGGACATTTACAATAATCTGTTTTATAACCCAGAAGTTGTAATGAATGACAAACAAGTGTTAACATGTAGCCAATATCACTCATTTAAACAGGTCTGCTGGGCTTGAATGGCAATGTACACCTTGGTGGTGCTAATCTGAATTTGGGTGCTGGTCTGGGTCATGGTCAAGTGGTCACCAGCAGTGAAGAGAAGAAGGCAATCATTGGTGGAGACGTGAATGGAGGCCTAGGAGGCAAGGGTAAGACAAAGCCTTTTTTACACTAGTGTCCAAAAGGGTAAAAGGTTGCAAAAATGGTATTCGAGACCCATATGTACGTTGAATGTACAATAGGTTTTGAGGACCTTTACAATAAACTGCTTTATTAACTAGAAGTTTTAATAAATTACAAGCAAGTGTTAACATGTAGCCAATATCACTCATTTAAACAGGTCTGCTGGGCTTGAATGGCAATGTACACCTTGGTGGTGCTAACCTGAATTTGGGTGCCGGTCTGGGTCATGGTCAAGTGATCAGCAGCAGCGAAGAGAAGAAGACAATCATTGGTGGAGAAGTGAATGGAGGCCTGGGAGGCAAAGGTTTGCAAATTTCTCTATAATAGTATTGTTCAACTAGCATTGAAAATGGACACTTCAATGGTTAATACTCTGTAAATCTTGGTGTGTATAGGTAAATTGGGGTGGTTACAATACAATGTAATAACCTACTAGTTAATAATGCTATTTACTCTTTCAAACAGGTGTACTTGGCTTGAATGGTAAAGTGCATCTTGGTGGTGGCCACCTGAATTTGGGTGCTGGTCTGGGTCACGGAAAGAAAGATATCGACACCAGCAGTGAAGAGGATAAGACAATCAATGGTGGAAAAGTGAATGGAGGACTAGAGGGCAAGGGTAAGTAACCCCTGATCTAATATTTAATCTAATGGGAAACTAAACTAGCAGACTGCAGATTATCGAGTGGAGGGCATCATGTTTTTCTATAACTAGTATCCTATTCATTTAGTAGTATGTAGTCCCCAAATGAATGCCTAGTAATGGAATACAGCCCTCCATACAAACATGTAGCGATGGAAAAGGATAAAATGCTTTTTAGAAATAGCAGTTACCATACATTTCAATTACGTTATTGTTAATATTGTTATTTTTCCCTTTAAAACAGGTCTGCTTGGCTTAAATGGCAAAGTACATCTTGGTCATGGCCACCTGAACTTAGGTGCTGGACTTGGTCATGGAAAGAAAGATGTCGACACCAGCAGTGAAGAGGATAAGACAATCAATGGTGGAGAAGTGAATGGAGGACTAGGAGGCAAAGGTATGCAAATTTCTCTATAATAGTATTATTCAACTAGCAATGAAAATGGAAGCTTCAAGGGTTATTGAGTGGCTCCCTTGCTCTTAATACTCTGCCCTTAAACAGGTTTGTTGAGCTTGAATGGTAATGTAAATCTTGGTGGTGTATAAGTAAATTGGGGTGGTTACCATACATTGTAATAACCTTCTAGTTAATAATGCTATTTACTCTTTCAAACAGGTGTTCTTGGCTTGAATGGTAAAGTGCATCTTGGTGGTGGCCACCTGAATTTGGGTGCTGGACTTGGTCATGGAAAGAATGACGTAGACACCAGCAGTGAAGAAGATAAGACAATCAATGGTGGAGAAGTGAATGGAGGATTAGAGGGCAAGGGTAAGTAACCCCTGATCTAATATTTTATCTAACAGGAAACAAGAGTAGCAGACTGCAGATTATCGAGTGAAGGGCATCATTTTTGTATAACTAGTATCCTATTCATTTAGTAGTATGTCCCCAAACAGATGCCTAGTAATGGAATACAGCCCTCTATACAAAACTGTAGTGATGGAAAAGTAAAAAAATGCTGTTCAGAGATAGCAGTTACCATACATTTTAATTACATCATTGTTAATATTGTTATTTTTCCCTTTAAACAGGTCTGCTTGGCTTAAATGGCAAAGTCCATCTTGGTGGTGGCCGTCTGAACTTAGGTGCTGGACTTGGTCATGGAAAGAAAGATGTCGACACCAGCAGTGAAGAGAAGAAGGCAATCATTGGTGGAGAAATGAATGGAGGACTAGGAGGCAAAGGTATGCAAATGTCTCTATAATGGTATTGTTTAACTAGCACTGAAAATGGACACTTCAAGTGTTAATACTCTGTAAATCTTGGTGGTGTATAAGTAATTTGGGGTGGTTACAATACATTGTAATAACCTTCTAGTTAATAATGCTATTTACTCTTTCAAATAGGTGTACTTGGCTTGAATGGTAAAGTGCATCTTGGTCATGGCCACCTGA
>VKOC01000007.1:22775369-22804693 GCA_009364415.1 Spea multiplicata
TAGCAGGGCTCGAGGTCCGGCCCGCGTAAGATCGGTTGCCTTGGCTGCCGATCTTACGCGGGCTGCACCCTCTCTCTCCTCCAAATTTTAAAAAAAATAATAATTAAAAAAAAAAACGGGATTTAAAGTCGCATTGCGACTTTATTCCAAATTTGGCAGGGGGGCAACAGGGGGGGCAAGGATTAACCTAGGGGGGGCAATTGCCCCCCCTGCCCCCCTGTAGCGACGCCACTGTGTCTAGAACCTCTCTGTAAAGACCCTGAAGGCTTCTATGATACCTTCTTGGTTGACCTGTGCGGAGCGTGTTGAGGAAAGGTCATGGCATTGATCGGAGGGCTCTTAGGGCTCATGCACCGAGCAGAACTGGCTTCAATGCCCCAAATTCTTGGACTACACTATCAATGGGACATATGGCTGGTATGGCCCACCCAAAGCTCACATCTATGTGGTCATCTAGACATTCGATGGTCTCCATAAACCCAAAGAGGGGGCACAAATGGCCTTGTATTCCAAATCCGTACACGTATGTAACATACTAACCTGTGACGGCCCGCTGTTGTGGTGATCCTCCAGGGAAAAGGGCTGTGGCCCCGCGTGAAACTCACTCAGGGTAGGCAGGCCGGATTGCCCCCGATAAGCAGCCTTCATCTCACTTTGCCGATTCTGAATATTCCGAGGACTTTTCAGTTGCCGATTTCTAAACTGTTGAGAAATAATTAGCAAGAGTTAACAGATTATCAAATCCAGTGAGGTCATCGCCACAATCGGGGGCAGATACCGGCAAGGATAACGGGCAATATAACGGGGCCCCCCATTCACATTCCTTTACATCATCATCAGCAAGCCTGTGGAGAAAGACGTACTAATACGTCACTAATAAAAAAAAAAAAACTTACATTCTCTTCAAATTCCTTGTTGTAATGGACTGTCCAGTGTGGAGGCGGAAGGGGGTAACTGGGCTGAGAAAGGACCCCCCGCGGATGCTTCCCCTTATAAGCGTCTCGATTGGTCGTCTCAAAAGCATTGACAACTTCATCAAAAGCCGAGACTTTTTTTGATTTTTGTAGGAAGGGCGGGAGGGGGTCGGACGCCGTCGACTGGGGGGGAAAAAAACAAACAATATAAATAATAATAAATTATTAATACTATAAAGTAAAATAGTAATTAAAGTCCATATATATTTTTTATAGTAATAATTAAGAGAAGACGGTGCTTTGTGCTCCTTCCATTGGCTACTAATAATTCTGAACCCAAAAAATTATTAAAAATATGAATTTTGATGAATTATGGTCTCTGTGGCAGAGGATTATGCAGTTTTTGTTCATATCTTTGGTTTTTGTAGACCCTGCGGCCAAAAAAAGATAAAGCTGCAATAATTTAATTCCAGATCATTTAAATAAGCAAATTAGTTGATTGAATATCGTCATCTTTTTAATGTAAACTTTTTAATTACGGCTAAAATTAATTCCGGAGGGAGTGGCTGCTTTTGTGTAAATATTTTGGTTATATTAAAAAAAATCAAGACAATATTTACAGGAATAAAGTCAAATTATATACAAAATAACAAATAAATAATAAAACATAATAAGGAATCATCGCAATATAATGTTTGGGGCATCTTTCAAAAATTTTATATGAGTCCCGAAAACCTACGCCCCCCCCCCCAAATATATCAATTTAAAAAAATATACGTTTTTAGTCGATATGTTGAAGCCTTACCCTGACTCCAGGAGGAGGAAAGGAGACCGGAGGCTGGTACTCGAGTCCGACACCGGTACTGGTTAGAAAACCATCTTGTCTCTTGCTCTGCCCCATCCTCCCAACTTTAAAAACATCAATTAAAAAATAAAATATACGCTTTTATATCATCCAAACGCAAAGAACCCCAGGAGAGCGAGGCGCACGGCGATCCTGCCTGCTATGCAGACAAGCGAAACACACACACACAGTTGTGTTTACCTGTTGCCATGGTAACAGACTCCATGTCACTGGCATTTAAAGGTACACACACACCATATTTCAAGCAGGCTGGGCAATTGGAAATCCATATTGTAGCAAAGTTTTGTCACCGGCCTGTAGCGTGTTTATGGAGATTGTCATTACCACAATGTTTATACTCCCCCAACAGCGGAAGAGGGTAATGTATTGGTATTAATATTGTTTTATAACTGGGGTTATTACTGTATACAGTGTTGGGTGTTATATTACCCTATACAGCGTTGGGGAGCATACTAAGGGGGCTATTACTGTATACAGCATTGGAGGGGGTTATTACTGTATACAGTGCTGGGGGGTTATATTACTGTATCCAGCGCTGAGGTTATATTACTGTATACAGCGGTGGGGGTTATTAGCTGTGAATACAGCGCTGGGGGTTATATTACTGTATAGCAGTGCTGGGGGGTTATATTACTGTACCGAGCGCTGAGGTTATATTACTGTATACAGCGGTGGGGTATATTACTGTATACAAGTGCTGGGGGTTAATATTACTGTATACAAGCGCTGGGGGTTATAATTTCTGATACAAGCGCTGGGGGTTATATTACTGTATACAGCGCTGGGGGTTATTACTGTACACAGCAACTCTGGGGGTTATTACTGTATTAAACAGCGCTGGGGGTTATTACTGTACACGCACTGGGGGGTTATTAACTGTAATACAGCAACTGGGGGTTATAATTACTGTAATTACAGCGCTTGGGGTTATATTACTGTTAACGCGCTGGGGTTATATTACTGGGGTTATACAGCGCTGGGGCTTATTACTGTACACAGCACTGGGGGTTATTACTGTAAGATACAGCGCTGGGGGTTATTACTGTACACAGCACTGGAGGGTTATTACTGTATATAGCCCTGGGGGGTTATGCACCACTTTAACACCCATTTTTAACATGTACTTTATATATTTGTTTGAGCATTAAAAAATAATTACAGTTAAAATGAATTCTTGATCATTTTGCCTGTGAATAAACTCCTTAACTGATTGCAATTCCAGCTTCTGAACACTAGGTGGCAGCTTAAACTTAATAATGTTTTCCATTGAATTTTTGTCTGCGCTCCAGTGATTCCCCCCCCCCTCCTCCTTGGGGGTATCTGTGTAAGGGAGTTCTCCAGTGTTTTCTCCTTAGTGGGTATATTATTATGGTTACTTTAAAGTGACATCAAACTTTATTTTAACCCTTTATAACGCAATTTAGCAATATATAATAGTGACTGGTAGAACCGGTCCAGAAGTACCCGTCAGGGGTAAATTAGCACTCGGTGTCAGTCTTATAGCAATATACACATATACCAACTCACCTTATATCTATACCATCGGAGAAACCATCGTAACGCGCTGTTCTCAGGATCTGCACCGTTATTCCTCCCCGTTATCTCTCTGCCAAGTTGTTGATTGGTTTAAAAAGCCTCTGTAAAGATGCGGTGAGAAGAAAATGATTAAATGATGCTAATTTCTGCCACCGATCTTGGCATCCGTAAGGTTAGAAGAAGATTAAAAAAAATGTTAAAAGTGATTAACGAACCAATTGTATAATCTATAAGTAGATTCACTAAATTAATGTAATTATAATAAAAGCTGTTAAGGTGACCGATCCGCTTAATGGCACCATTATTAAAAAAAGAATGCATATTACCCTAACCTAATACGAATACTTTATTAATATGGACCCTGTTAAAATAATAGCAGAAATAAAGCACCTACCTGAGGTAGAAGCTGCAGCTTCCCTCCTCCTCCTCCGGGGTCTGACGATTCTCGCTGCTAATTGGCTGCTTGAAGCCAATCAGTGGCCGGAAAGCGCTTCCATTGACATCAATGGGGGGCTTCTTTGTGCACGCGCGCACGTATCAGTCTGAACAGATCCCCATCAGTTAGCGTTCCCGGTGGGGTATTTAGCTGGGAGCAAGGTGGGGAAAAGGGGGCAAATGCATATGGGGGCATTGTGCTGAACCCCCCCCATGCAACCGCGAAAGGGACAACATGAAAATTTAAAGGGACCTCTCAGCTATCATATGCATTAAAGAGCCGATGATGGATGGGGTCTCTCTAACGTCGCTCCAAGGACAGCGGAGACCCCACTTAAAATTAAACGTACAATTTTCAACTAATACAAACATTAAAGAAAAATACGTAGACGGTGAAACAGTCCAAACACATCGCACAGACCCGTTTCTTCTTCCTTTATCTGTTGCTCCATATTTCACAGTAAATTCTTTTAATAGTTTGGGAACATGCGCGGCATTCCTTCTGCCGCATGATGCAAGGCACGGCGATTGCACGTTTCCTGTTTACATTCAACTTCTAAAGTCTGTTGGCATCGTTTAATAAAACCTATTAAATCATTAATCACCAAACAAAAAAAAAAAAAAAAGAAGGTGTTACGTGCCCGGGGGGGGCTTTAAAAAAATGTTATTCCACCAAAATATAAGTTCGCACACGAGGATCCAACAGAAAAATTATAGGTAAGGTATTTTATCTCGGGGGGATCTTACGTGACGCAACATCTTCGGAGGAATTTATAGTCCTAATAAAACTAATTTGCATTTTGTGGATTACAGAAAACGATTAAAAAAATAATCCTAGCCAGGGATAGATTTGTGTAAATATTCTATTTTTATTGTGACAATCAAAGCTTTATAATAATTATATATATATATGTTTATTAAACTTTATATATCTTCTATAATTATATATTTATAACTTTATTTTATAAAACGGTCGATCTTGTAAGAAGCGATATAATATATATATATTATATATAGAGATATATATAATTTTTTATATTATATTTTTATAATTGTATTATGTATAATTTATTTATTTTTTCAATTGATTTTTAAAGAAAAATGGTCGGTCCGTTTGGAAAAGCAAACCTTATTTTGTTAGGAGCCAGGGGATATACATTTGTATAAATATATATATTATAATTTAATAGATTTTTTATTGATATTTGTCTATGTATTTGTTTAATAGTTTTATAGAATAAAGATTACGATTATTGCACAATATTTACATTTGTGGGGTACAAAAGTACCTGGCATGGCCAGTGGGTTAAGGCGACAGCAGGAGTCAGGGGTGAAAATTATTTGGTGAAAATTAATTGTATATTTTCTTTTTACTTTTATAGAATTTTGGAATAATATATATAATCTGCGACTTTTTTTAAAATAAATTTGACAGCAGCGATATTACACAATATACTCATTTATAGGATTGAGGGTATCTGGATCGGCCAGTTGGTTCTCATTTGTGGCTCGATATTCCATATTTATTAATTTGTAGAAACATTTTGTTGATTTCTAACAAACTACAGCAGACTGAAGAAAAAAAAACTAAAATAAAAAGACTTAGAAAACAAAAAAAACAACATTTTATTTCATTTCCATTTCATAGTTATCTTCAGAAACAGCATCAAAAAGAGCATTACAGACTATTGGTCACGGAAAATATTCTGAACACAAATAAATTACGCAAAGAAGTCATGGTGAAAGAGAAAGGTCGGGGGGGGGGGATGGTAATTTATTGACAAAGTAATATCTTTGTTGTCCTTCTTCAATAAATAAGTAACATGAGTTGCATGTTCCTTCCTAGATAAACCCTGCGTCGTTAGCAGGGTTTATCGTCGTTAGCAGATAAAGCCCCTTCGGTGCTTCTATTTCCCGTATCCAGAACCGACGGGCATCTCCTAGGTTTTTAGGACATAAAACACAACGGAGATCGTGTTATAATTCCTTATAGAGGATGAGGGCTGACCCTGGTAGTTTGAGACCTCCAAGCCGTCTACGATACAAGAAGCCGAAGCAACGAAAAGGGCTTTATCTGCTAAACTGGAGAACGAAGAATTGTAAGACAGCTAAGTGAACATCGAACAACATGACCTTTTCTTTGAGGAGACAACAAAATAGCGTCTAAAATACAAATACATTGATGTAGGTTACGGTTTGTGAGGACTATGTAGATGTTCATAGATCGATCGGCCCCGTTCCCGATAAGAGTTATACAGAGGAGCAGGCGACTCTTGCTCGGAGTCTGTAGACGGAAATTGGTCAAGAGCAAAATGGGCAACTGGACCCCAGAGAAGACATTGTGGCAAGAACCGCGTGTGGCTGTAGACACCATGACCCCAGCACGGTGAAAGCAGACTTTATGTATTTCATGGGGTTGCGCGGCCCTAAAAACGATAAAATAAAGCTGCGGGCAGGCAGGTCCAATCCCAGACACGTTAAAAGCCGAATCGCTTGCCAGACATGTCTATGCGCCATAAAATAAAGATGGTGATTGCGCAACATTCACTTAACCTCTTATCTGGCACCGATCTGTATCTACTTCTGCCTCGGAGCGTTTCAGGGAAAGCCAACACTTACGGGGGAGCCCATCGCTGATATTTGGACGAGACACCAGGGGGAAAAAAACTAAACAATTTGAGGCTAATAACCAATATTTACGTGCCTTAACAACAGCACCGTTATTTTAAGGTGGTATCCCAACAAACTGTCTAATGTCAAATAATCTCGTGGCTCATAAATGAAAACCTTTTAAACATGCGCCCTAAGTTCCTCTAGTTCTAACGTGGCTTGGTCTAGAATGGTTTAAAAAAAAAAGTCAACATATTGAATGTTTTTAAGTTTTATTGCTTACTGTAAAACCAGTGACGTGGGCAAGACGTCCGGTGGTCTACGAGAAGGGGAAAAAAAACCCACAAAAAGTCTGGAATGTTGAGATGCAGAAGAGCTTGTTAAATAAATATAAAGATTGGAGGAAACGAGGTGGTCTTGACAACAAAGTCGAAGAATGGAAGGATGAATTGGGGAGTTCCCATGATCCATCGATATGAATAAGTTATATTTGTCAATATATATAGATATATATATATATAAAACATTTACATATAGAATAACAATTTTATATTAGCTTAAAACAACGACGACGACGACGACGACGACCTCCATGACACCAGGAGGGGTGGTGGAAATATTCCAACAGGGACAATCTTCACATTTAATAAGTCAACACAAACAACGTTTATTTTGAGCGTCACCATAGAGGTACTTTGTCCGGAGACGCTTGGTCTCAGTACTCAACCGAAGAAAAAAACTTTATCCGCCAGACTTCCCAACCGAAATGCGCCCACCTCCTCGGACATGTAACAGAATCCCCTTGTTTAGTCGGTGTGACCGTGCAAATAAGATACTGAGCGCTGGTAGCCGAGACCCCCCTACGGGCGAGGATGGTTTTGGATTTGCATTCAAAGTCTTCTTGGTTGAGTTAAATCATTCCGGCGGGCAGCTGTTGGACGCCGACTCTCCCACCGGGACAAACGGATGCCTGTGGGGTGACCGTAGGAATGTGTGATCCGGTCCTTTCCGTCACATTGTAAACAGCTTAAGGCAAACGACAAGGGGTCTCCTTCCGCTATCCCTAACCACAGCAATTCGAAGAGCACTAACCCCCAACCCGTGTTACGTCCTTCCGGTGCGGCTCAGTAGCGTGCAGACGCACGCTGTATCAATCCTGATCCAGCGCCAGCCCACGAGCTTGTCCCCGTCCATGGTCAGCGCCCGCACGTACGACTGCTTTGGTTTGCATTCCGACGACCAGTGCCTTTTGTCCACACCTCGGCAACCGTTGGTGGTTCCACCAGCAGGGTTGCACTTGGTCTCGAAAAAGTACTGCTTCAAGGGTCCTGTAAGGGTCTGAATTTCAGACAGCACGGTCACCGTCTTACCCCGGATATCCACCGCCGAGCGTTTGTCCGTGACCCAGACGTTCACGCTGTCGCAAACGGAAAGCTCCCCCCGCCTGGACGGGCTGATGGATTCCGATCCCGGGGACCGCTTGACCCGAGAAGTCCTGTTTGCTGGTTCCGAAAGGGAAACCATCTCGTCCGCTAAAAAAAGAAGAGGAGGGTCGGAGGGCTCCTGACTGGACAGAGCGACCCTGGGAGAGTACAGGCTCCACTCTTTACCGGCCATGTCGGGATGCGTAGTAGTCAGGTCCGGGAAGACCCCATCCTGAAGTCCACTGAAGTTGTAATGTCCTTGCGGTAAATCCGAGGTGTAGGTAGTGGTGTCAGGGCCATAATCCCGGTCGGTATTCTGGCTTTGGTAGGGGGCAGCACTAATGGCACAAAGGTATGAGATCATCATGGCATAAAGGCGGAGGAGCATTACTTAATCCCCCTCAAACAACTGCAGAGAAAAGAAAAAGTCAGTCACTACATGAAATACTTCATAGATACAAACTTATTTAGACAATTCATACGACGCTGTACAACCCTGAACAACCCACATGACTTAACAGTACGTCGGCTCCAGCCACCTGCGGAAAATATGCGTAAAACTAAAGAAATGAATGAACGCAAGAACACTGAGCTATTAACAAACAACAAGTTGTAGAATGTCATGAGAACAGTCGCAAGAATAATGGAATTGGACGTAGCCATGACAACAAAAACAGCGATCACGTGTACAGCCGTAAGAACGATCAATGAGAACGAGTCAAAGAATGAACGGCAAACACGGCAGATCTTTCTGAAAGTGAACCTCGCTCAAATCCTCTTTCCTCTGACCAAAACCACATCAACGCGTCTTCACGATCGAAGCTGAAGTTCCACCTTTACATTCGACGGAGTGGTCTACATCAACGTGTTGTCACCACAGGTTCTCCAACACCTCAACACGTTCTAAGGAGCTTCTCAGGGGGTGAAACCAATTAAGATCTTCACTATCACCATTATTATTCTGATCTGTGCTAATCAAACGAGCCACCTGAGGAGAAGTACGATACGTGGAATAGAACTCTGACTTTTAGGAAGCCCGGCTGATACATTTTGGAAAGCGGTTCGTCGGTTTTCAAGATACTTTCATTAAAATTCCACAAAAACGTCATCTTCATGCTAAAAAAAGACAACCTGCAAGCTCCTTTACCTATTTCTAACCATTCATGGTCTTCTCCGAGTATCCTTGCCTGAAACTTCACACATCCAAGGAAATAAACCTCATTGTAATGAATCCTCCTCTCCATCTCATCGCTAAAGCATGTAACGATTCGTTAAAACAGATCTGTACTTGACTGAAGCTCCTGAGTTTTGATCTGTTCTTCTTAATGCTATAACTTTCTAAGCCTCTTAATCCGAAGACACAGATGCGAAAAGTCTGGAGGAACTTCCCCGATTGGAACTCGGCCAACAATTAATAACAGTGTTTATCTTTTACGTTCGCCGTGTCCTATTCATGTACAGAGAAGATCCTTCTCTCGGCCACAGGTGGGCTACAGCTGTTTCTTTCCAGCTACCATAGATTAGGGCACTTTTCGGGGAGGATTTCATCACGTTGGGTCAATTTTATAAAACCTATCTTCTTGAATGAGTCAATACCACCCCGAATCCAATTTACCCCAGTTTACCTCCCAAAAAAACATACAAACCCTATGCTACTTTCAACATCACTGTGTAAAAGAACCAAGGTCTGAGACGGGAAATATTATTCGCCAATTTCAATCCCTATAAATCCAGAAAACATGGATTATGGGAATTGTAGTTCAACCTCATCAGAGGAACTATATGTGTCAACAAAAGAGGTAGTACCCCTAAATCCGTTACGTTACGGCTCTCCTATAGCTGTAGGAAGCTGTATATGTGACATTTATGTATTCATATACATCCACAGATTATCATACCTCCTATGCGTCCCTCTTCAGAAGACCCAGTCCCTCTTTGGTACCCAGGAGAATGTCTGTTGGGTGTGAGTATCACTAAAAGCCTCGATAATGTCAATTATTTCAGTAAGATACATTATTCTTCTTCCAGATGACGTAATCTGTTACATAAATAGCTATTAATAAAAAAGAATATATAAAAGTAACAAAGTCGCATGAAAAGCCCCGGTAAAGCCCCACCCCAGCCACGCCTCCAACCACACCCCCTTAAAGGAAAAAATGTTAATTTAAGTCGCCTGAGACGTTGCCAAGTTCTAGTTTTTTAAAACGCTACAAAGACGCGGTAAACGCTACGTGTGTTTCAGACAACCCCCCCCTGCGATATTAAGAAACTGATATAGACTCGGAGAAGATTACGTTGCGTTCATCGACACCAGCCTGGCCCATTGCCAAGAACGAGAGCTCGCTCCTCCGATCACAGATCAAATATACTTCTGAAATTCCACCCCGGGCTCAGGTTAATCCTTACAGAGGGCCGGCGGAGCAGCTCCCAACCCGCCCGTCTCCATTTTAAAGCAGATATTCCAGATAAGGTCCGTGCCACCCAGCTGCCGCTGACACGGAGAGGCTTCCCCCCCGGGACTCGCTTCTCTCCGAGTTGGCCCTCCAGCTGTTTTTACTGGCACTGCTAGCCGGGAGCGAGCGAGCTGTCCTACCGCTGAAGGATCTCTCCTTTTAGCCGTCTGTCAAACATGAAGAGCTCTATTTTTTTTTGGAATATTAACTCTTTGGGTGCTCTAATAACGAACTGGGACTAAAAAAAATGGATAGAAAGAAGGAATGGTTTCAGATTTAATGGCTTTTGACATCACTATTGTGTAATACGTGATTGGTCCACTACAATCGATAATAGTAATATAATAAAAATAATAATAATAATAGGCGTAGGGTCTTGAAACTTGTGCCGAAGGTGCGGGTAAACGGCGGAATCTCCCTGGGCCGGCACTGAAAGTTTCGAGCCCACCTGCCCAGGAACAGGAGAGACCTAAAGAGGTACTAATAGTCCTGTAGAGGTTCTAATAGACTAACCCCTTCTAGGAAAGGTATACAGGGAGATCCACCAGCTGGGAGCTTTAGAACATCAGGGCCGGACTGGACGTCTGGCACACTGGGCAAACGCCTCGTCGGCCGCTCGTCGGCAGCGCCCGATACTCACCCAATCGGTCACTCCAACAATGATTTAAAAGTCTGGATGCATGGACGCCATGGATGACCGCTGGATTTTTTTTGGTGAGTACCAAGAAGATGGTGTTTACTTAAACGCTTTAAAGCAGCTATACGTGGAAACTGATATAAAACCAAACAAAAACATTTAAAAAGGTGTATAAATGTCCTAGAGGTAAGCATTGAGCCGATTTGCAGAAATGTTACTTTTACGCCACTGACAGAAAATCCACAAAACCAGCCACATTTAGCTACTAAACCATCAGCGACGTCGATGCCAAGTATAGAGTAATCCCTACGGAATAAATACAAACAAGGGCAAAACTTTCAAATCACAAGGGCCCCCGTCTGCCAGCTGTATGCCAAATATATCTATATATATAGATCACCGCTCGTACCCTGTGCTTCGATACCAACACATACCCCTAGGGACTCCGTAACGAAACAAATACCATATTAAAATAGCTGTCACGGCCGTTTAGAAACCGGTTAAATCTTCTGATGCTAAAAGTTGGCAGAAAACAGGTTAAACGGCGATTATTCGGAAATCTTGTAACGAAAAATCTCCGTCAAGCAGGAAGCCGGAATCCCGATACAATTACGCTTTGTTATGGCTTCGCTCCTGGTATCCTTCGTCGGGTTTTGGAGGCTTGATATAATACGCCATTAACTGGAACCACATGTGCATGAGAAATACAGCAGGTCTCAACTCTTTAAACAACGTAGTCGCTGGAAAGAATGGGTCACCAAAGAAATGATTATTAATTTGCCTGACCAACGGTCTCCTTGACTCGCTGTTGGCGCCAGAGAGTCGGTCTTTAGGAGGCCCCGCATCCTGCCTGAGAGCTACACAAGAACCTGCGTTGAGGTTGGGACCCCCAGTGAAGAGGAGATACCAAAGCATGGCATTCCATAAGAGTGGAGACTTATCTTGACCTTTGGCCCCATCAAGAACAGTCAATTGATTAGGAGGTCAGTAAGTGAGGTCCTGGTCAAAAGGTCGGAGAGAAGGTGGAGAACAATCCTGGTCAGAGGAACATGGTGGATCTTGAACAATAATATGCCCTGAAGCAGACACGGCTACGTCATGGGAAAGACAATAACAAACAGCCCCGTACCTGCGGAACTAGGTGTGCGTGAGAAACGGTGTCGGGAAATGCCTCATGGTTACAACGCCGCACCGTCTACGCCTCACTATTTAATATTCAAGCAGCGGATAAAGGTCATCAGCAGCGGAACCCCAGATTTTACACACAACATATGGTGCAAAGTAGAGTACTGGGCAGTGGAGCCGGTCTCCAACGAGTAGCCAACCACCAAGATATGGAGAAGAACATCAGCGTCCGTTATAATGATGGAGAACGCACAAACTCGAGTACCTACACACATCGAAGAGAGTTCACATGTTCCTTAATAACTTGTTCAACTAGAAAGGGAGATAAAAGGTATGACAAATTCAACCATTCTTGTCAAAATCACACCTAAATTTTTATATCATTCCCCCCCCCCATAGAAGTTCAGCTTTAAGGCAAGAATAAAACTCTGTTGGGTGCTGAAAACATTTTGTAAAATCGTTCTCTAAAACCATAACGTTTCTGTTGTCTTCGGTTAATTAGGTCATTAAGTCACTGATGTTTTTAAAACAACCGAAGGCTTTCGACCTACGCGGTTGGCAACGTCTGCCTCCTGCCGCCAACACCGGATCACAACCTTGTTAAAAATCTACTCGGGCTCTTTCTTCTTTTATTACGTAGGCCGCGTGTGTCATTCTGGGACAGAGTCCTTAGCGGCAGCTGCGTAACGACGTGACGGAGGACTGGTGCCCGGAAAATCAAGGGTCCCTCGCTCATTACCACGGCTGCCTGGATTAAGAGGTCTTCGCAGGGGTATGGAGCTGACCTACTGGTGGTTCCTTAGTAGGGTGCAGAAGGATCGTTAGTAAGTCTCAATAAACAGGAAAATTAAACAGCAGGAGTAGGGGTCTATGGGTAATGAGGATTTAATTACGGGTCCACATGATTATTAAGAGTTAATAGAGAGTTCTAGAGTCATTTCATATCAACGTACCTGGAAACACTCCGGGTTCTATCTGGAGTCTCCGGGGCTCTTTACGTTCTCTATGAGAAGCCACGCCCACTCCCAGCCCAATTCCCATCGCGCGCAAGTTTTTTGGGGGACTAACCCCACCCCTATGCGCCGTGAGCCCTGCCCACATTACCAGATAGCCCCATCCTCTCATGAAGCCACTCCCCAAAAGCTGGTGAGAGAGAGCTCCGGGTAGCCTGCCCTGGGAAGGTCCTGGGCGCGCAGCATATTAGCGGGCTCTGCCACCATTAACCCAACAAGTCCCCAATTAAAGGCCGATTTGCCCCCTATGCAGTCTTAGTCACCAAAAGCCAGCACTCCATTCAGCGAAATGGCTACACAATAAGGCTGGCTTTTGGGTCTTGTAGGGAATTAATTTATTGGAGGAAATTTTTTTTCTGGAACACGACGAACACTAATGAAGCTACGGCCTTTTATTGTATTTCAAAAACAAAACAAAAAAAATGTTTTTTATTATTTGTGTGACCCGGACAACGTTCTTCAATAGCCCCAGAGGACGGCCATACCTGTGTGAGAAGCACGCAAAGTCTGTGTCAGCCGTGACAGGGGTGGGTCCAGATTGTTAGAAGATCAGTTCTTAGAAATGGGATTTAATTATCCACAAAAGAATGCAATACAGTAAATCACGTTTCTTAAAAAAAAAGATATATATATATTATCTGTGACGCGCGTGCATAGCCGTTGGAGGTCCCCAAGTTGTTTATATAGAACGACCACCAACACTTTGGGTTCCAAAGTAACGCACAGAATTACGGAGAACTCTCGATTGCGTGAAACCATAAAAAATAAGAAAAAAACGACCTAATAAAATAAATTTAATTAATTATATATAAAAAAAAATATATAAAAAAAGGATTATTTTTTTTATTCTGCTTCTGAAACAAAAAAATAGTCAGTCGCACCCCTACAGCTTTTCTCCCCCAACCTACGGCAATAAATGGCATCGCTCAGAATCTCGGGGCACGGTTACGGTTAAAAAAAAAAAAAAAAACCTCTGCATAATAAATAAAAGGTGTGCATGTGCCTTGAAACAATAAGTTACAATGAACACAATGAGTCACTTCCTTTTGTGTAGACATGTGGGTATAATCAGTAACTTCACCTGGCCGTTTGATTCCTTACGCTCTGTTGCACTAGAAGGAGGGTCATACAGAGCGAGGAGAAGCACATGCGCTGGGAATGGCCCTCCCGGCCCTAAAGATCTCTAATTCTGTTTGCACACCTCTTAGTCACTTGTTATCACGGACAGAAAATCCCTCCAATGGGAGACTAAAAGCAAACAGAGCGATCCTTTCATCCGCGCCGCATTAAAAGCTTCTTACAATCTCCGAACAAAATCTGTTGAAAGATCATAGCCAAGCGTCGGACAATGGGAGATGCCTTTCTTCCTTCTCCCATTCACTGGTTGAGCTCGCTCGCTCCCATCAAGGAGTCACCTTGCAGGTTCACATGGTCAAAAAAAGTGGGGGCAGGGACGTCTGGTAGAGTTAACATAGTCTGGAGGGTTCACCCTGGTTAATAACCAGACAACGTGGTATGCACATGGCTGCCAACATTCGGCACTACGTCGGGACAGAGTGAGGTCTCGATATGATGTATGGGTGGAACCATAATGTCCATCTTATTTTCCATAATGCCCAAGCCCTAATCATTTGGCACAAGGGCAGATAAATAGGTACTGGGCATGGAAAGTGGCTGGACCACCAATAGACTCGAAGACTGGTCCCAACCACCCAACAGCAGGACACCAACCCAACAGCTAGAATTGTCAACCAAGTGTCATCTAAACGCAACTCTGGACCAGTTTGGACAACTTTGTGGGACCCTTCGTCATCAAGGATAACTCCTAGCTCATTGCACCTCAGTGGTTTTATCACTGGTTCTGAGAACATTGAGGATTACTTGGAACCAAGATGTCTTCTGGCTCCAACGTCATGACTTCTACACCAAACGAGAGCATCGCTCTTCATTGTAGAAGTTCCAAACCTCCTCAAAATAATAGGTTTCTATTCTAGAACCCAGTAAACAAATCAGAAGTATAAACTTTTTAAACATTGGGTTGTCCTGGATCTCCGTCGGCTCTGTAAAGCTTTAACGCTCTCTCCGTGTCCTCGTCGAGAAGTCGTAGACTGGATTTTCCCAACCGCGTCTCCCGCTGGCTGGGTCATAGGCATTTTCAGGAGGGGGGGGGGAACACTTTCAAATAAATCAATTATCATTAAAGTTCATTATCTCACTTACACCGTGATCCATGATCTCATGAGAACAACTAGCGAGCAGCTCGGGGGGTGGAAAAATAAAAGCACCTGACAGTAGTTGTAATGGTTCTCTGACAGGTGACATGTTTTATTACGTACGGAAATAAAAGTTACATCAGAAAAACAAAGGCAGAAGCTTCTAGACAGACCTTTAAACAATGGAAACGTTCAGGAGTTTTAAACAAATAAATCAAACGGGCCGGTAAATAGGTTTCCCGAGGCTACGGGCAGCTCCCAGCACCTTTCCTTCTCAACAAGATTTATTTTTCACTATTAAAAAAAAAATAAATTAGTAATTTTAGGATTTGGAGGGATTAGAGACGGTTTTGGTCTTAAGGCCAACGCGAGGAGGCGTTACTTTAACGATGTCTCACAGAAATTAAAACGAGACTCCGAAGCAGAGCTGTCACTTAAATCAACTTTACATTAGAGAACGTAAAGGGGGGTCCTATGGTGAATATATACTCCTCCTTGAGCATAACCCCCCAGCGCTGTACACAGCTACAACCCCCCCAGCGCTGTACACAGCTAACCCCCCCCCAGCGCTGTATCACAGCTACAAGCCCCCCAGCGCTGTAGCACAGCTAACCCCCCAGCACTGTACACAGCTACAAGCCCCCCAGCAGCTGTAACCACAGCTAACCCCCCCCGCTGTACACAGCTCAAGCCCCCAGCGCCAGCTACACCCCCCCCCCGCTCTGTACACAGCTACAACCCCCAAGCATCATATAATATTTTGGGTGACTTTCCCAGCTCAAACACCACACTGAGCTGATGCTTTATGGCGATGAGAATGAAGTCTGTTCCTCCATAGACTTTCATTAGTCAGAGGGTCCGACTGGGTGAATAAGACTGAGCCATTCTATTGTTCCCCACAGGCAGTATGATAAGGAGTAGGGGGGGGGGTCAGTAGATCGGGGGTCAGATTGAAAACATTTTATGGGGCAAAAAACTAAATGTTTAAAAAAAGAAAGACAGCTAAATATTTGAAAAAACTTTTTTAATCGGATACTAGGAATAAAAAAAAAATTGTCTCGTTAGAATAAATTGTACTCGGGACAGTGCTCTCCTCTCCGGATACCAGCGATGGTTGATGGGGGGGGAGACAAACATCGAGTGGGACCCCAGGAAATAATCACATCTGTACTTTGATGGAAAAACCCCACAAAGAAAAGGAAAAAAATATCAATTTTAAAAAAAAAAATGAATTTCGAAACCTTTGTTAAGACTTCAGAGATTCCCAGCAGTTGCCCTGTGATAGTAAAACCAGCGCCTTCGCCTCTAATAAGAATGTTTCCCAGTTTTGTAGAATGAAATTCTATGTACGGTTTGAGATTGAGGTTGAAAACGTCAGTTTTTTTCTCATTTTTCAAAAAAAAAAAACCTAAAATGAATCAGAACCAAAGCGCATCACACGAGCACGTGCATTCACATCATATATATATATATATATATATATATATATATATATATATATGTAAATATAAATATATATTTGTCGGAGCGGCTGCTGTATCTGCTCAGCGCCGCGTCTTTATGCCGTTGATCCAGTGCAGGTTTTCCGGCGGTCAGCGTTTGATCCTTTGTGCGCCAGATCGCCTCGCCAGCTGTTAGCGTTTCACTATGTGCTTAATTAGCTAATCTCGTTCCATACGGCAAACTCCACATACCCTCCCCGCACATAACAACAACACGGGGGGCGCGCTGGGAGCGCCGTTAACTCTTTAGGGTCCACACACAGAGCTCACTTAGCAGACGGACGAGACCCGACTTGCTGGGTTGGAGGGAAGACTCACCTTCTGAGGATCGGTATTTGTAGGGGAGATTTAGAGCCCACTGGGCCGCTTTAATCGCAAGCTTTTGGACCACCGCCTGCAGTTTTTTTTCATGTGGTTCGCTTGCAATTCCACCTACGGCCACTAGGACGTCAAGATTAATGAGTAAGATGGAAATGACAGAGAATTAAGATGCAGCGAGTCATACGTCGACATTAACCATTAATTAGCAATGGCCGGCTTGGTCCACCTTTGAGGAGAACCTCACCAGGGGGACAAAGACCTGGGAAAAACTTCAAAGAGTTGCTAGACTCGGGAAATTTGCATACAAGGGTCACGCATGGTAACAAATTTGCATAAATCATTGTTGCCCATGCACACATAATCAATGTCACAACTTCTTTTTTTGGGGGTAGGTATCAAGGGATGGATTAATCTTTCAGGATTAATCACCCCCCAAAAAAATGGGGGGCGACACGCACTCATGCAGCCGATTGGTTGATCACTGAACGTCCGTCGTTAATCATTTACTGGCATAAAAGAGATGAGGAATTACTTCTGCTGGGTTTCTGGGTACTCCAAACTTTTCAAACATTACATTTAAGGGGTTAAATCTGGCCTTTCGCTGAAATAAACCCAAAATCGGATGGACGGGGACCGATTCCAAGAGTTGGCACCCAATGACATCACTGCTTAGACGCGCTAATCGCATTTAACACGGATCTTAGCATGGTTCTGGCGTGTTACTGGCAGCGGAGGCGCAGGTGTCCGTACCCGGTGACAGCGTAGAGACGGCTCAGACCCCAAACTTAAATCGATTTCACCAAATAACGATAAAAAGCAAACAAAAAATAGAGTATTTTGGCCATTGGCCCGTTTTCTACATCATTCTACAAATATATCAGAGTTATTAATTCTGCATTAAAGGGAACGTCTAATGTTTAGTGAAATGCAGCAAGATAAATCCATGATGGGTTTATCCGGCGGAATAAAAAGCTGGACGGAAACAGAGGGAATCCTCTGGAAAAATACGCAACAATGTAATAAAAAAACAACAAAAACAATTCATTTGAAACAAACTAAGCATCAAATTAGAAGCGGCTTCATATTTTTCCACCATGGTTATAATTTCAATGATTAATGGCAAAAAGAAAGCTCAGAAACAAGAGAAAAGGGAAAAAGAATTAGCAGTGACAGGAGACAGCACATATTTCATAAAAAGTTAATTGGCAACATTTTTTTCTATAATTTTAAAGGAATGCCCCCTCGAGACGGAGGAATTCCGCACATATTGCAGCCATATCTGTGCCCTTTATCCGCACACGCACAGGCACACGTGTGCTACGGACATTGCGTGTAACAGAGAGTCCGGAGCGTCCCAGTGGCATTGAAAGGGTTAAACATTTCAGAGCCGGCTTTGGTCAATTGAGCAGAACCAAAGGGGTTAATTTAGATGTGTTTAGTACCCCCCCTTGCAAACACCAGCAGAAACCCCCCATAGGCATGGGCCTTTTGCCCCCCCCCCCATTGCGGAGACCACCAGTGCGGAGACCCCCAGTGCACATGCACAGAAAGCCTTTCTATCGAGATTTCAACTTACCTGCCACTGATTGGCTGCGTCAATCAGGGGCGAGAATTGACTGAGCATGGAGGAGGCTGGGAGCTGCAGCTTCTCCTTAAGGTAATCAATTTTGGGGTTTTTTTTTAAGAATGCATACTAAAAAAAAAAAAAAAACAAACCCCCACAGTTCGTTTAAGTGTATTTTTTTTTTAATGGAACCCCTGCAGACCCCCCCAATCTATCAGTATTTGTTCTCAGACAAACCGAAAGGGAACGGATGCCAGGTGATTAATGCCAGGCGCTCAGCCTTAATGTATGAATCCTTTTATCAATCCCGGAGCAGAAATCGGGGCCAGAATATCAAATACGTTTAACGTTTCCTTTATTCTCCATGATAATATACTTCAGAAAGAGCAATTACAACCAGAAAAAGATGATGACATGCCGTGCAATTACCAACAAAGCCCAGGCTCGGATTTTTTTGTGGAATTCCCGTTTCGGATTTTTTTTTTCTTTTCTCGAGAGGGGAATCGGACACTGCGCAGTTTGTTAGGAACACAATAAAAGCCACTGACAGGTCGTATAAATGCCGACATTAACGTCTGGGGTAACACAGAAAATACCCAGGGCGTCGCTTTTCCTTAAAACAAAAACAAAAAAAAAATACAAAAAAATAAATAAAATAAAAATGACAAGGAACAAAACAGTTGAGTTTACCCCCAAATATCAGAATATTACATCAGTGAGTAGAGGCTGTGGAGTCAACCAATCAGACACGGCGTCTTTCTGGGTATTCTCAGACGAACACAGGATGTCTTAACCGAAAAACTGCAGAACCATTTATACCATCCTAACACCTATGAGATTTATTGGACAGTTGACCCTTAAGTGGCAATACCCCAAACATCGTCTTCTGGAGACCACGTTTGTAGACCGGTGGGATTACTCGCAGCCGGCATTCCTCCAAGCGTTCAGCCGAACATTTACAATTCTTCCTCCGAGCAAAAAATATCTTTTGTACCCTACAGGTGGGGTCTCTGTAACCCAACCCGCGCCCCCCACCTCGGGGTGATACGAGAATCCTCTCTCTCCCGCGCGTCTCCAGGATTTATCCTTCCTTATGGGCGCCCTGGAGCCGACCCAAGCGCTGGAAACGTAATCCGCGACAAGCATTTACAGATCCTTCCCTAAAACACCCAACGCGTAGACATCCCGGGGAAGTCAGGGGGACAAGCGACAGAAACACGAAGTCTGGGGAAACGTCAGAAGCTTTTAATGAAAGGATGGAGAAGACAACTTCCAGGCCGACTACAACGACACCGTAAAACCGCATGGGATTACCCAAAATTACCTTTTAATGAAAACGTTGCTTTCTGCTAAATCTATTTACCGGGCGGAATATTAAATCCAAATGTCTTTTGTTGGTTGGGACGCTCCTGGTAAAGCACCTCGCTGGTTCCATTAAAAGGACTTTAGGATCTCATAAAATAGTAAAATAAAATGTATAAAAATGTGGTTTTTCCGGGTTTCTGTTGCATTAAACTGGAGCCGGTCGAGGGAGTTTCTGGACCACAAATGACGGAGAGAAACTCCTAGCGGTTATCGCTATCTTCGTTCAATCGAGGCTCCCGGCGTTCTCCATTCTTCTCGCCCAACGTGGAGACTCCAAAAATTCTTACAATTTTAAGCTCAATTTGCCAGAAGTTTATCGGAATCGACGTATTTAGGCAGGAAGGGTTTGTGACATTAACCTTCTTACTGGAGGACTATCCCGACGAGGTTCTTGGGGAAAGAAATATTAATTCCAGCCCCGCATGTAACCGAAGGAACCAGTGAAACGGGGCAAATCTAGGATTATAAATATTATTGTAGGAACAAATGTCCGTACGACCAAAAGGCCTACGATCATTAATCCTGACATCTAACGAAGCAGCCGTCAAAACCTCTACTGGAGACATGCAGGTGACCAAAGTCTTCTACTGCACCAGGGGTAAAAATATGCCCTGGAAATGCTGGTTTACATAAAAAAAACAAAACACATTTTAATTGAAATACACAAATAAATGTCCAACGATAAATAAGACCTTACGGGACTTTGTGATCTATAGAGAGATATTCATGTAGTTGAACAAAACATTTAGAAACTAAACTTATTTATTCATTTCTGAACCCATTCCCTGCTGTTTCTACATAAATTATCGGGGCTTTTAGGGCTGTAGAACCCTGCAATCCCCTCATACCCAGCAAACATTCTGACCTCCTAGAAAAGAGGGGGCATCAGGGGAGAAAAAAAGGGACAATTCAGAGTTATGCAAATAATCCTTGGAACAAGTCAGCAAAAATGTGATGAATGAAAAAAAAATAGGTGGGAATGAGAGATAAAGACGCCCGATGAGAAACGGTATGAACTCGCGAACGCACAGAACACCATCCCTCCCGGACACTCTGTTTAGGTGACATGGAACGTACAAATCAACAATTGTGTTTTGGACTAAAGAAACCCCATCATCCGTGGCCAAAAAAACTAATTTCCACGTGCATTCCTTTCCCAAAGCCGAGTCCGCCACCTAAACTACAGAACTTTGACATTTTGTAAATTCTATAAATATTTTTACGATATACATGTTTTTTTTGTATACTTCACAGGAAAAAAGTAACCGATTCCATTGAAGATAAAAATATTAGTTTTCATAATTCTTAAGAATTTTAACATTCCAGCGCGGACTTTTATGAACAGGCAAATAAGAAATATCTAATAAATTATACAAATATATGTTCTCCCCCCACGCATGTGGAATGCGTGTTAATCAAACCACAAGAAGCAAGCTGCCCACGTCGCGTGGTTAAGGAGGTTTTCACGCCAATTCACAGCGCCTCGAGAGGACCACATAGGAAGATTTCTCCTTTGTTTATTTTGTCTTATTTTTGGACATTCATACGAATGAACAAATTTCCCAAAATTCGTAAAATTTTAAATTTACAATGATTTAGGACCCACCGCGCTGGTATCATCGGTAGTCCAATTTCTTTTGTTTCAGGTCCTATGGCAACAACCTATCAGGTCCTGCTTTTGTGTCACATGACAACGGCGTCCCCGTAAAGCGTATGAATGAGGCAAATTGCACTTGGATTACGGAAGAGTTTGGGAACTCAGAAACAGTAGGGCTTTGGTAACAAAAAAAAAGTGTTAAACTCTTCGGGGTAAGTGGAACAGAACCTTTAATCTCTCCAAGTTCAGTAGCTTGACTCCGAGGACCTGTATCTGTGAAACATCAAGTAAAGGCGCCACCGAGGCGGACAGCGGAACATTACTGTATTTATCTCGTATATAATAAGATACAGAAGTAAAAATGTTCAATAAAAAGAGAGCAAATGATCTACTTCGCAGTGAACTTCACAGAATTCTAACCCTTTAATATTCCAAACAGGCGGCCCCCCAATAAACCAGCCCAGAGCACATTTGGAAGACGACATGCCTGATACATCCCATCCACTCACACTCAAAATCCATTAACAAGAGGGAAATGCGTCGAGCGCATAAAGGGAACACACAAAGGATCCAATAAATAAGCGCACTCTTCCTGGTTAACCTAGACCCCCCTGGTGGCGGTGCTTGGAAGCGCAAGCTTTAACAAACAAGGGGCTTTTAAATGAGTTTTGCTGTATTTATTGTATCCTCAGAAAAGAGGGGCATTGGGGGAGGAAAAAAAGGGTCCACCAGTGGTTTAATGCATAAAGAGCGCAGTCCTATTAAACTACCCGTTTTTTTTTTTATTCAATACACATTTAATTATTAATTTAACAAATTTTAACCAAACTCGCCAAATCTATTAGGCCTCTTCAGATTATTTAATTCCAAAGAAGCCAAATCAAACCCCTGATCACGGTCCATTTCCCGATTTGAATTCAAACTAAATTAAAATACACTTGCCAAAAAAATCCTGATTTAATTTTTAAATAAATTCCATTATATATAATATACATTACATTTATAAAGCTCCTGTTCGTACGCCTCTCTTATCCATCAGCGGGACCTTAAAGCATAAACCGTAAAAATGATAATCTGATAAAAGCCCAATATTCTCGTAACAGAAGAAAAATACAATAAAAGGGTTAAATATACATATCTGTTACAGATAATTTAGGACCCCTCTCGGTGCTTAAGGCTATGGGAAGGATGGGTGGGCGTCCTACTCCTCAAAAACACGGTATGTGAAGCTTAACACGAGACAGGCTAGAACCTGCTCACACTGCAGGGCGAGTATCGCGCACTACGGAAAATTCCAGGGGCCAATCATATCCTCACAGGACATATATGTGCCTTTTAAATGTCATTACGGGGTTAAGGCCAGCTTACCATATTGGAAGTCAATGGTTAGCTTTGAACACACAGATGATGTTAGGGATGGTGTAAGAATGAACGGAAAGAGAAAGAGAAAAGCGCTGCAGAATTTCATGATGACGTATTAATCGAAGAAAGAAGAAAGGAAGAAAGAAGGAAAGAAAAAGTGCTGCATAATTTAATGATGCTGTATAAATATATGAATAATAGAAAGAACAAAGAAATAGAATGAAGGAAGGAAAGAGAGAAAAGTGCTGGAGAATTTCATGATGATGTATAAATCTATAAAAGAAAGAAGGGAGGAAAGAAAAAGAAGAAAGGAGGAAAGAAAAAGAAGAAAGGAGGAAGAAAAAGAAGAAAGAAAGAAGAAAGTGCTGCAAAATTTAATGATGCTGTATAAATATATGAATAATAGAACAAAGCAAGAGTATGAAGGAAGGAAAGGGCGAAAAGTGCTGCAGAATTTGATGATGCTGTATCGATAAAAAAGAAAAATAAGGGAAAAAAATGAAAAAAGAAAGTGAGAAGGAAAGAAGTGCTGCAGAATTTGCCGACGCTACATAAATCTATAACTAATAATAGAAAGAAAAAAGCAAGAGAATGAAGGAAAGAAAACAGTGCTGCAGAATTTGATGGTGCTGCATCAAAAACTTATAAAAAGAAAGAAAGAAAAAAAAGGAGAAATACATTATGAATGTCCAACCCCAGTGATCTTCTTTCACAGGCTTGGCCGGCCCTGTATAATGTATAGTTATATCAGTGGCATTTCCTCAAAGTCTCTGGACATTATGGGGCCAACTCAGACCTTCTAGCTGGCCAGTGACGGACCTTCATGATGAATAGCGAAGAAAGGGAGAAAGCAAACTCTCCCCATAGTTAATAGAAATCAGAATACCCAAAATTTTAGTGTCCAAGATATTTTAGCAGAATGCAGAAAGGATACGAGGACAAGGCTCGGTCATGAAGTAACAAATGTTACAAATAAACAATGGGAGGAGAGCGATGAGAGAGAGGAGGTCATGGTGGTTACAGGAGCCAGATGACAAGCAGGAGATAATAAGTCATAAGAAGGAAAAATGAGGCAGATGTGGAGTGACGAGGCACTTACTCAACAAAAGGAGGGACAAAGAATGATGAGACGTTCACTCCCCCTGCTCGATAAAAAAGGGGGAATTATACAAAAAAAAAGGTTCCTGCTGAACTCCAGACTTTAGACAGCAGAATCCTGTGGGGGGGGGGGGGTAAAGAAAAGAGACTGTACTCCTCAATGGGGCATTAGCTTTCTGTAAAATAGTCAGAAGACGGTTCTCATGGACATCCTGGACATATCCTTCGAAGACAGGTCACATATAGACCAGTTGGTGTTTTTTTGGTTTTTAATAATATTAAAATAAAAACTACACACACATATATATATATATATATATACATTATATACACACACATATATTAATAGTTATATCATATAATACACACACATCCATATATATATATATTTAATATATTCACACCATAACACATATATATATATATATAATTTTACTACTATTCAGGATTAACACTTCCTTTAGCACATGACACACCGGAGCTCTGGCAGTGTTACATTCCATCAGGCTGAACACATCTCACGATTTTGCTCTGATTCACAAAAATATCTGTTAAGGCAGCTCAGGAATCTGGAATTCTGACAACGCGTTCTAAAAAGGTTCTGAAGCCAAAAAGAAAAAAAGAAGAAGAAGAAGTGGCTGCAGTCGATAGGAAAGGGCAGAGATCCAGATTTTGGATTTATAGATTTCTTTTCCACTTTCGAACCATCAGACTTAATCAGCACGAGAAGTTTATCTGGAACCTCCAAGGCGTTACTGATTTTTAGGAGGTCAGGAGGTGATAAGTATAAAAGTCGATCGGGACATTCATTTTTTTTTTTTAAATTCACCTTTTGATGACCAAAATGAAAAGAGACTGGGCCACACAGAACAGCTGGACTCATTGATAATGACTGTGCAGCTCCAGCACTGTACACAGCAACAACCCTACCAGTGCTGTATAAACCCCCCGGCACTGTATTATTATTTGTATTATTTGTATTATTTTTAATCTTTTTTTATATACAGTAAGATAGTCCCTCCAGTGCTATATAAAGTAATGTCGGTCATTGTTGACAAAATCCTGGTTTTATCCCATTTTGTTCCAATAAACTCTCTTTATCTGCAGACCTGGAGCCGCCGTTGCTGTCAGTCATGTGATATTTTGGGTGACTTTCCCGGCTCAAACACCGCACTGAACTGACGCTTTACGGCGATGCTAATGAAGTCCATCCCTCCATAGACTTTCATTAGTCAGTGTGTCTGGCTGGGTGATTTGAGACAGAGTCATTCTATTTTTTTCACCACAGGTAATATGATAAGGAGTCGGGGGGGGTTTGTTTAGTAGATTTGGGCTCAGATAACAGAGGGGAAAATCAACTGGTTTGTAATATTATTATTAATAATAATAATAATAATACAAAGCATTTAACCAATTTCTTGACGTGGTTCAACCATAAAAAGCGGTCCAACGCGGTTTCACGACACCTCGCTAGAAATAAGATTAGTAGGACTAGACCCAAGATCAGTAGGAGAAGTCCTCCACGCTAAGACAGCCAACGGCAGGGTCTTTATAGCTCCATAAATCACTTCCATACAGTAACAAACATGGAATTTGTACACAAGTGCACCTCGACCACCTTCCTTCCTCCTATCATCCGCGCGCATGTAGATCTTATATCTGTAACCTGTTTCTTCCGGCCCCCGGCCAGCTGCTCACCAGATGTTTCTCCAGTTCCCGAAAAAGCACAGCTGCGCAACGCGATGGCAAATCGCACATCATGGGGGGGGATTTTTGGAAGTAGACTTCTCGGTTGGAGCCACAGGTCACAACGGCACCCTACCGGAGCGTATTAAAAAAAAAAACACCAAAAAAACACAAAACCTGTAGGCACGTGGGTCGGGTAAACAAGAGAAGCCCCCCCGCCATTCCCAGCCTCACACCTCATTACACAAGGAAAATAGACAAAACCTCGGAGTTTATGGAGTCCGCGGCAGGATCCCGCTGGCACCGCGTGTTTGGATGTATAGATGAACGCCTATAGCAGATGTCCGATATCATCCTAGGAATAACCGGCTGCCACGGGGCTTTTAAAAAAAAACTCACCTCCGACAACAAAGGCATTCTGAGGCTTAACCCTTAGGAGACCTAGGAGTATTAGTTACACACCTGCCGTATATTTCATGCGTGATACAGTATCAGCCGAGATCCCCCTACGGAATCCACCTTTTTTCTCACGCTTCACCAAAAAGCTTATAGGATATAGAATAATAATTGTAAGTAAATTTGCCTTTGTTAATATAGAACATATTAGCTCATGTAATAAAACACATCAAACAGGGGGTGGGATGGATCATGTAACGAACACCTTTACATTATCGCAACACGTGTAATAAACGAGAATATGTTATAAAGAGCGAGCGCGACGCGTAACGTCCCGGCACTCAACTAAACACCCACCCCCCCTCAACATTTATCAGAAATCTACAATTCAGCACATGGTCAATAAAAAATAAAAATACCCAATTTCCAGTTTATTACTATAAGTGAAAAACAAAAATAATTATTTGTCAATCATCTGTCTTTGGAGCAAAGTTCACAAAGTGGAGTAGTCACCATGGAAACCAACAGGACATTGCCTATCTGAAGGTTTTAGTTGATTAACCCTTTACGTTAAAGCCTTATGGAGGCCAAGTTGAGTGACCTCAACATACATGATCGATGTGATTGGTGATCATGGGACCTAGAAAAGATGCTATAGGTCACACGACCCCCCCCCCCCAACCAGCGGGTAGCTTTGAGTGCTTAAAAAAGCAAACTTTGTTTCATTCATAACGTTTGCCGGGAACATTTATTAATCACGTGACACAAAAGAATGCACATGGATAGGCTGTTGCCGTAGAAACTGCCTCATAGTGTTTAGAATAAAATAGAGCTACTATTTATTTTGCTCAACGTGTTTTGTGTAAGTGGAACGGCACCTTTAAAGTCCACTGGTTTCGCGACGGCGGGGAAGAGCATTAAGGGGTTAAAGTATACAAAGTACGATGATGATGCACGAGGAGCGCGGTTTAACTCATCTCATATGTGAAAAGATCTGTACCATTCACAAACAATTTCACTTTGTGTAAACGTACAATGATTTAGCAGCAAACCAAACATGAAGGCCTTCGTTGCCAGAGAGAAGTTCACCGGCGCGTGGAAGCGATGAACCGGAGAGACGTTTCCATGTCTAGTTCTAAATTATCTACAAAAAGTATCCAAATGATCCAAAAACAAACCAAAAATAAATCATCTTTTTGGGAGAGACCAGAAGTACGTCCAACCAAAGTGGCTTCTGATGTTCTCCTCTACCCAGAGAGCCGCCATATCTCCTAAAGCCATACTAAAAGTGACCGTGACGTTTGTACCCCACCCCCACCCCGGCAGACACTTACTTTGGGCTCATGGATGGGCCAGCGTGGGCCGCGGGAAGCCAACATGTAGCTCTCCAGCTTTTTTGTAGAACATCAGCTCTCGTGAAACTCAGCCATGTCTCTGTGACCGCAATGCCAGGTGTGAACCCAAAACACACGCAGAGCTACCCGAACGAGACAAACACCTGCTGCCCGTTTACTTTTGCTAAGCGACAAGCAAATATTACATCAATAAAAACACATTTGATCTGTACGATGGTTACGAAATGTCCACATCAAAGCTATTCTACGTCTAAAGTCACCTCCGGAAGTCCAGAACATCTCCCCAAGTTTACCAAGTTATCCCACCGTCCAAAAACATCTTAGATTTGATATATTCGATAGTGGCTTTGGCCGATACAATGTATCCTCTAGAAGACCCGTCTACTCATCCAGTTGACGAAGCCCGGCTTAGCAGTTCCGAGGAGGGTCGCGATTCCACGTTGCGCGCCGGTTAACGCCGCTATTGTCCGAGATCGAATTCCCTGCCGTTCAATTCGCCCAGAGATCCCTCCTTTCTAAGAACGGGAGGACGCGCCGAATTAATTGCTGTAACCTGGCCGCAAATCAGTTAAAACCGGTAGATAAAGGGAGGCTTTGGATTGCACAAACTTGGCACCGGCTCCTGGGATCTCTGCTAAAATGCGGCGTCTGCGATGCCCCGGCTTCCTTTGGGCACCTCGGGAAACGGGCACACAGAGTCTCAGAAACCCAATCCCCTCAGAGACTTCCATCCCAATTTCGCCCTCATCTCCTTACAGCTGCTTTGCATTTCCAAAGAAAATAAAATGTTACCGACACAAAAAAAAAAGAGAGAGACAAAGAAAAAGGAAGCTCAAAGCGGCAACTCAGAAAACCGAGACCTGTCCAAAAACAGGTGGCCATTGGATTTTCAACGTTGTCATTCATTAGAACGTTGAGAACATTAACAAAGGAGATATAATTAACGGCCGGAGGAAACGCTTTTGAAGAGCTTCTTTTCTGGAGTAATAAACAATACCGGGCCCACAAACCCCCCCCCCCCAATATTCTAGAAACCCTAATTCTGAGATAGTCCATGTACCGTCGGCTCCACAGCTCCTCCAGTGTCAGCGACGCCGCTCTATGTGCTCAACAGAATCGTGTAATTCCATCTCAAATCATAAGGTATGGGAGATCCAGAAGACCCCCCCACCCCATAAAACAATCCCCTCCAGAAAATAACATCTCTACAACCTCCAAAATTGACCATTTTGCCACCGCTACCCATTAGAAACCATCTCAAACCCTGAAGAACCTCCAAGAACCGACATTCCATCCGCATTCACACCACACACCTTGACCGTTGACTTTCCTGGTCTTTAGGAGGTCCTGAGTTGTCTCCTTTGACCTGAAGGTCCTTTGAGGATGCATCCCACCCAACGCGAAAGTTGAGTTGTCCTTTTCTAATTTTTTCCCCCAGTTTTTCTTATTGTTTTTTTAATTGCACCAAAAGCAAGTGGAGAGAGGGCATTGTGAGACGCTACAGGTCCTTAAATAAAAAAGGGGATAAACCACGAAGCTACGTCTTCGGCCCCGGACCCGCAGGCTGTCATGCCGACACCAAACCAAGGTTTTAGGATGAATAGAGGTGTTTTTTTTTCCTCCCCTTGTCTTATCTTATTTTTTCCCTCGCTCGTTCTCCTATCCTACAATCGCAGAAGAGTAAAAAAACACACAAAAAGAGGGAGTTTCATCTTTCACATGAAAACTTAATAAGTCTAACAGGAGGAGGGGATCGATTTCCCGATTTCTATTCAAACAAGAGGAGCGGGGACAAGAAAGACACAAAGACAAGACGAACATACGATGTAGCAGAGGAGACGGGGAACAGACGC
>VKOC01000007.1:22832882-22917511 GCA_009364415.1 Spea multiplicata
AACCGCGAAGCATTTTCCTTGCATTTGTGTTGCGGGGGCTGAGCACCTCAGGGCCGCTGATGGGGCAGCCCTGGCACTCTAAGCCCAGCAGCTTTCTCGATGGTGTAAGTGTGACTGGGGGCCAGATATGCGCCGCCGCATGCTATAGTTTTAGTCCGAGTCTGGATCACCTAACATAAACACAACAACGGCCACACCAAGGGATTTTTTTTTTTGCTTGAGATTCAGGGATATACGTTACGATATGATATACGATATATATGATATATATGATATATATATGTATAGAAATGTCATATGGCTTTTACGGCATTACTCATGCCCGGCGTGTCTCGTAAGCATGAATCCATCAGCTATAACTCCTGCTTCGCTCACCACAATGGAATCCCTAACATTCGAGTCTCTAAGCCGCTCATCCTAAACGTCTCTCTACATTCCCAGCAATCAAATATTTGTTCTCTATAAAGCGAAAAGAATGTTGGGATTATTTATCAAACCCCTTTTGAAGCCGGAGGGTATATTCATTTTGGCAGGTAAGAGCCGCGTTCCTGTTTCTCCACTCCACCCCCCCCCTCTACCCTCTCTCTGAAAATAATATGTCTGATGTATGATTAACTCCTTTTTTCTTTGTAAATCACATTTCAAAGTCAACTTACATATCTAAAAGGAAACCAAATGTTGGGGGGGGGGAATTCTTGAGTATCTATGAAGGACAAGCCATCAATACTTCTGTTGCCTGTTTCCGCCACCTTGCATATGGCGGCTACTTTACCAATAACAACGTATTTTCACAGGTGGGGTACCTAGATCAATGGGGCCCCCATAGGAACTGCTTTTGGGGTAGTACCACCTCTGTGCCCAGTGCTGATGAACAATTCTTGTTTGTCACTGTTACTGAGGACGAATATTTAGCCAAGAGATGTACCAATTCTTTGGTCAAGTGATGTTTAAGTAGCCGACCACACCAAAGACGCCGCAGTGTGGAATAACTCGAAGAAGAGTGGTTGGAGTAATTGGTGGAGATAATCTCCCGTTGGCATCTAAGGCATCTTCCGCCTGACATCAGGTTCACCCAGTTCTCAAACCAAACCAGTTTGCGTCTCTCCAATTTTAAGTCCATCATTCAGCCGTCGAGGAGACATGCCTCTCCACCCTGTTTTACAATGCATGGCCGGGTTCCAAGAAATACAAAACACCCATTTCGGTTTTTAAAGAGAACGAGGATCTTATTTAATACCTCGAATCGTAAACTCGAGATGCTGTGGTGAACATGAGCCAAGTCTTTCCTTTTAAGGATGTTCTAAGACCACGCTGTCTGCCTGGAGGACCACCCCTAGCCCGAAAGGAGATGGTATGGTCCATAGCGTAAGCACCTCCTTCAGCCTATGGTTCCGAGTGCTATGACACATTAGACAGCCCTGATCTAGAACCCAGCTTGATCCTGCAAATCCTCTAATGACTCAATGACCCAAAGTGGTGACTACGCCACAATTCTGTGCTAATTCATTTTAATTTAAAATTTAAGTAAATAAAGTAAGTAAGTAATTCCTCTCCATACCTAGTTCTCTTTTGAGTGGTTCCGGTGGCTATTTTTCCTCTCATAGCAACAATGTAGCAAGAGTCCTGGGTTCTAATCTGGAATCGCAACCACTAGTCTCGCTGGTCACCAAGGAGCGGACATTACTGGTAGGCCAGGGCTCCAAGTGTTTCTTGGAGTTTACGCATGAGGTAAGGGGGCTTGGGGACAGATGCTCTATCCTCACCCGTGAGACCCCATAACGAAACAATGTAGGGGTGACGGAGCTGCCCCGTAGGCCTGAGGAACCGGTCATAGCATTTTTCTGGGATCTTCTGTAGGCATCTGGTACGGCTTTCAAATATTCCTACAGAGAGTCGGAGGCAGCAGTCCGTGTGTTTCCGGGGCATCATTTCTCACGATGGTTACATTCAGCTTCAGCTTATCTGAACGGTAGCTTTGGGAACGGATCCTCGGAACAGCTGTTGAAGGACACCATCTACAGGCGAACTAGCAATTGTCAAGATACTCTGTAGAACTATACGAGAAACGTTCTGCGCGTACATGTACCGATATTCCATATGACCCATTACATCGCAGACACGGTCCTCGCGGTAAGGGCTGTAAAGCTCTAGAACGCAAGGCCTATTGGGCAGGTTGTTTTGATCTAGAACATCTCGAAGCACCAATGATGGGGATTCTCAACACTTTAACCATTGAGTTTCCAGTAACATAGTAGAACATTCCTCCGCCGTGGAGAAACCTGGCACACTTCATCTATCCCGGCGTTTATCAGCCCCCCCCCACGTTCCGCAGGTATCCCGGCGTTTATCAGCGCCCCCCACGTTCGCAGGTATCCGGCGATTTATCAGCGCCCCACGCCGCAGGTATCCCGGCGTTTATCAGCACCCCCCCAGTTTCCGCAGGTATCCCGGCGTTTATCAGCGCCCCCACGTTCCGCAGGTATCCCGGCGTTTATCAGCGCCCCCCACGTTCCGCAGTATCCCGCGTTTAATTCAGACCCCCCCACGTTCCGCAGGTATCCGGCGTTTATTCAGGCACCCCCCACGTTCCGCGTATCCGGCTTTATCAGCGCCCCCACGGTTCCGCAGGTATCCGCGTTTATCAGCACCCCCACCACGTTCCGCAGGATATCCCGGCGTTATCACGCCCCCCACGTTCCGCAGGTATTCCCCGGCGTTTATCAGCCGGCCGCCCCCACGTTCCGCATGTATTCCCGGCGTTTATCAGCGCCCCCCCACGTCCGCAGGTTATCCCGGCGTTTATTGCAGGCGCCCTCCACGTTCCGCAGTTCCCGGCGTTTATCAGCGCCCCCACGCTTCCAGGTATCCCGGCGTTTATCAGCAGCCCCCCACGTTCCAGCAGGTATCCCGGCGTTTATCAGCGCCCCCACGTTCCGCACGTAATCCCGGCGTTTATCAAGCACCCCCCCACGTTCCGCAGGGATTCCGGCGTTGTAATCAGCGCCCCCCACGTTCCGCAGGTATCCCGGCGTATATCAGCGCCCCCACGTTCCGCAGGTTATCCCGGCGGTTTATCAGCGCCCCCCCACGTTCCCGCAGGTATCCGGCGTATATCAGCACCCCCCCACGTTCCGCAGGTATCCGGACGTTTATCAGCGCCCCCACACGTTCGCAGTATCCCGGGTTTACAGCCACCCCCCCACGTTCCGCCAGGTATCCGCGTTTATCAGGCCCCCACGTTCCGCAGGTATCCCGGGTATATACAAGCGCCCCCCACGTTCCGCAGGTATCCCGGCGTTTATCAGCGCCCCCCCACGTTCGCAGGTATCCCGCGCTATATCAGCACCCCCCCACGTTTCCGCAGGTATCCCGGCGTTTATCAGCGCCCCCCCACGTTCCGCAGTATCCCGGCGTTTATCAGCACCCCCCCACGTTCCGCAGGTATCCGCGTTTATGCATCACCCCCCACGGTTTCTGCAAGGTATCCCGGCGTTATCGACCCCACGTTCCGCAGGTATCCCGCGTTATCAGCACCCCCCACCCACCCACCCCCCGGCATTCGCAAAGCCACCAGCCTTGAATGGCTTTCTACAGATCCGGTTAATATGTTAATAGGAGCCTCTGAGCTTCACTGATAGCTTATTATTTATTATTATTCTCTTTAAAGCCGCCGATTATCGCGTTTGCGGCTAGAAGATCACTGATTACATCAGTCTGCATAAAGATGAAAAGCAATGATATTAAAATAGCTTTTTTTCTCCCCGATTCGGGGATCAGGAAGCTACGGACTGTCATGCGCAGTGAACGACGCAGACCTCGGTTACAGGACGGTAACATTTTATTTATCGCCATATACAGTGCAGAATACAGATAACAGGCGCTTTAACTATTTGCGTGCTGGAGGCACTCATAGCTTTTAACCTTTCGCATCCCAGAAAGCGTTTGAAGTCTTAAAGGAACCCCGTTGGATAATAAAGTGGAAGCTCTGTATATTTTTCAAGTAGTGTTACAGCTACATATTCATAAACCGGCAATAATGAAACATTTATTCCTGGCCTGCTAGTCAAATCGCGCTGATTTTCAACTCAATTTAGATTTTTTAACCCCTTAATGACAAAGCCCAGTACCTGTTCGGGCTCAAAATGCATCGTTTTCAATGGGTTTAGGGACCGCCGATTGTCCTTAAGGGGTTAATGCCCTTAGAAACGCCGTTTAGGTAACAGGGTCCCTTTAAGATAAGTAATTAAAGAGTTTCAACTCTATGGCGCTCGGTGGGTTAATAAAACTGCCATAGGCGAAAATGGAGATGGAGGGGTTTAATCACTTATGGTACACCATGCAGAGCGGCAGCAATTTAAACGCAGCCCCGGAATGTGCAGATTTCATACGTGCCACCGGGGTGCCGGTATAACTTTGTACCAGGAGTAAGCTGGGCGGGGAATCCCTGGAATCACTACTACCAGCAGTCGGCTGTGCTTAGAGAATAAGACCCTTAGGGGACCTCATCTTGTGCTGCAGGGCCTAGGGTGGCAGTAAGTGGCACAGAGTCGGTCACACGCAGCGAAACCGCTACACGCCTGAGACACGAAATACATGTGATGATGCCAAACATGTGAAAGGAAGACTTCCCAGAACTACAGAGTCCACTAAGGGCCAAACATCAGTAAAGCGATCCCGAATAATGATAAGAAAGGAAGAAATGTGAGCTCTTCAGCCTCTTTCCCGAACGCACCAGACGTATCAGAGCGGAATCCTCTGCTTTTTATCGCGTCTTCCTCGCCCAACGCGTTTCACCGCTCCATTCTACCGATTATCACTTCTGTGTCTTATCGGATTGCGGACCACGTTATGGATCCTTTACTTGGACCGCATGTCCCATCAACTCACCCCCAAATACCCTTTCATGCCCCTTACCACCCTGTCTCTGCCCAGAACATCAATAACGGGGGGGGTATCAAGGAGAACTGAGCATCGATTCCAAAAGCCCGGCGCGTCTAGAAACATCCAGAATTCTACGTTCTCGGGCTCGAATGTTAGAGGCTGACGGAAACCCTTGGACTTAATGACCGTCGGACTAGTCCACCGTGATCTGCACGTTCACACACGCCAAGACACTCCTATATGAACACGAAATAAATACTGTACATAGGAGATGGGGGGGGGGGAATGTGTATGAATAAATAGAGAGGCGTCTGGAGAACATTAGACTTCTTCCGAAAATCCTTTACCCTCGAGACTCCAGGGATCTGCGGATTAGAAACACCGCAGGTTAGACGGTAATGAGTATCTGTGTCAGAAATGTATTGAGATCCATGCGCAGCTTTTCGTGATCAACCGATTAACGCAACATTTTAGGGCCCCCGGGGTCCCCTCCAGCCCCTTCTACACAGAGCTCTTTGTTTGGAATCGAAGATGCCGAGTCTTGTAACGACGTTTGATCATATTAATAATTTGTAAAATGTTTCCAAACATTAAGTTTTCTGTTTTAGCCCAAAAGATAATCATAATAATAATAATCATAATAATCGTAATAATAATAATAGTAATAATAATAGTAGTAATAATAGTAATAATAAAGTAATAGTAATAATAATAATCAAAATAATAATATCATAATCGTAATAATAATAATAGTAATAATAATAGTAATAATAATAGTAGTATAATAGTAATAATAATATAATATAGTAATAATAATATTATAATATTATTAAATATTGTTAATTATCATTATATTATAATTTGTTACATTGAGACATAGAATCTGTCGGCCCCAGTCGTTGGTCTCGTCTTAGATTCCCATGCATGTTTATTTAAGTCCCCTCACTGTATTACCCTCTACCACCTCTGCTGGGAGGCCGTTCCTCTTATCTACCACCCTCTCAGTAAAGTAACATGTACTGTAAAAGTAAAACATGTTCAGCATCACACGGCATCTTTTCGCTTTGCAGTTCCAAAAGAGGATGTCTCTAGATTGTCAGCTTGCAAACCAAGCCCTCTTCACCTAATGTATCGCTTCTAGTTATATCAGACCCATCACGTATACTTCTGTCAATGCGACGCGGCAAAGAGTGCAAGCTCTTCTCCCTTACGTGTAGCTGTTCTGCTGCTGCCGGCGACGGGCTGTCCTCATCTTCTCGAACCTGGCTTCCATTTCCTCCAGCACTTTGGGGGTGTAACGCACGACCAGCTTCACCGTCCCCTGCGCGGCTTTCAGCAGCTCCACCGCCTTCTCGTGCTGCTCGCCCTCCACGCTCTGCGGAACGAGAGAGAGAAACGGAAAGCCCGCTAACCCTGACACCGAGCATCCCTCCGTCGGGGGGGTCTCAGCTTATGGGGGGGGGACACGAATCGAGGGGCTCTGCAGACACTACAGAGTTAATATTTGACATGACATCACTCTACTAGAATTCTTACGTCACGGAATGAGCGTTTTAGTTCTTTTAAGGGTTAATGTCTTAATGCTTCGCCATTGTCAGCTTGCCGTCGGACCCGTATACGAGAGCGAAGGGACGTACCACACCGTTCACGGAGAGCAGCTGATCTCCCCGCTTCAGCCCCCCGTGGCGGTCCGCGACCCCCCCCGGAATGATCCGTGAAATGTAAATGGGGGAGTTCTGCTCCTTGCCCCCCATGATGTTAAATCCCAGGCCCTCGTCGGTTTTCGGGAGCTCCACGACCCTCGGGTGAGCGTGTCCTTCGCTGGCCGCAAACGCAGCAACAGTAGCCTGGACGGAAAATAAAACATTATTGTTTATTTATTGTTGTTTTATATATTGCGGGTTTGCACTAATTCTTGACTCACACCAGCCAATCACCATGCGGTTTGTAACACGGCTACCTAGCGTGTTAAACATATAAACCTTAGCAGATCCATCATATCCTTCCTTCCTCTGAGAAACAAAATCTGGCAGCCGTCTCTTACCCTGGCAGTGGCGTGGCTCTTATTTCCGCACTCCCCGAGATGTCCAAAGTATCGTACAACTGCTCGTAAACCTGGGGAGAAAACAAAAAGAAACGGGGGGGGGAAGGACTAAAAATGCCTTATTCTGGAAAGCGAAACGCGTTAACAATTATTTTTTTTTTGTTAAATTAGCGAAACTTAATGAACTAAAAGCAGGACCGGGAACTGACCTCTCGGATGGCCGAGCAGAACTTGCTCTGTAGGACGCGCTGCAGAGCTTGGAGCTTCTGTGGTGGCACCTCTCCGCTGCGCTGCAGCCTCTCCAGCAGCTCGATGGCGCGGGACACATCTAAAGGGCCCGGGGCCACACCAAAAAATATATACATATATATCATTTCACCTTGAGAAAACGAACGACCTTTCGTCTAGGTCACGCTCTCTGCGCTTGACCCTTTTTAATGAATGGTGACATCATGAGTGATGTCATCAGCTCATTCCTTGGCTCCTGGTTCAGTGAATAAACCCCTAAATAAGTGGAAAAAATGATTTTCTTGACCAACACCTTAATACTTACGTAACCTCGTGCGATATACATGCCCCCACCCCTTCACTCTCAGCCCTTCTTAACCCCCTAATAGATTGTAAGCTCACAAGACCAGGGTCCTTTTCTCTTTCTATAGCAGTATTCCATTAACGTCAGTTCATGTTACAGTTTTGGGGTTTTTTATCTATATTCTATAAATACAATTTAATAATAAAAATCAATTCTAAATCCAATTCGCATTCCATGTTTGGTTTTTTTTCTAGCCGCCAAGGTTTTTGAGCCTTTTTATATCTAGACTGTGACATTACGCAATCCTCTGTCCTCGAAGGGTTAAAGACATTTGGCGCATTCAACACATTCAGTGCCCTCCGGGCTCCACGGAGAAATAAGATCAAAAAAAGAAAAAGGCTTAATGATGCAACAAATTGCCGTTTCTAGCTCAGCTGAACGGGAATAATGGGAGAAAAGCTGATTCTGTAGAAAAAGCATCCGTGGAATAGCACGGTCAGGAAAGAGTTAACGCCACCGGCCACGGAATAAAAAGCCAAAGACGTTTTAACGAGGGGGGGGGCGCAGAACGCTAAATACACGCAAAACGAAGCCAGGGAATGGAGAACAATGACTGCGAGGGAATGAAGGAATGATCAGGATGAATGGGAGTCTGGGATGGGGGGGGGGTGGAACATGAAAGGACCGGGGCTGCCGAGTGGGATTAAAGGGTGGGAGTGGGGTATATCCATGAAAAGAGGGAACATGAATGAGTGATGGATGGGTGGGTGGTGGTCGCTGGCCAGAGAGGAAGAGGGGACATCAGCATGAAAGGAAAGGCGTCGGGATACCGTTTCTCCTGCCGGCCGCACTCCGGGGATCCATCGCACGAGACGCACTCCCCGCAACATGCATGATATCACTTACCTCTCTCCAGACCTAAGGGCTCGGATAGAGCTGCCATCTTAATAGCAGCAGTCATGTGACCAGGAGTCCCCCCCAGCTGTGCGGGAGAAGGTGGAGTGTAAGACTCGGCCCCCGCTCGGCGGAGGATGCAGGGATGATGCTGCGTGAATCCCCCAGACGCCTCGTGCATCCGGCCCCCGTCTAATCGCCCGTTTCCCCCGCTGTGACGACTCAAACCTTAATCAGTCGTCGGTCTCGTCTTAGATTCAGGAGCCGGATGTCTATCCCATGCATGTTTAATACCCTCACTGTATTACCCCCTACCACTTCTGCTGGACTGCGGATTTTATCACAGCACATAAACCGAGTTCTGTTCCTGCGTTGATTTCTTCCGTTGCCTATTTATAAACCAAAAGCTGCTGAAGCGAACTCGCCAAGACCCTTCCCATCCTACGCTCCCCTCACTGCCCCTCACCAAGTTATACTCCGGTAACAACGTCCCCACGTTTAATACATTAAAATCCAAATAATCCGTCAATTTAGTGTACAAAGAGTAACAAAGTTAGCAAAACCAGATAAATATGAAGCTAACAAAGTATCTCATCGGATAACTGCTTATTTCTATTATTCTGAGCCTTCTGAGCGACATCGATGTAACAGAAAATGACATCGGCCTTTATTCCGGGCGGCTAGAATCCTATACGTTTATCTAATATATATAATTTTAACGCGTCGGGGGGGCCGAAAGGCAACTTTTCCATCAAACTCTATAATTCCCAATAAGAAGGCGGAGTCTGCGTTCTCGGGTGATTATTGTGATCCTGTCTCCTTTCCTCGCTTTGGTTACATTTTCTTCTTTCTTCTTCCGTGTTCAAAATGCAAAACGCTGCCATCCCGACGCTTTGCTTGTTGATAACGCGTGAGCCTCAACGTTATTTATTCCCCTAAACGTAGCAGCGCGACGGAATCCGCTGTATAAACGGAATGGGGGGGTCCCGTTTGTCACATACGGATGAATCGGTTGCCGAGCAGATTGCGTTAGAGGGGGGCGCTCGAGCGAAGTGTAAGCTCCTTGGCCTAGCGGCAGCTATATTTAAATCAATCTTTTTGTGAGGCACTGCGTTAACGCGGATGCAAAGTATCGGACCAAGATTTTATTCCGACGCGACCGCTCCGTAGCAAATCCTGGCCGCTGTCTTCTTACGGATACTATCAGCCCCGGAACATGTAAGACTTAAATTCACAGACATAAATATTACGTTTAAGACAAACTAAGAAAATGAAGGGAAAAACTAAACATTATGATTTTTTTTATTCTTGTGGATTAAAAAATAAATCAACTTTACACAAGTTCAAAGAGGACAATGGATACACAAATTGGAAATATACCCACCTACAAAAAAAAAAAACTGAGATAACTTGGTTTGGTTACGCGACGGTTTGAAATAAAATATCCCCAAAAATGTCCAGTTGGAGGCCGTGAATGAAAGCAGAGCTTGCGCATGGCAGACGTGGCTCCCGAACACACACATTAAGTCTGGCTGTGGAAGATAAAGTCCATGAGGAAGGATTGCTCCTCGGGATAAACAAGATCATCACTCCATAGGAGGTTCCATCATGTAGCCATTCTCCGTGGATAGGTAGCCATCTCCGGACTGCATCGATTCTTGGTCCAAGTACATGTCCTGGCTGGTCTCCTCGGCCGGCTCCGGAGCCATACCGTTATCCGGAACCCGCTCCTCACCTCGCTTTTCACTGCGGTCGCCTCTGTCCCGATCTCTTTTGTGATCCCTGTCCCTCTCTCTATCCCGGTCTCTGTCTCTTCGTCTATCACCCCTCTCTCTATCCCGATCCTTATCTTTGTCCCTGTCCCGCTCTCTGTGACTTCGCCTCCTGTCCCTATCACGATCTCTGTCCTTATCCCGGTCCTTCTCTCTGTCCCTCTCTCTATCCCGATCTCTGCCTTTCTCTTCTGGCTCCTGCTTGATTTCAATGCCATCTATACCCCCATCGCCAGCCTGGAGATCCTCAGTAGGTGCTTCGGCCTCCGGAACCTCCCCATCTACCCTTTCCTCCTTTTTCTCTCTGTCGCGATCACGGTCACGCTTGCGATCTCTACTACGACTCCTACGTTTGCGGTCCCTGTCCTTGTCTTTATCTTTGTCCTTATCTTTATCCTTGTCCCTGCTTCTTTCCCTGCTACGCTTTCTTTCTTCCTTTTCCCGACTCCTGGTTCTTCTCCTGCGCTCTCTGGAACGAGTCCGGCGTCTCTCGCGCTCCTTATCGCGCTCTCGGCTTCGTTCCGTGGGGTCTCGTTGCCTCTCTCGGTCACGATCCCTGATTTAAAAAGAAAATAAATAAAAAAGACATTAAGTGGACGGCTCCCAGTGTTTCAGGTCACGGCTAAACCAACTCCATTTAAATGACCACCCAAAAAAGCTTAATATTAAAGAGGTTTACCAAATAGGTCAGACGTATTAAGCCCCCTTCTCCCCAATTTTGAAAGGCATGCATGAGGATCCAGTCCCCCGATACATTTCACCCGAACACAGTCTGAACACTATGTTTTCCCATACATTCCACCGATACGGAAACTCGCGGCTCTCACCTCTCATCGTATCTCGATGTATCGTCTCTCCCGGAGTGCCTGATATTAACGTCTGCCCCACCTCGCCGCGTGCCGCCCAGACCACCACCTGAAGGCAACGGAAGGGAGAATCGCGTTAAATCAATGAAATTGGAGGAACAAAAAAGTTACGTAAAATATGGAAACAGAATGGAACTCCTTTCCGTGGAAAAGAACCTGGAACTTTATTTCCTTAAGTTTATGGTAAGAAGGTAATCGAGTGGACAGACAGGGATTGTTAGCCATACTCCAGAAACGATTTTTACTCATCCCGACAAGGCGTGATAACTCCGGGTGGCCAACCTAGCGGTTTCCCGATATACAGACAAGTCCTTGGCCTTATCTGACCGTTCAATCCCACCACAGAAAGATCAGCTTACCGAGTCTGCGTGGTCGCCAGCCCTTCACCGTGCGGCCCCTCTCCACGTCCACCAACACGCGCCTCCCGTCGATCTTCTTCCCGTCTGCATGCTTGTATGCAGCTGCAACACAATGTTTCCAGAACAGCGGAACGACAGCCGATTAACACCAATGCACGCGGATGACCCCCCACCCCGGTCACAATTACGCTTCATAGCCCCTCACAGACAAAGAGTACGCAGGGTATCAAGGCATAGATCTACGATGAATAAGAGTGCCGGAAATAAATGCTGCTAACGGGGGTGACAATTCTTATTGGGGGGGGGGATATCGGATTCAACGAGCCGCTTCTTCACATTTCCTTCAGCATTCCACGGCGGTTTAAATTTAGGACAAAACGGGAAGAAATGGGGGTGAACAAGTGCCCTCAAACTGGTGTTAATCAAGCAAAGCAGCATTTTTCCCAGACAACCCCCCCAACACAATAACCCCCCCCCCGCTGGAAAGGAAAAAAAGGTTAAATCAAGAACTGTAGTTATTGAAGGATCCTTGCAAAACTAACTAGATGTTCCTTAACCTGCATTCAGACAGTCACCAAGCGTCACGGCACACCTGGGGGGTCCGAAGACCATGGCAAACACTGGCATCGCCCACCCCCATCTGTCCTAAACTAGACGACACCGCTAAGATAAAATAAAAAGTTACCTGGTCAAACTACTTACAAAACCATTCAAATAACGGCCTCAAATTCAACGAATTTCGTGGCGATATCTTGGGAATGGATGTTGGAATCTTGGCAGTTCCGTTTGAATTTACGGGGTTTTGGAAAGTCTTGTATTTCTCGCGGCCGAGAGTCTATCTTACCTGCCTCAGCCGCTTAAACCCTTTCGTGTGTCTGGGGGGGTTTTATGACGGATGGGGAGAAAAAGGATGGACACCATCGCCGCGCGGCCGGCCGCTTCTGGCTAGAAGGCTGTGTGTCGATTTAAAAAGGTTTGGAACGGCAAAAGCCGGCGATCTTGGTATCTGCCGCATAGATTGACTCGGCTGAGAAATGGCACATAATGGGGGTCGTTCTTTACAGCTGCCAAACGGCTACTTCTTAAAGATGGGAGGACCGGAACCAAGCCGCTCAACGAAACACCACGGAAAGCACTAAAAGGGCCACTGCTGCCGCACGATAACCAGAGAACGGGTTTAGTTTACTCGGCCATTTCTAACACGAGCCGAGCAGCCCCCCCAGATACTTGCGATGGTAGAGAACGTAAAATGTCCCATTCATCATCATCATTATTATTATTATTATTATTATTATTATGCATTCACGCGCGATAAGTCTGGTCCTTAACAGCTCCGGCGTCTTTACGGCACAGAGCACAACGCATTTCCAAAACCGCTACTAGGATGGTTTGCTACTATCGCCAACAGTGGGGGAAGCTTTTCAATTACGGTGAAACCTTTTATCTTAGAAATGTATTAATAAATGAAGCTGGGGGGGGTGAGAGAGATTGTTTGGGGGAAAGAAGGATCTCCTAAAACTCTGGTATAGAATTAGCAAGGGAAGGGGGAAAAGGGAGACCCCACAAGCAGCGAGCTGGTACTTTTTGGGAATGCTCAAGGTCACGTAGTTGGTCCCAAGGCCGTTCGCACCGTTAACACTACAGACCGGGGCACGGCCGCCCGTGACAAACACACACCGGCCTGCTTCCCCACACCTACCCCACCGCATCCAAGTACAGTCTTCAGCTTGGTCCTTTAGAAAGCGGAGTTACCATTGCCCGTTGGTTGGGTGCTTCGTTACCTGACTATTTGATTGAAGCATCATACGCCAATGAGAAGTCAAAAAGGATGTCCCATTGAGGAGGCTTACCTGGGCCCTACCGCCTTACCTTCACACCGCTTTACTCTTACCTGCTCCAAACGAGCAGCTACATTTACAAAACAATTCTACGTCTAGACTCCTTTCCTCTTCACTAATTATATTTCACTCAAAGCACTTACCCTGCATCATAATAAAACGCCTAGTACTGGAAACTTAACAGGCATCTTTTTTTTTTTTTAAACAATATGGATGGAAGATGCCTTAAGATAGCGATCAAAAAGATGGAATTAAGTTTATTTTGTTAATTTGGGCTACTTACCATTAACTTTCCTACCCCTGACTACATTATATGCTGTTTAAATTAGACTCAACGCTAAACCAAGTAATTTTTTCTTAACAGGTTATTCATATAGATCAGAGATGCCCAAACCGGTCTATAGATCCACAAAGTAACGATCGGGATTGTTCAGCAACGCTAAAAAGATACGGTCAACTCAACAGGACTGGATTCGGACATCTCTGATCTTGTAAATTAATTTCATTCACGTTCTATATTAGGAAAACCAAACTGACCGGCATTTATAAGCCAATTTTATATATACTTTTTAAATAAAATAAAAATCAGTCTCGGAGATATTAGAAAAAAATAGACATTTTTGAGATTAAGTCAGTGTTTCCCTGTCCTTGTTAAATGTAAGAACTTAAGCGGTTTCTATAGTCCTTAATGTTATTCTTTGTTCACCCATGAGGTGTTCCATGTGCATAAAGGTATGACCCCCATGTACTAGGCATGTGTTTCCCAGTCACGCCGTTGACGTACCGACAGACTATTCCACCGTCCAGAAAGCTGCCATATAACCCGACAGATACAACAGCATACCGGGCAGACCCTCGTGTGACCTACAAAGAGTCAGAGCGTCGCTGGCAGAGCACGGCTAGGAGTTACATCCCTCCGCCACAATCTGTCAGCAGCAGATTCAAAAATATATGTTTCTGTCCGCAGATACGTCAGCCCACCCAAGTCAGTCTGGTGCTTGTGGTTTGTACGGGTGTTTCTGTCCAGTATGACTTAGAACTAATGGATGGGGTGATGTATATACAGCCCGTGTCTTGTGTGTGAATGCTGCAAAATCTTACCCATCATACAAACCCTTATACCAACCATACAATGAGATGTTGTAAAGGGAAGCATTAGCATCAGCTGCAAGCCAGCAGTGACAATTGCCATCACAGTGGTGGCTGCAGTGGCAATAAGAACACAAAATTAATACACCCCACTCACATTGTACTCTGTACAGATAGCTTGTTTCTATTAAAACAAAGAAAAAAAAACTTTAAAAATACAAAGATGGGCAACGGTAAAAAAAAGGGGGGATTAATGAACAAACCAAGGCATCTGTATGTGTTGGGGTCACAAAGCTCTGCCTTGCGAAGGCTACAGCTGGGGCACGTTTCCAATTTAATGCAATAACCCTTTTATGAGAAGATGCCGTGGGAAAATTGTTGCCCATCTACTTCTACCCATGGCTGGCAGGACCCGGATTACAATAATCCCAAATTATTTGAGAAAATAATCTGTGCCATCGCTACACTGTTAGCCCTATGTAAAAAAAAATAAGAAAAAGTGAACCTCACAAAAAAATAATTCAGGTTTACGGAAGCCGCGGGGTGTCTGGTGCAGTCGGAGGAAATAGTTTCGGTCGATCACTGATCGCATCGTCACGACAAAGGCAAGAAGTACCGAAGCCCCCCGAAGACTACAATCTGTTGGATGTACTGGTGGGATTAGTGGAACTCGGGTACCCACCTGAATACATTTTAAAGGACTTACCTTCTGCAAACATACCCTTCAATACAAAGGGTATTTCACCAGTTATTTAATATACTATTAAAAACAATATAGCTAAAAAGTAAACATTTTGAGAGAAACTTACAGTGCATATCTCGCTCATGTTCATACTCAATGAAGGCATATCCACGAGGCTTTCCACTGCGCTTATTATACACCATGTGAATCTAAAAGTAAACACACAATTAACGCTTAAACCTACTTCTTTACAATTTACCAAAACCGACCGCGACTGGACAGCTACAGAGGGCAAACGCTGCACCTCGTCAATAGGATACGCACCCGCTTAATCGGCCCGTACACCTCAAACTCTCGCCGGAGTTTGGATTCTGTTGTGTCGTAATTCTGGAAAGAGAGGAGGAAAAAATTGCAGCGTTAGATGACTAAAGGCTTTTGTTAAGCAGCAGCGTAGTTCTTCGCTTCAGACCAGCATGAAGTCACAAGACATTTTTATGTTGCGTAGGAATAAAAGTAAACCCCCCCCGTTGGGTTAGAATGGTAACAATAATGTCAGGTAACTTACCACTCGGGCAACAAACAGCGTTTTGAAGGCATCGCCTTGAGCGTACGGGTCGTTATGGGGGTCCCCTGAAAGGCAAAACAGAAAAGGTGATAAATACTTTCGTTTCTATCGGACTCAATTAACTTCCTTTTAAAGCGATAAATAAGCAGACAAAATATCTAGGAGCGCACTTACAGTTTTTCAATTCATTTTCAACATCCTGCTGTCTTCTCTCAATCTTTTCTCTTCTCTGTAAAATGACATTAAAATTACACACAGCCCGCTAACAATACGAGCGCAAAATAATCAAACTTTAACGCACAGCGTTCTTCTAAAAAGCAACATACCTTCCGTTCCATCCGCTCTTCCCGAGTCTCTGCTCTAGTCGGAGGTGGAGCATCTCTGGGGTCCTACATGCAAAAACAGAGCAATTAGCCAATCCCCGATAGATATATATATTATATATCTATCTAACGTTCACTTATTTCATTAAAATAATGCACTAACCTCAAACTCTCTTATATACGGAGCAATACCACTGTAGGGCTGGTTATGATGCTTTTCATGTGGCAGTTTTTCCAAGGGTGGGAGGTACGGGACGGGGTCTCTCGGGGCAAAAAGTGCCAGCAAGTTGGGAGGCAAAAACTGCGTCATTTTGAAGAACTGTAAAACAAAAGGGTATTTTTAAATACAGCCCACGGTCATCCGGTTACGAATCAAAATATTAACTCCACGGAACATCCCCTCGGCTTCTGCAGAACCAAATACAAAACATACAGAACAGGCAATTATCTCCCAGCAAATAAATACATAAGGAATGTCCATTTATGATCCCTTATCCAATGTCAGAATGCCCCTTTAATACATGGCTTTGCAGGGATACATAGGCTACAGGTCCATATACACACATTATATATATATAATAATGTATGTATGTGCTTCTAGGTCAAAGATTCTGTATGTTTACAATGAGGAAGAATGCGACAAAACCCCATAACCATAAGTTTATCAGTAATACTTTTTCCCAATCGACTTTTTTGTTTGTTTCCCAGTCAACTTTATTTTTTGTATCCAACTTTATTCGTGGTAACGCGGTCACAGGAAGAGCGCGGCCTCGTCAGCCTTTAAGTATGAGCACAGGCTGCGCTCTTCCTGTGACCGCGTTACCACGAATAAAGTTGGATACAAAAAATAAAGTTGACTGGGAAACAAACAAAAAAAAAAGTATTCGTTATTGGGGCCGCCGCGGACTGCGTTATAAATAAAACACGGGAGAGATCCGCGGAACGCAGTAAAGTTAGTCCTCCGCGCACATCGACCAAGATGCTCGGTGGATTTCTAAACCGGCTGAGGATCACGGGAGTTATAATCAAACAGAAAGTAGGAAGTGAGTTTAAGCGACTCTCGGGATGGGAGCGCTTCCAGCAAAGTATTTTAAAGCAGTGGCAGCGTTTAGCGAGCGGAAAGGAGTTAAATGCTATTTTGTGGGGGTCTTGTGATGAGCCCCCCGGAATTAAGAGGGCAGGATATTTAATTGCAAAGTCTTTGTGGCTTCAAACCGCACCGTGCGCCCTCCGGAGCTATAAGCGATGACCCATAGGCCGGGGTGCCAGCGATTATCGAAACACAGAATCCACCGGCAGATCGGCCCCCGTCCAGTCGCCCGTTTCTCCCGCTGTAAAGGCTCAAACCTTAATCAGTCGTTGGTCTCGTCTTAGATTCAGGAGCCGGATGTCTATCCCATGCATGTTTAATACCCTCACTGTATTACCCTCTACCACTTCTGCTGGGAGGCTGTTCCATTTATCTACTACTCTCGCTGTAACCTAAAACTTACATTAAGCCTCCTTCGACTTCTTCCTCAAAACACCCGAGAAACGGTTGGAGCATTCCAATACAATAAAGCAAACAGAACCCCGTGCGTCGTGTATAAGGCATTATAATGATGGGATTCGCCATAAAACGGGCTTAACTAAAATTAACCGTATTTACTAATGCAGATTGCGGGGTGAATGCGGTTCCGGGGCCATGTTTCCCAGGACACGCTGTATAAGAGGGACCCAGTATCCGGTGGCTGAGGGTCCGGGTGACCTACGTATAACGCAGCGAGTAACCCCACTACAGAACCCTCCTACCCACTACCGGAGGCCCCACACCATTCCCCGTACCAGCTACTCCCGAACCTTGCGTTTCCCGGCCTCCTAGCTCTCTCCCGCCACACACGCCGAGGCTTGAGGCCTAGTCCAGGCACGCACACAATAGCCCATATGCCGCCGTTGAGTCAATGGCTGCCTCAGACCGCTCTCCGTCTGCTCGGGTTCCTTACCTAGGCGGGTCCCGCTGCGCAGCCGCTACAGCACCGCTCTACCGTGCCTCCAACACGCCGCTCAGTCCCAGTGGGTCAGCTCGCCGCCGGTACCGATAGGCCGCACTACGAGCGTGTGAGTGAACAGGCCGCAGCCCTGCGAGAATACACTCTCCGTATCACTGCGCCGCCCTGTGGACCAACCCTACTGAACTGGCCACGCCCATAATACCAGAACTTCCTCCTGACCTGTGTTAATCCGCTGCAGTCTGATGTGGTGAAAGAGTCCGTGTTTACAGGCGGCAACTGTTGGAGTGGGCGCGCCTGATTCATTATTATTATTAATATTATTATTAATAATTTATTTTAGATATTAAAACTCACCCAGGGTTACCATCTTTTCTGCAAAAAAAAGTTAATATTTCCTCATGAGTCAAAATTGTGTTTGCAGCCTGATAGTAAAATACCAGTCAGGCGTACCGCCCAGGTACCCAACCTTATGACGGTGCCCGGGTATCAAAATGGGGCGCCGAGACCCTGCATGACCTTATGAAGTAGCCGCGCCGGCATCGCGTGGAACGTTCCGGCACCCCACTCACCGATGATGCCCTCGCTGTCCCCCTTCTTGGATATCATTAATGCCCAACTTGGGCATTCCATGGCAGCTCCTGGCAGACCCTCTCTACTAACCAGCCAGCCTTTGGGACCCAAATGGGATGGTTGGCCACTATGGCAGAGAAGCAAAAAAGACGGGCATCCCCGCCAGCAGTTTGCCCTTTAATGTTTCCAATGGAATTGATTGTCTGAAAAACATTTTGAATGTTTTTGGGGGCAAATACTAAAAACGAGGGCGTTCGGGGTTTATGATCGTGACGCTGATAAGCCATAAAGGATACTTCAGCCATTATATATACTTTAATGCATATGATTGTTGAGAGGTTCCTTTAAATATACATGATGCCCCCAACCTACTTCAAGCAGGCAATCATATCATCGTTTTTATTTAAATGTAGGGATATTTAAGGATAATTTGATATAAAACGAGGCGTGGGCAGGCTAGATGCCCGATGGTTCTTTTTTAAAGTCTATGTTTAACGCGGTAATGAAATTCAAGATTGCCCGGGATAGACGTTAGGCGACCTTGAGGATTTACGAAGTCTGAACTTTTTAAGTAGGCATCGAAATGGCCGGAGCCTTTCCGGGAACGTTGGGTCTTCTGTGCCGCCGCTGTTCGGTTCCGAGCTGTAATTAGAGATCCCGACCTCGACCTCGAGTCTTCAGCTATTAAAAATAGCAGCTCTGCCCTTACCAATTAAATATTTAAATACCCCTGGCCGGCGTCCCTCTTGTAAAAAATAATAAAACGTTTTATAAAAAGAGCCGGCGGGTGCTTGCAGGGGCGCCGCTACATGAGTTAGAGCTCTAAATAAATGGCATGAGAACGGTGAAATTTAAAGGGACAGTAATGTGATCTACCGTGATAAATTAGCCTAAACGAGAAGGAATTAGATTTTTATGACAATCAACCAATCATCTGCCCAATACGAGTTGGAGTCGCCCAGTGAACTGGTTTCGTAAATCAGAAGCTCCTTTTCTTTGTCTTGACCCCCCAGCCCGTTGTGAATGATCAGCTTCAGCTGTGGTCGACTTAAACGCCAGTCCTCGAGGTCCTCAAACGGACCACAATTATGGGATATCCCAGCTAAATTAAGAACTTGTTCTGTTCAGGAAGGGCTACACAAAATTCCTGGCCCTCGAGGGCCGGTGATAGTCGAGTTCACCTTAGCAGCTGGACACGTTGCTTCATTTCAGCTCAGAGTAACTCAACGGAATTGGCCCCGGTGACACAAAAAACGAAACAGCGGAATGAAGGAATCGACACTCTTTTGAAGCATAATTATTAATAATCAGGATTAACTAATATTTTTTATAAATTTAATAATTATTATTAAGCTTGAAGCTTAACTCCTACAGTCTAAGCGGCTACTGATGTTTATCCAACACGAGGTGGCGCCACTGGGATGTTTTTTATGCGTTTGAATATTTTTCTGTGGTTATCTTCTTGAAGGAACCATTAGGTTGCCCCTCGCCATCTTCTAAGAGTCCAGTCAGACGGTCATTTCTTGAAACTGCCCCCCCCCCATGTATAAGAACCTGATGGGGTGATGTCCTCTCACACCTCTGGTTTTGAAAAGTAAAGTTTAACGTTCCTTTAGAAGTTGCGGCTGGTTGTTCTGCCAGGTTTTGAGAGCGAAGAACATTAGGGGGTTATGGCCACCATTCAATCGGAGAAGATCAATGGTGGACCTTCCCGCGGGACATTCTTACCAGGTCCACATTCTGTTTCAGAATCTTTCATAGATGAGTTTTTACAAGTCGACCAACAAGTTTCCCCCCATGACTTACGCTCCATTGATGAAATCAGCAGGGATTCGACTGAAGTCATGTTGTGAAGGCCAGAAGACGCGTGTCGTGTCTTGCTGATCAACAAAAACAATGAACTGGGAATGGCCACCTTTGATTGTGGGGGGGGGGCATTAGTACATATTCGCTTTGAGATATGTCCCATATATAAGAATGTCCTCATTTACATCACAATGTTGCACAACGTATGTATAAATAGGAAATTAATTCTCATTCTGCATCCGAATTGAGTTTCATGTTGCCTTTAACCCCTTAATGACAACGCCCGTACATCTTTTCAATGGGTTTTGGGACCGGCCATTGTCCTTAAGGGGTTAAACACAAAGAGCTGGTGCTTTTATACGATTTCAGACTTGCATATGAATGCCGTGTACTGGGCTTTGCTAGTGTCCGGTTATGAAGCCCAACAGAGTTGCCATGGTGGTTTACTAGTTTATAGACAAGAATTTCCCAGCAAATCGGCCCCATTCGGCCCATCTAGCATGACCGTGTAAAGGCTCAAACGTTAATCAGTCCTTGGTCTTTTCTTTTTATTCCACTGGCGAAGGGCTCTGGATGTTTACTTATGACATCATGGGATATCTGTACACTTCATAGCTCTTCATAGCTAAGAGGAAGATGTCTATGACTTGTGTGGATATTGCATTCTTTTGCTACAAAAAACTGTGGAATTCCAGTTGAATTACTTGCTTTTTGAGTTATTCTTTATTCATTATAACGGGGCTTACTTTCGGTTACTAGTCAGATGTACCAGGTGACTGTAATATCCAAACTGTAGGTCACCTTGAATTCTTGAATGGGGCTGATCTGCCAGCAGATTCTATGATTTGATTTAAAATCTCAGTCCGTACTCCGTGACAAAGTAGAGAAGTAGGTGACTCCACAGCCGAAGGAGAGGGGCTACTGATATATAAATAACTGGCGCCCACCACTATACGAGTCTATGATGTCCCAGTAAAGCTTGGCTCAGAGCGGAGATCTCCGAGGATATTGTTGCCATTGCATTGTCGTTGGAATGTGGATTGTGCGTTCATTCAATATACGTCTGAAATATCTTCCACGCCACTGGTAGCAAATTGAATTAAACACAAGGTCAGGCAATTAGCAGCTGTACGCAAAGGACCATGTGCAGCAAACGATCGTCTCGCAGAGTAGACACATGGAACGGGCACTGCATAGCGTGATATTTTCATATATAACATGCATGTGTGATTACCAGGGAGAGGCAAAGTGTCCGTCCAAGAACACCAGTGAAGGTCCATAGAACATCGATAAATTGTCCACCACAGACCCCAGTAAATGTCCACCATGAGCAACGTGGACCCCCTCTTATATGCCCTGGTGTGATGTTACCTGGAACGCGGCGGACAAATCTCCCAACATTCCAAAATAACACTTTTGTTTTAGGGGTGTGGTTAGAGGTGGAGCTTCACCCGGACTATTTGCATGCCGACATGACTATTGAGGGCTGTAAGAAGTGTCTGAGAAGAATAGTTTATTTCAACACGGTTCTTGGTGTTTCTACACACACGATTAGGGCTTTTAGGGCTGTAGAACCCTGCGATACCCTCATACCCAGCAAACATTCTGACCTCCTAGAAAAGAGGGGCATCAGGGGAGGAAAAAGGGGCATCAGGGGAGGAAAAAGTCGCATGTGTACTTGAGTTGAAGTCAGGAACTGAGCTTTCTAAAGACGGAAAACTTGGGAGGTAAATATATATACTGGGAACTACCGTCATTATGTGTCCCTCAAACAAAGAATGCTGATATATGGCTGGCATCCAAGCGAAGGTTATAGATCGTAGATCTAATAGCCCCCGGGGGGGGCTCAGATTAATATAATACAAGATCAGAGTCACTATAAACCGATTGAGAATTACTGTCGGGGTGAGTGGGGCTTGTTCACAAAAACACAACTGCATGGACACAAAGGATCCCCGAGCTGCGAGCTCCACTGGAATCCGAGAGAGGATTATGAGTTTATTTTAAAGCCATCATAAATCCTCATAACAATCCTTTATTATAGACAATGCTGGTGCAGGGGTATGTTCCAGCTCACAGTTGCTTAAGGTAAATATAACCCTGGATATCTGGGATTGTTCTCTCCTCTTAGCTGACACTTTGGCAAAAACTCCATATTTAAACTGTAATCAGAAGACCCCATGGTGGGTCAAGTGAAAAAGAAGCAAATCAGCCAAGATTCTAGATTCTTGCATTAGAAACCTAGAATTTACTGGCAGGTCCGACCCGTTCGGCTCATCTAGTCGGCCCGTTTTCCCTGGGATTTAAGGCCAGCAGCCGCCTGATGACGTAGGTGCAGCTGACGGCTACCTTTTTATGCTCACGCTGGAGCGGCAGATTGGGTATGTATGGGGTGGTGATAACCAGTGGCCCACCGGGCATTTGCCAGTCCGGGCTTGTTTGTAGGTATACTACATGAGTCTCAGAAGATTTCAGTAGGGTAACTACAGTAGTAGGTGCAAGGTCTGCTTATAATTAAGCCTCAGATCCCAACGATAAATATGTCCTTTGTCCCACGTCTCGTTCCTCCAGTGGAGGGAGAACGTCTTGTCTATTCCTTGATGGTTGTTGAAGAAGAACCTTTGCGTTCTGGAGTATACCCAACGCGTTCATCAATATACATCGTAACTAATGTTCTAAACAACGTCTCGCTCCAGGAGAGCGCTCAGTCTGCTAACACGATGCGGGGAGAGTCGAGGAAACGGGTTACGGTTTTCTACCTGGTCCAATAGCGTGAGGGATCATTGGGGGAATGAAGAACAATTTGCATACAATGCCCTGGCCATGTCATTGATGTCTATGTGATGTTAGAAAATATAAACATGAATAACTTTAATTACAAGAGAATAAAAAGTCTATATGTTGACGATCTCACGATTAGAACTTTAACCATCAAACATTCTAATTTCTAATTCTTTATAACCGGTTAATTCATTAAGCCCATGGTGGGAGATAAGATTTATGTCATGTAGGTCCCTATCATAACAGCTCCAAAGTAGATACATTTTTACATGTCTTAAAATCTGATAATGACCTAAAAAATGTTAACTTAAAATATAGAGCATTGTAATTTGGAGATACCATGATAGAGTTAAGGAGATAACATTTTTATTTTATAGGTTCTTTTAGATTTTTAAGTCCTATCTCTCTTTGGTACTTAATATATCAAGTAGGTTCCATTCTCCGCTTACTCAACTTTCGTCTAGTCTTACAGAGCGTGACACTCCGACGGAACATAAGGACTTTGTAACAATAACCTTTTTCGAAACTTTCCATCGGCTTTCACAATTTTGTCTGGGAACTCATTTTTTTTCTTCTTTCTCGAGCAGAACTGAAAACAGACTGGAATCAGAGCGTACGGTCAAAAAACAGCCCGGTTAACAGAGTATTATTTTTAGAGGCAACACGTTGGACTCTGGGCAGGGCTGACCTACAGCCTTCAATGGGTTCTCGGACTTTTAACGAGGAGGGGGTGGAAAGGAGGAGCCCGAGATGTGTATTTTTATTTTGCATGGAACTGTAAGCATATGCATTTCAGAGAACTTGATACCTTGAGCTCTGTGAATCTGTTTACAGCACTCGGTGCAGCAGTGGCATTAGTATGAAGGTCTGGAAAGAAGTATATAGAATGGGAGATAGAAAACGTGGAGTAATAAGAGCTCCTCGAGAAAAGCGCTAAACCTTGGAATAACGGAAGAAAAGGTAGTTGGAAGTGGAGAGCTGCGACTGTTTGTTGGGTTGGAAGAGAAGATCATTGGAAACGGAACGTGTCAAAGATACTTTGGAAAGGTTTCGGAAAGCGATCCAGCCTCTAAGGATCAGCCGAGCAGGAATAAGACGTCCAATGACTTTTCCCAAGAAAGCAGAAAATCAAGTTGTTTGAAGAAGACATTGCGTAAATAAGTGGTCGGTTAAGAAGGAGAGAGATATACAGAGGAGGCGAAAAGGATAAGACATTCAAGGAATGAGAATACGAATTATGGATTCATCACTTATACTTGGATGACTTTGAGAATATGGGCACGCTCTCAGTCATGGAGAATGGGGATGAAATGACTGGGAGCCCCAATTCTGTGGTGGCCCCCCAAGATAAAAAGTATGAACCCTGCCGCCAGAAAGACTGCTGTGAGCGAGTGGTGATCAACGTGTCCGGCTTGAGGTTTGAAACCCAGGTCAGGACCCTAAGCAGGTTTCCAGACACTCTCTTGGGGGACCCACGGAAGAGAATACGGTTCTTTGACCCCCTGAGGAATGAGTACTTCTTCGACCGGAATCGTCCATGTTTTGACTCAATACTTTATTTCTACCAGTCAGGGGGTCGACTCCGTCGGCCTACCAATGTTCCTCTAGACGTTTTCATGGAGGAACTGGTGTTTTATCAGCTTGGAGACGACGTGATCAGAAAATTCAGGGAAGACGAAGGATTTCTTAAAGAGGAGGAAAGGTTGCTTCCAGAATGTGAGTTCATGAAGCAAGTCTGGCTGCTTTTTGAACATCCAGACAGCTCTTCTGCTGCCCGGATCATTGCCATCATCTCCGTCATGGTCATCCTCATCTCCATAGTCATCTTCTGCCTAGAAACTCTCCCAGAATTCAGAGATGAGCGGGATCTGTCATTGCCGGTGAGTACTTTACCTGTGGTTTCTATAGATTTAGGATTTGTAAAGCATTATTTTAGGTTCTATGGTGGGAGATCCCACACCTCTCCAGATGACATCTTACCAATGCCAGCATGGTGGGATTCTTGTATTCTCTAGAACCTTACCTTGAAAAACCTTCACAATCAGTTAATCCTCATATGAAATATGTTCTGCTTCCAAAGAGGTTCTACAACAAAACTTTTTTATACTAATATCATATTCAGCCTTCAATCCTTTATACAAGACAACCCAGCTTTTAACGTATTTAAATAAATATACTGAGCGTAGTTATGTTTTTTTTCATGTGTTTATTCATACAAACCAAAATTATAAATTAATATTTATAGAGCCAGAGTCGGAAGACTCACGGATGGGGACCGGGACATGTGCTACATGGCTTTATTGTTAGGTTACACCAATATGATCTATTTTAAGTCACATTTAACATTATGTTTTCTTAGTTATATATAAAAGCTAGTCTATGAGTTATGGGATCCATCCCCAAAATTCCCCAAATTTTTTCATTATTTAGTTGGGTTATGTTTTGGTATTTCTGGGCACCATTCTTTTTCCCAAGGAAGTCCTTGCCGCGTACATCTCATAGCCTAACATTTGGTTTAGTAAAAACAGTAAGGCTTTATCTCCTTATCAGAGACGTGACTGTTAACGGAATCTTAGACGTACAACAATGAGACCCCATGATCTTCACAAAGTTTTATAAAACTGGTTCATGCAATAAAAAATATTTATTTTCTTGGTTAATCAACTAAAAATGAAGCTTTATAGAATAAAAAATGGAGAAGGCCCAGGCTGACCATCTTGCACACTGGCCGACATTGCTCCATACGTTCCAGCGGCGGATCGGGTACTTGCAGTGTGCGGCCACTGGCTGGATATGCCTAGCCGTATGATACGTGAGCCTCAAAACGCTTCTCATATCCAGCCGTCGGCCTCATTTACATGATCTGCGGCCGTAAAGTGCCCGGGCCGCCTCGTCCTCCGCAGTCCGGTCCCGTGAAAATTCCTTTCAGTAGAAAAGCAAGAATTGAAGTGATTGCTAGTGATCGGTTTTAATGATCAGTCTGCTGATCAACACAGCAAAACTCTCTTTACGGCTCTACGGTTTCAGATATTTTATACAGAGGACAACAAGCTGGCGCAATATGCCATGTATCTACCTAGTGTACAGCGCTGCCGAATATGATGGCGCTATATAAAACGATAAATAATAAATAAGTTATAATGTATTTCTAAGTGGAGTCAAAGGGAATACCTTTTTATTAGGCAGGGAAACACGTAATGTTAAGACGTAAGAGGTGTCTCTACAGAGATGTTGTTGAGGCAGATCTCTGATCGTTTGTAGCGACATATAGAATCTCGGTGACTTTTCTTTCATTTTGTAAAAAAAATACTATTAAAAGAAATATCATTTAATGAAATAAACAGCCGTATAATTCTACAAAACCATTGACCACACATTAACCTGTACTTACACATCACATGATATATATATATAATTTTTTTTTATTCATATATTGTACCAGCAATAAATATTCAGAATTAGCAACCATAGAGGTAACAGAAATGAGAATTGTGTCCGGTGCCAGTTAAAAAAAAGGGACAGTAAAAATAAATAAATAAATAATAGAAAAATTAGAGTCCAGTTTGAGGTCATTTGGTTTGACGTCAGGTGGATTTCCTGTGAACCAGGTAGAACTCAACAGGTGAGATCAAGTTTCCCGTAAGTTCCTCTCAATTCCAACTTTCCCGATAAACCCACAGTTCAATTACCGTGGAAGTCGATGGATGGTGTCCCATGTCCCGAGAAACCCTGCTTAGTTCTGAAGAGTCAGGCCAAGGTGGACCCGGGTTAAATTTAGTACATTGCAAAGTGATCATTCTTGGGTCGCTGGAGAAGAATTATCAAATTTCTGCCCAACCCCAATGGATGAAAAGGTTAAGAGGGGGCTTTAATTCCAATGAGAATCCTCTCCCCTCACCATGCTACCCTACAGGACCTATGTACTTTAGTAAATATTGTTATGACATAACCATGCAACACCAAGTGCAGTCATATTGGACAGGTTGTCCTCTGATTGCCACGAACGAAGCATATGACGTTGTGCGTGATACAGTAACAAAGACGACAAAGCTGTAAGTGTTCTTCAGGGTGATACGTTCAACCTCAATGTATGCCCTTCGTCACTAAAAGGGTTCAGAAACTCATCAGTTAGAAACATGCTTTTTATAAAATGTTAGTCCTTTTAGTAAATAGCGTTGGATAATATCCCGGTGGTTGGTGCCCTTAGATGAACTGTGGTGTCCATCATTACTTGGACTTGAAGTTTTAGGTTACCCCCGACCCGCTTGGACTCAGTAGACCCATCTTGGGAGGTTTGATGTATATTTATTACAAATGGACAGTTTTTAAAATGTTAAAGGTGCTGTCCCACTTGACATAAAATATGAATGGCCTTCTCTAGTATGCTTAGCAAATAAAGCTTAGCTGATCTGTCGTTTTATTATTCCCTCCCAAGGTTTAACAGAGAGGTTTAGTGAAATGGTTCAGTTTCTATGGCAATAACCTATCAGTGCCTGCTTCTGTGTCACATGCGAATGAAGTGTCCCATACAAAAATGTAACAGTCATCTTACATGATATTATAGGGTTATCTCGGATAGGAGACAACATGCCCTGTGCCGCTAAATTAAAATGACGGTACATGAGCCACATATGGAAAAGGAAAGGTCTGTTCACCAAATGGCCTTTCTTCGATTTTCGGAATGGCCGTTCGAATCTTACCTACAGCCATACTTTTTCTGAAGCTGGAAGACGCAAGTTAGCTAAATATTTACCCTACCGAGCCACGTCTTTTTGTTTTCTAGTTCTGCTCCCTCGTGGCCACGTCTCCTACGCCACATTCTGTCACACCTATAATGTCTACAAAGTTAACCTTGATTTTTTATACCAGCTCTTTGGGGCAATTGACCATTAGCAACGGCCCCTTCTGTTTTTAAGGCTGGACGATATACAACAAAGTTCTCAATTAAGAGAGTAAGACATATCAGCGTCCCCAAGCCCTTTGCTCCCCAAACACTGACGGACATTATTACCCGTAGAACGGCACCGAGGCTCCTGGTTGGGAGAACGTTAACAGAAACCCATTCCAAACCAACCTCTTTTATCTTATGAAGAAATGTCCTCTCCAATGTCATCTCGAGTATGCATCATCGAGATAAAAAATAACACGCGGTAAGTTTTCTGGGTGAACCCGATCATCTAATCTTCTCCCCGGCTCTCCTTACAGCAGAGGAGGAAGTAGAACTAAAGTGGGCTGATGTTTCAAAGATTCAGAACATTTCCGCCGAGTGTTGATATTAGACCCGAGTAGAACCCTCGGGTTCATTAGCCCATCTTTGATGACACCGGCATCTTACATGACAGCGATAGTTTGAGTGCTGTTAACTATGTCCTTGAATTTCATCTTCCGCTACGTATTCTGTTTTTGATCAGATGATTAGCTGCCCATAATGGCTAATATTGGTGGATTAACTACCAAAAATCTAGCAGAATATTCATGCATTGGATCCGTTACACAAACTTCTACATCAATTACCTTATTGCTTATTGATGTTCATCATTAGCATATGAAGTGGTCCTTCATCCGTTTTTCTTCATGCCTTGGCCAGATGTACAGCAATACCGCACATCGTTACTGAACGAGTGAATTCTGTAATGACCGAGCCAGTGGGGACTTCCACAGTGGGGCATCTTGCCGACGAACTCAACAAAGATTGAGCTACTGTTGAGTTAATCTGGCAAGTTTGATCCAAGCGGATTTTAGTGAATGCCCAAGGTGGTGTTTCTTGAGTTGTTGCCCAACAATTGCCACAACTTGGTGAACCTTGGTGAACCTTGCAAGACATCATGTGAATACCTCAGCAGCTCACACTATTTTGTTTCTTTTTTATTAGGGAAAGTCTCGTAGAAAAAATATTTATCTCTCTGCGCATAACCCCAGCACTGTATACAGTAACAACTCCTGGCCCTGTATACATTGGGTTCCAATGAACTCCCGATAATCGTTTGTTCCAATAAACTCCCTTTAAACCCGGAGGCCGCCATTGTTGTCAGTCTTTGATATTTTGGGTGGCTTTCCCGGCTCAAACCCCACACTGAGCTGATGCTTTATGACAATGCTAATGAAGTCCATTTCTCCTTCGACTTTCATTAGTCAGAGAGTCTAACTGGGTAATTAAGACTGAGCCATTCTATTGTTTATCACAGGCCATATTATAAGAAGTCAGGGTGTTTATGATCTTGAAGCTTGCAAAATGGCAAAATGCGTAAGACATCAAGTGCTGCCCTTCTGTATTTTGAGCCTCTTCTGGCTTTATTTTCCTTTCCCCGGAGTTTGTAAAATGTGGCATTAGAGTTATTCTTTTATTTTAATATGTAGCTGTAAGAATAAAAACATACTATTATGGTTTTATGGACATAAAAAAAAATGTATGGTAATGCTAATGAAGTCCTTTCCTCCATAGACTTTCATTAGTCCAGCTGGGTGATTAAGACTGAGTTATTCTATTGTTTCACACAGGCAGTATGATAAGGAGTCGGGGTGTTTAGTAGATCGGGGGTCAGATAACAGAGCGAGAATCATACAAACGGCTGATATGCAGCTGCCTGAAAACATTTTATGGGGCAAAAACTACAACTGGTTTAAAAAAGAAAACAGAGGGATATTTTTTTTTTACATTTTTATCCTGATACAAGGAATAACACAATTGTATCTAAAATAAAAAATGCTGTTACTTCTTTATTTGTCTGTGTTTGTTCCTCTCCTATTTTATGCCGTGTTCCGTCCCTCCTCCTTACGGTGTCAGTTTAGGATCGCGTTCCGTAGCGCTTGGGCATCGGGGCTATTCCTGACGGGATTAACACTATTCTGAAGTGTACCGACATCTCCGTGACACTTAATCTCAGAACTTCAGAGGACAAGTTTGTTGTTGACAAATATCAAGGAACAGAGATACGGTTCGTGTAACGCTAGAATGGCATAAAAATGCTCGGAAAACGGAGATTTCTGCTTCTCGGCCACCAACCATCTGATATGACTTCAGGTTATGTCTCGCATCACAACTATTCCATCAGCCGCCAATAACGCGGCACAAGTAGATGGAAGCATTGTGTTTGCTACAAAGTTACATTTAGACAAATACCAGATCCTCAAATTTCTATTTAATCATTTAAATGATGATTTTAGAGCACCATATTCCGATGAGGAGTAAAGCAAGGGGGTTTAACCCATTAATGACAAAGCCTGTACATATACCGGCTCAAAATGCATTGTTTTCAATGGGTTTAGGGACCGCCCATTGGCCTTAAGGGGTTAAACACGCATGGGACAGGCATAGGGCTCCCAAATCGAGACCAAAAGACGAGACCAATGACTGATTAAGGTTTGAGTCTTTACAGCAGGAGAAACGGGCAGACTACACGGGGGCCGAATGGGGCCGATCTGCCATGTTTAATCAGTCCATTTGACTGTTTAAAATCCTCAGCCTCCTAGCTCCAATTGTTCTGACTTCTAATTCTAAGAGTACCTGTGAGGTCCAAACTTGTTCTTTCATGCAAACAGTATTACAGCCAGGCCGGTTTTGACCGTGGATATAGCCAGACAGCTAAATTTAGCCGAGAAGTTTAGTCCTCCGCGTCAGCTGTTAGGAATACGGGCTGCCCGAAGGATCCATTTCTGAAATATGACAGGTAAGCCCTATGTTTTCTTCAAACAGTCCTGACATTCCCTTTAAGGAGTCGCCTCACGAGAAATTGCCACCTCAACCGGGCAACTTGTGTTTCAGCTTCCCTATAACCCTCCTTGTTAGCACTCAAGGCTATTTCAGCCCAACAGACTGAGTGTTCTGGGAACTGAGATACATAGCAACGGCAGAAAATATTTATTTGGTCCGTCGAGTCCGCCCTGAACACCTTTTTGCTCATTACTCCTTTACGGTGGCTTTCTTGACATCCGACGTAACCTGCAGACATCCAACGGCTATAGAACAGCTTAGATTTTGGTTCTATGGTGACCGTGGAGACCATTGTGATGTTTCATTAAGTTTTAATAAGTTTCATTAGATTAGAATACCATGAATTCCATTAAAAATGACAGTTTCCTATCAGCAGATGTTTAGGTCATCAGTTGGCCGGCTGAGTGGACAACTGGAATAGAGAAATGTAAATTTCTACCATATTGACCATTTTTAGGATCTACTATTTGACGGTTCTAAAGATCGATTATGGGTATGAGTTCTTTAACATTGCGCTGTCCACGCCAAGCAACTCAATAAAAATTTACTATTAATCTGTTTCTACTGTATTTAGAGTTAAAATAACTTAGGACCTGGGCACCAATGCGTTCATATGGTACATATTGGGTTAATGCCGAAAATCAACCCAAAAACCAGTTAGTTTCCTTTCTAACGGATATAAATGTAAGAAATAGTATCTGTTCAGAGTCTTTTGTCATGGGGAAGCAACACCTTTAAGATGTCCTGATTGTTCGTGATAGAACCATACATTTATAAGCACCAAATACCAGAATATTCTATATGTCCCAGGTTCTATTCTATACGGTTATATAGTTGAGAAGGCTACCTTGTCCGAAGACCGCCATTTCTGTTTGTAAACTTTTTTTTTCTTCTTCTAGGTTCAGCCTCATCACAGATCGAATACGACGGTACCCGTGCACCAGAAGAGCCCATTCGAGGACCCTTTCTTTATTGTGGAGACCATTTGTATCTGCTGGTTTTCCTTTGAGCTTTCAGTGCGATTCATAGCATGCCCCAGCAAGGCTGCCTTCTTCAAGGACATCATGAACATGATAGACTTTGTGGCCATCATACCATACTTTGTCGCTCTCGGCACTGAACTAGCCCGACACAAAGGAGTGGGCCAGCCAGCCATGTCATTGGCCATCCTCAGGGTCATCCGACTGGTGAGAGTCTTCCGTATCTTCAAGCTCTCGCGACACTCGAAGGGTTTACAGATCCTGGGACAGACGTTGAAAGCCAGTATGAGAGAATTAGGTCTTCTCATATTTTTCCTCTTCATTGGAGTTATTCTGTTCTCGAGTTCAGTTTATTTCGCTGAAGCTGATCACGCAGAAACAAAATTTACCAGCATCCCAGAGGCCTTTTGGTGGGCCGTAGTCACCATGACGACCGTAGGGTACGGAGACATGTCGCCGGAAACAGTAGGTGGGAAACTGGTCGGTTCGCTTTGCGCCATTGCAGGGGTGCTAACCATCTCTTTGCCAGTGCCAGTCATCGTATCCAACTTTAGCTACTTCTATCACCGCGAAACTGAGTGCTCCGACATTGGCCAGTATAGCCACGTTGGCTCGTGCCCAAATGGACCTCCTCATACCCCAAAGCCCAAGGGAAAGAGCCCTTTAATGAACAAATTTAGGAACATATGCACCAATTCCAAGGCAGAACTCATGGATGGAATTGGCCCCGTCGATGAGAGAAATTGTGGCCATCAATCACATTTGATAACTCAAGTGTGACTCTGGAGTAAGTTTCACTCAATGCCTTCTCTTCAACGTTTAATCTTCTAGGAGTCTTAAGTTAAATGTTTTCCAGGAAGAGATGTTCAGAGGCTCAATTTATGTTGTTGTTGTTACTTGGTATCCAACAAACAATTACATTTTTTAAAAAAAACCCAAAAAGACAAAATCACGATGCTAATGGAATGTGCCAGTTTTTTCGGACTAATTTTGGAATGGGGTTTGTGAGTCGGAATTAGAATAAGGACGTAGAGCAGACTGTAGAAGATCAGATGTTTACAAGCAGTCCTCCTGTAGGTCTTACAATGTCTTCTGAATAACCACCACGTGGCATCATCTTCAGAAGAAGGAAAGCTCCACACCCGACACGTGAAAAGAGTTTACATAACGCAGGGCCCACAAATTCATTTGGCTCTCCGATTTCGTCCATTTCTTTGGTCCCGTGGGAGCTTCTTCTGGAAGGCTTCACGATTATACAAGCATGGGTGTCTCGATAAAACCCCAGAGGGAGCAGTTGGTCATCACAAGCCCATGAGACGCGCGCTATTGAATTACACGTGCTGGAAAGCTCAGGGGACAGACTCAAATAACATCAAATGACTAAATACATCAATATGACAGCAAAGGTAATTAAGGGCAGGAATTCAGAACGAGGGATATCTGCCCTTTCAACAACCAGCGCCAGTTACTATCTAGACTAACGTTTAACCGATCGCAAGTGGGTTCCGGAACAAAGACCCACCACAAATGATCCTGGACACGGGGCGAATCCTTTTCCTCTAAGCAGGGAACCAGACAGTTTTTAATATTTCAATTCAGCAATTTGGGGATTTATGAGGTTCTTGTGAATATATATATATTTTTGAATGAGCTTTATTTAAAATGGACACTCCAACACAGACACGTGATCTCCGTTGGTTTTTGCGTGAAAATGCAATTTTTTGTCGCGTCAGAAAACCTTTCAGTTGTTTAAACCTTAAAATTTAATTATCAACGCAGAGTAAACTGGTCCACACACATATATATATATTTATATAATACAGTCTTATATACGTAGTGGGCAGGTAATGTACAGTATATGTATATTTTTTAAATAGACCCTACATTCAGGGGGAAAAAAAATGAAATTCATGTTCTGTTAAATCCATTGTCTTAATACTCATTCAAGTCTTTCTGATGACATCAAAGTTCCCTGGCTTCAGTTAAAAGTTGTCCTCATCCCATTACTGTTTAAGGTGATTGCAATTATCAGTGTTAGGCTACACGGCTTACACACGTAACCGGTATAATGTCACTGACGGTACTGGTTAAGGTGACATATCTGCCGGCTTGGTGTTTTGGTGAAGAAGGTGGTGCCTCGAGATGTTTCTTCTTGATTAAAGCTTTCCAGAGCGGCCTTACAATCATCTACATCTCATCATCTGCTTGGTTATCCTGGATTATAAGCAGTTTATGAATTTGGGAGAGCCACAGACCATGCGTAAAACCCATAAGAGGATGGTGTTATATTTAGGGTGTCCCTTCCCCTTAGTTGCCCTCACATGACCCCTCTCTCCACTTCTCTCTCCGTCCCAAACCTCTTTCTCTCACCTTCACCTCTCGCTAATCCCACAATCCCATTTGTACCTCTCTGTCTCTTACGGTTCCGTATGGTGTCTGGATATTGTTATCTGTCTCTCCCCCAGCATCCTTTTCATGGCTGACGCCAACCATAACGCATTCATTATACAGCAATAGGCAATAATGCCAATACTCCAGAGACAATAATAAGACCACGGCTATGCGGTTTGGGCTACCCCGTCATTACTCGTTCTCTAACAGTCTAAGAATGTCACATCAGAACCAAGTATGCCGATCCATAAGTTGAGCGGCCCCATGCTGTATGAGGGCACCCCTATTAGAGTCACCCCACTTTAATGTCCGAACGCAGACATGGCTTAAACGCGGGACTTCCCAGCTATATGGATATCACGTTCTGTAACTCTTTGGGTGGCAGGATCCCTAACTGATCACACAGATCCTATACGAGGAAATTTAATGTACAAATGGAATACGCTTTCATCTTTTCCACCGTACAAACAATCTGTGCTCTGGCCGGCTGGTGGCACCGTTGGGAAGTCATCTCTGCTCCTTTGAAGGCCATACGGAGACGACTGGGTCGCTGTCGTTATAAATCCACCAGCGTTTTATTAAATCGACCGGCTCGGCAAAACCAAACCACACGATGGGCTTACCAACAACCAACAAACACAATTGACCTGCTGCATGACTGCTTCTGATGGGACCCGCACAACGTGGCGTGATGACACGTAAGAAAGTCATACGTCCGGGCCGGCCGGCCGAAGCCTCCACGCGGACAACAAGAGAGTGACTTTCGCTTCAGAGTGTGAACTGTTCAAGGTAAAACGGCTAATTTCTTGTATTATAAATAAAAGATCATTTCGATGGATCCCTTTAAGTGCACGGGGATGATGAACGTACAGCTGAGGACATCGACAGTGGACATCCACAGCGTCCTGGCACTTAAAGGGTGCGGAACCACCAAGCCAAAATGTTCTTGAGTGCGTTGGTGGAACTTTCTTATCTTTATTGTTATTATTTCGTGTAATAAGTATCAGATTAAGTTTATGCTGGATCTTTATACAGGACTAATATTTAGGCAGACACTAAGTGCCAAAGGCTATGTTGACCAGCGCCAAGAGGCGCACTTAATGAAAGTAAGCACAACTGCATCATGGGAAATGTATATTTACCGCGTAATAAAGACCTTTATTTATTGCAAGTATTTTATCTACTTTTTTTTTGCTTTATTTTTTCTGTCTTCTCTTCCTTCTTATTATTATTTCTTGTATTATCTTGTTTGTAATATTTCCTCCCCGACCGTTTCAAAGGCTGCCTCAACCAATCAGCAACAATCAGCAGCTTAACAAGACGGGAAAGGTAACCTAATGGGGAGGAATAATCATACAGGTCTTGAGGACAGGACGTAAAGATGGCTGCTCCCATGGAACACTCATAAGGTCCAATTAAATACATATGCTACTTCCCAGATACTGTGAAATTTTGATTTGATTTGAGCAAATTTAACTTTTTGGGGTTTTGGAGTCAACGTTCGGACCCAAAAGTCACGTTTTTGGTGAATAGATAAAGTTTTATTTATTTTGAAGGGGGAAGAAAAAAATATGTTCTGACAATTCAAAAATTAGGATGAATATTAAGTTGGTACTTCCGGCGGCGAGCCAATGAAAAGGAAGATGCCGGAAGGAAGCACCGCATACGTAAGATGAAGGACACAGAAGAAACGTAATGAGGGCAGCGAAAAAAAACCTTTTCTTTATATTCCGTGCTTGCGCAGAAAGATACAACCTGCTGGCAGATCGGCCCCATTCGGCCCCATCTAGTCTTTCCGTTATTCCCGCTGTATTCTATTTAAATTGTCCCCTCGATTCTTGGCAAACTTTTGGCAAATCAGCCATTTAATGTGAAACAGAATTTTTATTATTATTATCTTTATATTATTATTATCATCATTATTAGTATTTCTATTTTTTATGAATTATGCAATTAAATTGCATAAAATTACTGAATATTTCACTAGTCAGACTGTCTCCCTTTTACTAAATTATCAGAGATTTACAGTAAAAAAAAAATGTAATAATTACCATTATTTTTATTTTTTATTATCTTTTGTTATACTTTTTTCTATTTTATTTGTATTCTGCAATTCCATTGTATAAAAAACACTGGATATTTCACTAAAGTCTTTCTTTAGTAAATTGACCCCCCCCCCACGTTAAAAACTCTTCTTACACTTAGAATGCTTTATTTTTATGATTTTTATTTTTGAAAAGATCCCGTCGGTTGGCGTCGGTCGCCGGTCACATGCTCTTCGGAAAATAATTCCTTCTATCTCAACAATGCGTCTGACGGCCGACGGGCCTACCCAGCGAATGATCTCTAGCTAATGAACGCTCACGGTCACATTTCTTTCTACTACAAAGCCTGCAAAGAGGCTGACAGCGTGTCAAGGCTGCCGCTCGGCGAGAATATTTCACAACAGCCAGCTTCTGATCCGTGTTGAAATCATAACTCTGTACGAACACGACCATTAATACCATGAAAACATTTAATAGCCTCCGTCGGAAGTCGCGACGGAACCTTCTTTAAGGTTATGCATACATAAAGTGCGTTTCGGCCATCGAAAGACACGGCAGGTGTTCTATTGGTTGAGGAATACCCCATCTTGCCCCATGGGGCTATGACCATAGGGGGGGGGAGAGGAAACCTTTACGGCCTGTTAATTTTATGAATAATTCTGTTATATTCACTTGCATTTTTTTTTTGCTCATGGATGATGTCATACAAGCTGTCATAGGTGCGGAAAATATGACCTCGCTTAGTTACTATACATTTAAAGGGGGATGCCTCTTGGTAGCTTTCCCAGCCCCAACTTGGCCTTTCCATTGGCACGCTGCCGGTCATGCTAACGCTGCTGGTTAATGGAAAGTTATGGGGCCGGCACTGTGTTTCACAGAGAAACGGCCCACAGGGTCGGGGACACTCGGGGGTTCCTTGTAGCAATGTATAGTGTGTAAGGGGGATTGGCCTTGTTCAGTAAAGTCCATAGTATGTTACATATGTTTACAATGACATTTATTGCTGTAGTTAATTATAAACATACCTGGGATCTCTCCAGGTTGACCTGGAGTCTCCAAGTGAAGCTCTCCTTCCCTGGGTCTCCAGGTCAGCTTATTCTTTCTCCTTAGAAATGAATGGCGCCCACTCTCCACCCATCTTTCGCCCTGATCCTGGCCACATTTCCTCCCGACTCTAGTGCCAGACTAGCGCCACATGAAGCCACTACCAAAGAAGAGGGCTCTGGGTAGCCTGCCATGGGTGTTATCCTGAGATATACCCTCTTCTGTGCTTCTTCTTCTTCCTGTATCATGTAGAGTCTTGGTGTCTCTCGTGCTTGGAAAAACCCTACACACAGGGTGGGTAGACCTAAGACTGCCGTTGAACAACTATTCCCAGTATGCTCAAGCGTGGCTGGGAATCATGGGTAATGTAGTTCAAGAACACATTGATTACAGTGTTCCCCCCAACTCTGGGTACCGAAACTATGTCTGCAGGAGCGACACCAATGCCTGGCAAAGGACAACCCAAGCATGGCTTCTCTTTAGAACGAGGAAGTATTTTGCCAGGGCAGAGGCGATAAGATGTGCTTATATAACTCCACAAAGCTAGCCACTTGGACGGCCCTTTAACTTATAAATCTCTATAGGTTTCTCAAGGCTCCTGGTAACCTTTTAGTTTGTCTGCAAGAGGTTCTATTCTTTCTGCTGAGACGGCTGGGATATAATTAGACACCAAGGATGGTTTGGATTCCGAGTCTGAAGACGTTGTAACTGAACCATGTGGGGTGGATGTAATATGACTGTTGTCCCTGCGTTATATGTTTGGGGTCAGTGGCTTTCTGTGTGTTCATTTCATACTTTTCCTCACCTATCACTTTTCCCTGTAGTTGGTTCTTTTCAGCACTCCATGTGCTTTCTTGTCTCCTAATGTCCCGTTTTCATGGCAGGAGACGTCTTCTGGGCGCCGCCATTAAGATCCTTGCGCCTATAAATATTGGGCGCAAAATAAGCCGTACCCATAAGCAAAAACATTAATGTAGAGATAGATGTTTATCACAATCACGCGTTATCCATTCTGGAATGGGAAGTGAATGGAGAGTCCTCCACGGCTACGTTCCGTGTGATTATGAAAGTATCTCCTCTACGTCCCACCAGGAGGGACCATTTACAATTTTGGGCTTGAGTCCACATGCAGGTAGAGGAAGCTTGTGGCCTACAGTTAGAGTCCATCCAATAAAACCCAGTTGGGTGGTTATTTATCCAGATTTAATCAGTTAGTCAACTACTCCACGTCCACCAACCTCCTGGTCCATGGTCCATTGGGAGAAGGACATATTGACTTTTCCGGCCAAAAGCTTGGGTAGAGCACCACACACAGAGTTGACGAGGACTCCGAATATCTAAAGGGAAAATAACTTACCCAATTATCAAAATCTCAACGGTCTCAAGAGTTTGATGGCGACCCTGATACCTTTCAGCGGGCGAGAAACCTAGAGGCCAGGATGGCTAAGATCCTCTTCCATAGACTTGCCGGTTACATCGGGGCTGCAGTGCCATGGAACGTCCCATGAGAAGACTCATATCGGAACAGAGAAGACCCTCCTGCCACAAAAAGCATAGAAGCTTCAACAAAAAGTCAAATTTCTTGGCTTAATCATAAGAAGTCAACTCCAAGGATCAGCCTCGAGGATCGGTTTCAGAGATCAGCTCTTTGGTCCAACATTAAAGGACTAAAAATGGTTTTCTGGCTACTTCATTGACGTCATCGATATGGGTAAAAAAATAAATGAATCCTGAACAATAATTGAGTAAAGTAACATTGAAACGCTTTTCCGTCCATGCGCAGGGCCGAGGAGGTACACGGTGCCGTTAACTCCAAGCCAAATACCGAGAGGGACAGCCAAGATCCTCGCTGCCTTCCTCACCACTCATCCCATTTCAGACTTTTATTAGGGGCCATTCGATACCCTCGGCTCCTGATTTAGAAACTGGTTTTCACAGAAGGGTACGTTCCACGCCGAATTCTTATTTTTGTTTGCTAGCATTGGCCCTCGGCAGACCACGGAGGCTGAAGGTGGTCAACTCCACTTACCCTGGGCATTTAAATAAAAATCCCGTCCATCCTAAATACTTAACACGTAGGTTGATGGTACTTGAGGAGCGCCTTAATGGGGAGGAATAATCACGCAGAGAAGGGGAAATTAAAGGGCTGCCCCCGATCTATACGCATAAGGTGGGTTTCTAACGTACGTTGCGCACGTTGTGTCCTTTTAATCGAGATATCTGCCCTGGACTACCAGAATTGCGTTCTATTTACCCCGGGGGCCGCTGGTAATCAATAGCGCAGCAGTTGCATAATTTCTGGTACCGAGGAAAGGCAGGCGAGCCTTTCCAAGAAAGGGGGGGTTCTCATACGGTGCGCGTTACACGGATCTGCGCAAGGGAATCCCTATATTAGATGACAAATGGCCGAAGACGGATCGCTGTCTTGCCGACGGAGTGCCGTCTACGGCAAAGACATGACACGGTGGGGGGGGGGATCACTTGACACTCAGCATATGAAAGCACACACGCCTGGGCCTCTTGTGTTACATGCGCGGCGCTCCGTGTAGTTTGGACACCTGCTAGCTTCAGTAACCCTCGCCACATATATAATATCTCGTCCGCCAGACGGATGCGGACAGCTGGCGAGGGCCGGACCCGCGAGCCGAGCTTCTGCCAACTCATTGCATGGATGCTTCGGGGCATTTGTAGAAGATAGATAAATTAATTGAGGGAATCCCTGTCATTATTATATATAAGTCAGGTACAAGACAAGGCGGCAGGGGGGGTGTTCGAGCCTAAGATTTCGGGGCTTCGGGTCCAGCAGAGCGTCAGCTCCTCTGCCACATAAGAGGGAGCCGATTGCCCTCCTGGGCAGCTCCACTGTTTAACCTCCCCAATATTTTAACACAATGGACCTGCACCTTTAAAAGGCTGATCGCCGGGATATGAAGCAGAGGTGGTCTAGGTGGTCTAGAACTAGGTGGTCTAGGACTAGGTGGTCTAGGTGGGCTAGGACTAGGTGGGCTAGGTGGTCTAGGACTAGGTGGTATAGGTGGTCTAGGACTAGGTGGTCTAGGACTAGGTGGGCTAGGTGGCCTAGGACTAGGGTGGTCGGTGTCTAGGACTAGGTGGGCTAGGTGGCCTAGGACTAGGTGGTCTAGGTGGTCTAGGACTAGGTGGTCTAGGTGGTCTAGGCAATGCGGCTCAGGGAGGAGAGGTAATATAAGAAGCTATAAGAAGCTTAAAGATTAGAGATGTAATTTTTTCCCCCCAAATCCTGCATTTTACTGTCTTATACACTAAATAAAGTGAGGTTAGGGTCGTTACAGATTAAAATAACAATACATCTGTATCAGGTAACGGGTTAGAGAATGCTGGCTTTGCCACAGGCTGCCACCGGTCTCACCTTCCCGCCGTGTAAACATTTAAACGGACCGACGAACCACAAGCATAAGTTACAGGTAGCTTTAGTAACTTTCCAAAAATAATCAAATCTGCAAAAATAGATAGTATGCACTAGTATCTTTTTATTTTTAAGGCAGATATCATCTTTTTTGTAGTTTTTATTATTTTAATAAAGCCGTTTTATTTTTAATTGTTAATTATTTGTAATTAGCTTTTTGTTCGGAATTTTTTTAGGGGGTTCACATTCCTCTTTTTGGACGCTTCTTATTCTTTGTATTATTAGAATTTGGTTACGCAGCCATCTGGCCCCCATGTGACGCCCGGACCGCGTCTTTAGTGCCCCCTTTATTCCTCCATCCGCTGAAGGGTGGTCCTGGACGCTGCTGTCCGGCCGAAAAGGGATTCAGCACCATGGACAGTAAAGAATGCAAGCCTATGGATTGTGTCCCATACGTCGCTTATACAGCCTTTAACCTCCATTTAAAGCCATTTAACCCCAGTTCTGCCTTAGAGGAACCCCGCGGCTAGCCCCGTACAATGTATTTCTCCAAAGTCTCCACGCTTGCCAAGCGATACCTTGCATGAAATGAACCTGTGGATTTAAAGGGTTAAACTCTCGTCGGCTAGAAACCCCGTATATTAATGACTTCTATTGGCCTGCGGCTGCAATTATGACATTACGAGACTTTCAAAGCTCATCAGACGGCCCTTAAACCTGAGTTTAATTGCGTAAAATCAACACTAGACAACTTTTTTGGGTCCCTATGGCAACAACCTATCAGTGCCTGCGTTGGTGTCACATGACAATTAAGAGTTCCCGGCAAAACTAAGGAAGGAGGAAATATTGTATCCATCGTGGCTCCATGTATGAAAGTTTTCCGAGGGTGACGCCAGGCGACGGATCCCCTGTTATATTATCTTGTGCCGTGGCAGACTGTGTGTGACGCTGGAGATCTGTTCCCTGCCTCTCCTTCCTCCATGGCCTCCAGTAGAGAAGATGACAGGTGTGTTCCTTGTAACTATGGGCTAGGTTACCATCCCTATTGTAAACAAGGTCCCGTTTCTACGCTCGGCGGCTTCTAAATATAACAGCGCGGTAAATGTTCATCCTTGGTGCAGACCCAAAAGAGGCAGGAAGATAGGAGAGACGCGGAACGGGGGAATTAACCTGTATCGGCGTTATAACAGGGGGGTGAATTCGCATTTCTTGCCTCCAGCGGACCGACAGCTTATGAACGGCTTCCCTCCAGAGCTTCAAAGTATGTACATGGAACGCTTCCCATAGGCATTGCCGGGAGGTGCTCCTTCTGGACCTGGAGCACCTTATGGATCCACCAGAGACCACCCATGGCCTGGCTTCATTGTGTGAAGCCAGTCCATGGCTACCGGTCCCAGAGGTTTTCCAAGTACGTTACAAGCCAAGCAAATATTCCCCATTAAGCATTTATTGGGCACTTGGAGGAATCCGAAAACTCTTGAGGGCTTGCAAGGTCTTTTGGTCAACTGGGTTGGACCAATGTCTCCGGCCTTGTATACACACAGACAAGTCCAACTTACAGAAGCCTTGAGTATAGAATGTTCTACCAATGCAACATTGTGGCAGCCATTGGCACTGACCGCGCACGTGTGATGTTGTGTCATCTGCGGGGTTACATCCCTATGGGTCCCACACCTGGTACCCTTTGATGGTCAATGCGACCAACACAGAAACATGGAGTCAGTTCATTTATCAGGGTTGGCATTGATCGAAATACTTTGTCCCGGGTCTGATTTGAGGTTGGATCTGATTGGAATATTTGGGGTTGGATTGAGTCCCAGTTTAAGAGAGCGTCTTGGTAGGAAACCTCCTTCCTCTTATAAGCCATCACACTACCAGTGGCTATGGTGGCTTCTCCCATAATAGCAGCACGGCCGTCGGCACCCACACTGGGCAGCCAGATGGCCCCACGTGTAGGATAAGGAACACGGGGAAGGAATGTATTAAAACCATATGACCAACGCATGATGGCGTCCCTGATTAAAGGGTCCACGGGGTCAACCTAACAAACAGCACGCAGGTGACGGGAAGACCGCAGGTGACGGGAAGACCGCAGGTCCCGTTTCAGGGGCTCTGAGTGTTGTGTATGGAGCGTCAGCTTCTTATTTATTTATAGCTGAAGTTGTTAATCCCACTTGGGAGGCCGGCTATTTGGTGTATGAGTTGTCTCAGCCCTTATTCATTGCTATTTAGGGTTGTTATTCATAGGGTATGCATGCAGGGCACGAGGAGTCACATGATTCCCGTGAGATTAGGACGGGTACGATTCCACCTAAATCATGAGGAGCGTTACCCATGAGCCTCCATGGTTGTGTTGATTGAACGTCTAATGTAACAAGGTTTATAAGGGATTTCATGGCTGTTCCTTTGGTCCTGGAACATGTAGAGTTCATAACCGTGATGTTGACCCTGGCCACCCCATCACACCTCGGAAAAGATCAGGATCAACGGCCACCTACGAGCGGTTAACAATCGAATTAAATGTACGAAACCAAAAATATTGCATATGAAACGGATCGGTATGTGATGTCTCTTGGTTTGCCTAAAACTACGGCAGATCAATGGCGACCGGCTGTTAGCCAACGGGCTACGAAAAGTCATCCCAGTGACCAGTTTACTTATTAGAACACTAGGGCTAGATTGCCAACTCCCGCTCGGGGCCATCAGAAGCCCCCCATTCTTGCCAGGAGCTCTGTATGAAGGAGCCATAGGGCTAGACGCCAAGCTCACAAGCAGGGTCCTCGGCTCCTTATGGATCTGTATGCGGAAATGTATCTTTGTACGCGTTAACCACCCCATCTATACATTGTACAACTCTGTAGAATTAATAAATAACAAATAATAATAATACCATGGTATGAATCCGAAAAGCAAATCTGACGCTGCACATAAGACCTGGCAGCCACGGCCAACATCTCCAAGAGCCCTATTACTGCGACAGGTTCAAGAAACGCTATAGGAAGCAAACGGCAAATGTAAGATTAAAAAAAAAAAATAGTTTCTCTTTAATAAAGTAAAGCTTTAAAAATAAAGGTTTTGTCTAAACCTTTTCATGTCAATGTCGAGGAAAACGTGTTAGGTGTTATATATGATTCTACCACACGGTGGCAGCACTGACACACGGAGAGCGTGTATGATGATGATGATGATGATGATTATTATTATTACCGGTATATAATGTTTATCATCATCATTATATGATAATAATAATAATAATAATCTATGTACTGTTTATTGTTATTAATATGATGATGACGACCGACGAATGATGATGAATAATATAAATAATTATTATTATTTTTATATTAATTATTGTTATTATTATTATTTATTGTTTTCTATATGAATAATAGATGATCTGTAACAAGGAGATTGAAGCATTTTTCTGTAGACACAGCACAGCAGGTTCACATCCCAGTGTGATCATGCAAAGACCCCGAAAAATCCAAACGGTACCCTATTATTAGCCAGATATCATTCACAAGCTGCTGTTCCACTTAGACAAAGGCTCTTAAACATGAAAAAAAACAGCCAACTGATATAATGTGTCCGGCAAATATTATTACATTCTTTGTTACATAATATGATATGGCCTCTTATAATTGTTAGCGGGTATGTTCCTTCATGGACCACAAGGAATCCTATTAATTGTAGGGTCACACACAGAGCCTTTTTTTGCAATAATATACGGGGTACAATAATACATAGAGTCTATGTTAAAACAAAATAGAAAAATACAATAAAAAGAAAGTTCCAGCTGCTTTGGACTTTGACTCCCACTACGCTCAGCCACCCACAGCCCTTCTTTACATTTCGTAGAAACGCTCATTAAAAGGGAGCTTCTGTTTCATTTTTCTTTTTATTAAACAAACGAGGGGCTGATGTTATTCCCGGCACATTCTAAAAAAAAAAGCATTTGTGTAACAGCCCTGCTCCCTGTTATAAAACAAAAAAAAGCCAGAAACAGGGAAATTTAATGACTTCCTTGTGTAATCGTCATCAGATCCTTTTGATTTGAATGCCGGCTGTCAGCCAAGAAATTAGGAATCGGGGGGTCAAATATATCCCTTTTATTTAAAGGCGGCCGCATTGTTATTAATATAGTATTTGATATATTTATTATTCATTATTATTATTTGGGGGGTTTTGCCCCAGAAGTCGGATGCTCTGTTTAGTATAAGAGCCTGCTAATAGCACAAACTTAATTGACTTTCTTCACCCCCCTGGGCTGCTCAAGGGGGATCAGAGGACCCCCCCCCAGTAGGCACATCAATCAGGACAGTGGGCAGCTACCTGCTATAGCTGAAAAATTGGGACTGTCCAACAAAACTGGGACTGTTGGGAGGTATGTATCTAAATCCCCTCCCAAGGGGATGAACATGCGCCAAAAGGCGGTCGGTGGGCAGGAAAAGGATAGAACCGGGAAAACATGTTTATAAATAAAATTGTGTAAACAGAACATATTCTTCTTCCTTCCATAAATAGCTTAACACAAAAAGTATTGACAAAACCCCGCCCCTAGCCACACCCCGGCCACACCCCCAGCCACACCCCCAAAGCGCAAGTGTTCCTTATAAGCAGCGATTGGCGTCTCTCACATGTGGTCCGGTTAGCAGTGATTTCTACGCATTGAGCCCCTCATCAGTTTATACGAAGTGCCATGGCAGCCTGGAACGCGTTCTCTGACAGCCTGCGAATAATAAAGAAAGAATGGGCCGCTCATCAAAGGAACCCCAAAATAAATAAGTGAAAGAAATACATTTCAAAGGAGTAACCTGAGCCTTTCGAATTAAATGTAATTAATGTCATTAGGCCTCGCCGCAGACAATATGAACACGCGAGCATTTCATGTTCCAGGTGTCAGAAGTCTGTTTCTTCCCCGAATTAAGATATCAAGCGCGAGGGCATGCAAACCGCTCCGAAATCAAAGCCTGCGCGTAATTGGAGGACGCGTTCTTAAACGGGAAATGGCGGGCAACAACAAAGCGGGGGTTAATTAAAACGACGCGCTGCCCCGGCACGAAGGTTGGCTTTTCCGACATGTATGAACATTATGAGAAGAGGCTTTAAAGCGAGAGCTCGCTCCGCGCTGCCCGCCTTATTGTTGTATGTTGGAATATGACATCATATGTCACCCCGCGGCGGCACAAATTAACCACGGCGGCTGTCAGTCCTCCATAGGGTTAACGGACCTGTTGGGTTAGATCAGTGATCTCCCTTTTAACCGGCCCTTTGGACCGTGGCAGTACAGGGAGCCTGATCGCCCCAGGGGGGCAATTGGCGTCCTGTAATGTGGCAGAGGGGCTGCCGCTCTAGGCGTAGTTGAGCTCTATGAGTGCTTTAATATAAATGAAAATAAATATATAAACCACTCGCCTTAGGGGGAAGCTGCAGCTGCAGAGCTGCAACTCCCCTTCCTCGTCCATGGTCTGATAATTCTCAACCACTGGCTGGCTCTATGGTGTGGTGGGCGGTCGGCCAAAAAGGGCAAATGGGGGGGGATTTTGCAGAACGCCTCCCTGCCTTTGTAAGGGGGGGCACCACGTAAATCTTATTGAATGGCTGGAGTGTCCCTTTAAGGTGGCTGCCGAGTTTTTATAGATATTATCCATAAAATATAGGCACATTTTTTCCTTCAGGATGATGGAGGTGAAAGAATTCCCGCGTTTTAAAAGTTTTGTTGAAATTACCCAAATTTGGGAATTTCGGCAAAATGTTTCTCCATAGATAATTCATGAGAGACAGAAGGTGCAACGAACGCCATTGTTCTTTCCGTCAGTCATTCGGTGGATTGACTTTGATCATGGTTTTGTTTTTTATGTTTTTACTCGCTTATTAGTGAAATTAGGGAATCGGAAACCCAAATCACCGAATCTGACTTTGCCTCTGATTATTCCCTCGCATGGGGGGGGGGCTCATTCCCCGCATCTCGTAATCATTCAGACATTTTTTACATCTCCAGTGTCAGAGTCTTTGGATGTCGAGTTGAAAGCGGAATGACGTGTCTTTTTCCATTGTTTCGAGGGGGGGGCTGTAGTATCAGAGCAGCTGCTAATAATCTGGAATATGTAACGGATCAGGTTAAGCAGCTGGCCTGTGTCAGCCCTAATCTAACGCGACCCCTAACTTGACCTCCATGTCTTCCGCCTCGCTCGATGGATTCACCTTTCCTTCCCTTGGAGTCGTTAATACACCTTAGGAATGTCCTTTAATTACCCTGAGTGCGTCTTCTGTCACTCGTTAAATGTTCTGCTAATACCGTGATTACCACAAGTGGTTAAAAACGCCCATTCTTCTCCAACAACAAAGGATTTTTCAAGTGCGTTGGGTTTTATTTCCGTTGTGTGAGATATAGCTTTTTTCCCCCAGCTGTAATTTGCAGAGAAAGTTGATAAAATAACGCCAATAATAAAGAACAATTCATAAATATTACCCTTCCTTTATTTCTGAAACATCCTGGGGCAACTATAGCTGAGTAATTACCCGTTTATAACAGCAGGCACTGCTGTGGTGAGTGTAGTTGCACATTTTCACCACTGGATGGCAGCACTGTTGCGGAGAAATGGCTGCAAAAGACATTGGGGTTTATTCGGTTAGCCTTGAGCCTTGTCTGTAGGGGGCCAAATGCGTCCTAATGGAAGGGTGCATTGGGCACCCCAATACCGCTTTCCCCCACTTCTTATAAGGGGCTGAAATGGGGTGTGTCTGAGTTAAGGGGGCAGGGCTAGCTAAGCGTTGTGGGAGGGGCCATCTTATATTATGGTGCAAATAAATACAAAATTCCCATTTCGGACAATGTAAGCCTTGTGGGCTAACTGCGACCCGGGGGTTCTTCTTGTAGCCCAAGTACTGAGGGTCCTATATTTTGCCCCTGCTAATCTTTCATTGGCATAATTTTACTCCATAGGATATGAGGCAAAATGGCATTAATTGCCCCATACAAAGAACACAAGATCTGAACAGACAGGTCATGTGATAGGGACTTTAAGTAAAATGTAAATTTTTGACCCTTTTTTGACATTATTAGAACAATTTTAATATATATATATTACATTATTATATTATTATATATTTATTTATATATTATATATTTTTATATATATTATTATTTATTTTATTTTGCATACCCAGTTAATAGGGACATTATTGCGCCTTGCACCTTGTTGTACAGCACTACAGAATATATCACCCCTTTATGAACAAATTATAATACATTTTGGAAATGGCATCTGTTCAAGCCTCTTTTGGGACCCAAATCCTTGATTCCCCTCTTTCCTCCCCTGATGCCCCCTCTTTTCTAGGAGGTCAGAATGTTCGCTGGGTATGAGGGCATCCCAGGGTTCCACAGCCCTACAAGCCGCATTGGCCATTGGAACTGTAATTCCGGCCATATTTACATCCTGCATGCCAATATTTTGTGTGAAATAGAAAAGTTATTGATATTAATGAAAGGCACATAGATATGGTGTCGATTTTCCTCTTGGCTGCCATTAGAAGCCGACGTCATCAATTTTGGTGAGGAGAACCCAGTGAATATGTGCATAGAGCCAAAACATGATCTCCTCTTTAGACACTCATGGCCCCCGTGGTCTACTGGTTACCAGGTTTATCAGTCAGGGGCTCTGAGCTGCACTGGGCTATCCCTGGTCAAGGCCACCTAGCACCAGGTACGACATAACATGGGTTCTCAGCAGTGAGGATCCATTCTGCTGGTTTCTATGATTTCAAGGTGGACCTACTTCCCATGCAGACAATCTGACCCGACCTCTTCGCTCGTCTCTCAGATTCTTTTCGAAGACCTTCTGACCTTCGGACCATCTTGGCTATTTGGAAATTCAAACATCTACAACCTTTCTGAGCCGTTCTTGGATGGGGTTCCTCATCGAGTAGGTTCTCCCACCATCTGCAGTTATCGTCAAGGTAGATGGTGGATATTGTTGGTCGGAGATACGGAACTCCACGACTGAACATATGATTCAAAGCCAAGAAAAGGACAAAAGTACCGTCCAAGGGCATGTAAGCATTTTAGCTCTGACCAAATTTAATGCGCTTTGCTGCCCGATTCTAACAGTAATCAGAGCAAACCCCAAAATTCCAAAACTTGGTCCTATGAGACCATAGAACCATTACTGTTTTTGCTCAAGGAAATGATGTATTGTTCTTCTTATTCCCATCACAAAAGGCAACAGAAACCATTTTTTTTGTGATTGCATCCATGTTTTAGCTCCAGATCTGGAAGGAATTATGATCTTTGAGGCTCCCTGAGACCGGAGAGCTTTTAAAGATTATTTTTTGTTTAATATGATGTGATTTATATGTGTCGGAACACATGTTTCAGCAGAGTTATTTGAACTCTATTAAATGGTTATGAATATTCATGGAACATGGTTTATGTTTTGTACAAACCAAGAAAGAAGATCTATATCAGATGCCTAACTCAAAATCCAGGGGCGCCAATGCAAGATGTTTAACTGGGCCAAACCATATTCTTATGAGAAGCAGGCAGGGCACCCTAGGGCATGGTGGAAATGGAACATTCTACATCTCTTTATTTAAGACCCTTTGAGTCGCAATTATTAAGGCATCATTAGAACTTTAACATGTAGCTCGTCCCGGGAGGCCATCTTTCATACAGCTGAAGTAGAGCTACCACCAACTATTGGGGAAAGCAGGTTGGTATGGTGGCAACCAGATCATGGATCCACAACCCTTCACCCACATGGTCTCTCTGGTGGCCAACGGCATTCGTTTTAGTTCCCCTATTCTCTTTCAACATTCAATAGAGATGAATACTTGTCATTAGGGACACAAAACGCTTTGATGCTTCTATTCCGGGTCCTCTTTGAGAATAGTATTGCCCTGGCCAAGCCGCCCAGCCTTGTAATTATTGATGGACCATCATTCCTGATGGAATCCGGGTTCCAGGACACAATGTCGTATCCCGACACTCTAAAACACTAGGCGATGTGCAGACCACGGGGCCAGCAGCTACACAGACCTTGACTTGGTAGATGTTGAGGTGGCCTAAGGAACAGCTTCGGGCCTCTAACGTAAGGCAGAGCCTGGGCAACCAAAGAGTTTCTGCTTCCCCACGTTCTTTCAGGGGCAATATAGAAATGGAGGGGTAACAATGTCCTGGATCTGTGCAACCTCCTCTGGCTTCCACCTCTGCCATCAATGAAAGCTCTTCAGTCCTATATTTAAATAACCTTAAGTCTTTATATGATTTTTTTTGCTTATTCTAGGGGGTAATCAGTGAGGAACTGACCTCCACTAACCCATAAAGCTGTCTCTTTACCTTAGAATTGTATAAACAAAACTCAAAAGGAAACAAACCGAATTCCTCATTGGGATAAAAGAAGAATGTTTGGATAAAACCCGTTTTCTTTGGTCAATGTCAACGCTTTCGAGTTCCCCGTCAACCCGTAGGTCATCTTATTATATAACACAATAGGTGTGAGTTGACGAGTGCGTCTGACGGGGTTACTTTGGTTCTTTTATGGTTTAAATCCACGAGGTTCTTAGAGGAACCTGCCCATTCATGACGTTGAGGGAGACACAATAGAACGGGACGCTCGGGGAGGAGAGCTTAACAGCCTGCGAATTATGGATTTAAGGAGGAACGACGGGCAGGTGATGACAGACCTGGCAATATTTGTGATATCGTTATAAAAGTTGTATTGTGGAAGTAATATTCCGTGGGATTATCCACTAACTTTGTTCATTGTTCCAAAAAAAGGGCCTGAGGACATTGAGTATGGAAGGTAAAATAGACCTAAAAAAGGAAACAATATCTAAAACTTTCATCCATCTCAAAGAATGTTCCATTATTCCTTACATTAACGGTCTATGCATTGTGTCGACTTTGTTTAAATCCGTCGGAAGGGGCCACCTGGAGAGCCCAAACCAAGACGCTGGTAGATATGTGGAACAGCCTCCCGGTAGAAGTGGTAGAGGGTAATACAGTGAGGGTATTAAGCATGCATGGGACAGGCATATGGCTCCAGAATCTAAGACGAGACCAACGACTGATTAAGGTTTGAGTCTCTACAGCGGGAGAAACGGGCGACTAGACGGGGGCCGAATGGGGCCGATCTGCCAGCAGATTCAAAAGCAAGCAGCAATTTAACGGGGAGGAATAATCATGCAGATCCTGGGAACAGGAACAACTTTGAAGTTGGGTTCCTCGGTGTATAGAAGGCTCGGTCAGCTCAACATGTGACTAAACTGCGCATTTGGGGGGAAAAAAACCTTGTCTATTAGAAAAAAATCAAAAAACATTATTAATGGTTAAAAAAAACATATCCTTTGATGATTTGGAATGCAATCATAAAACCTGGGTGTTTGTGTATTAATACATTATTAACGTTTATCGTTTTTGGAAAATTTTAAATCAGAAAAGATTGCAATTAATGAAGTTCGTCGGAGTTCACGCGCTGACAGCTCATTAATTATAAACGGGGAGCAGGAACCGAGATCAAAGATTCCTGAGAATCAAAAACGTTTAGGAACTTTCTGCTGCGTTTATTGATTGTTTTGATGTTAAGGACTTTTGGCAGAGCATGAAATCGTTTGTCGGTAATCCAGATCGTAGAGTTAAGTTATCGGGGACGGCCACCTGTCGAGGATATTAAAAGTAGGACTAACATTCTCCAATATTAAGGTTTCTTTTTGGGGTGCCTGATGCCCGTTGATACATTTATAGAGGTTTATCTGAAATTGCCGGGTTCTATGTTCCAGAACGCACCATAGAGATGTGTCTCGGAGTGTCCCTTATGGATAAATTGGCCATTGGCTCCTTGGGGGTGTTCCTGTCGGTGGGTGGTCCCACTGAGATGGCAGGAAACACCCCCATTTAAAGGGGAAATGGTCGGGGAGTTGGGCGTATCAGGGCCCCATGACCCGGAGGATTCAGGGGTCGACCCGGAGAACGGGCGAAACTCGGAGAGTTCCCAGCTATGATGATGAGTTATTTATACGATTCCAACAAGTTACTGGCAATGGAGCAGGAGGTCTACACTCTACATGGTCTACATTGCGAGACCCCTTTGTCCTTAGAACAAACGAGAAGCCCACTCTCCCTCACACTAGTGGAGATACGAGAAAAGTTATGACATCATATGCCAGCACTCTTAAACTCAGACATTGAGAGACAATGAGCATGAGAGACGGCGGTAAGCAGCGCCATTGCTGGGTCCTCTTCAGTGTGGGACCTGGGGTGGGAGCCCCACTTGCCCCTGCCTAAGGCCGGCCGTGATTGACAGTAATGGTCCATCGTTACTATGCTTTCATTATGACACAACGGGGCAGAAGGACCTCCAACAAAACCTGGAACCCTCCATGATCGGTGGTTGAGCCTCTGAATGCCGGTGTAAGGTGTGTCTTACCAGAAGGAATCCGATGTGCAGGACTGGAACACACTTGCTCAGAAACGGAACACACGCAAGGGGCCTGGTGAGGGTTACAGGGCACTTGGTAGTGTAACCGTAAGCACGAGTGGTCAGAGAGAAGCCGTTTAGCAGACCAGGGCCGGGACGCCAGAGGTACACGTAGTCGGTAAGGATAGCCGGGGTCAGGATGCCAGAGGTACACGTAGTCGGTATGGATAGCCGGGGTCAGGATGCCAGAAGTAAACGTAGTAGCAGGAAGAGCCAGGGTCAGGAAACCAGAGAAACACAGGAAGCCGTTTAGCAGACCAGGGTCGATACCGGGAGAACAGGAACAGGATAAATATAATAAATATATATGCAACGGGGAAGCTCACGAAATACGGACAGGACCAGTATAACTGAGCACTGAGGATACTGTGTGAGCAGTTTAAATAGCCCGGGGGGGCGTTCCCCGACGTCCGGGACGTGATCGCGTCCTACGTCGCCATAGCGACGCAGCGGAATCCAGCCGGCGGTCAGCCTCATAAATATTCATGAAGCGGCCGCGTGCGCGAGCGGCCGCTTTGTATTCCAGTCTGCGGTGCCGGCGTTTCTGCCGGGGGAGAGAAGAGGACGGCCGGGAGCGGACTAAGGTAGGTGCCTTACAGCCGGATACCTCGTCCCGCGCCTTGATCTTTCTTTATGACTTCTATCTAGTTTTACAGCTTCACCTTTCATGGATTATGTTACTCCATTTGAGCTTTAATAACCCAGAATTTTTATTACCCCATTAGATACTTGCCCTCGGAAGCCAGACATAACTACAAACATACGTTGTATGCTTCCTGTAGAAAAGAAGTTTCCTGCGACCAAGTCTGATGACCCCAGAGCGCTGGATTAATGGCGCCATCTCCCAAAAATGTAACTATTTAAAGCAACGCCAAAACTCTCTAAAATTAGACTTGAGTGACCACGTCAATGTGAGCTAGGTACGTATCGACAAGAGCCACTTGGAGACCCTGTGTCCCCCTTATACCTCGAGAAGTAGGTATGGCCATACCTGGTAACTTTTGGGGCTCCGGGTACCTGAAGCCCACCCTTGCAGGACACGGCCAGGGCCGGATCCAGGTATGGATATGGCAGCAACTGGCAGAGCACCAGATTCTTCTCCAAGTACCAAGAGCTCTGATGGATCCATGGGGTTGCCATTGTCCCAAACAGCTATCTGCCCCTTGAAATGTAACCCTTTAGATGCCCCCACTATTAGGATGGGCAAAATGTAAAAAGACTGTATGAGAAAAATATCAACTTGCTTGAACCTCACAGGCATCTTGGGAAAAGAATAGACATTTCTCCATCAAGTATGGCTTAACCCCTCTACCCCAAAGTGAACCTTCTAGTGGAACAATAGCCCGACCATAAGGCTGGGACAATACGTCGAGAGACAGCCAATAGTAGGGACTGCATCGTAGACATCGAGACATATGGCATAAAGTATTAGATCTGTATGCAGAGCTCTGGTAAGGGGTGCGATGGCTGCAGTCGGAATAAATTCTGCTGTCTAAACAGAAACGGGAGGGGAGGCTGAGCGCACGTCGACAGATTTCACGCCGCGGGTGAAGAGTGAGTTTCTAAATAAGGCTGTCATCACTTCTGTGATCTCGAGACGTCTTGGCGGGGTTATTGTGCTGTATATGCTGTATATATTTATTGTACACTCTCTGCCATTCAAACGTTTGGGGTCACTTAAACATTACCATGTTTTTGAAAAAGATGCAAAATGTCGTCCATTAAAATAATAATCCAGTGCAGACGGGGTTAATGTTGTAAATGACTATTGTAGCTGGAAACAGCTGATTTTTAATGGAATCTCTTCATAGGCGTACAGAGACCCCCCTATCACTCCCATCACTCCTGGTGTTTCCATGGCCCTTTATCACCTCCATCACTCCTGTGTTCCATGGCCCTTTTATTCACTCCCCATCACTCCTGTGTTCCAATGGCCCTTTATCACTCCCATCACTTCCTGTGCTTCCAGTGGCCTTTACACTCCCATCACTCCCGATGTCCCATGGCCCTTTATCATCTCCTACACTTCCGTTGTTCCAGTGGCCCTTTATCCACTCCCATCACCCCGCTGTTCCATGGCTCTCACCACCCACCTCCTGGTCCAATGGCCCTTATCACTCCCATCCACTCCTGTGTACCTATACCCTTTATCACTCCCATCCCTGTCCATGCCTTATCATCCCATCCACTCCTGGTCCAGCCTACGACCCCCATCACTCCTGGTACATATGCACCCTTTATCACTCCCATCACTCCTGTGTTCCAATGGCCCTTTATCACTTCCCATCCTCCTGGGTTCAATGGCCTTTTATCACTCCCATCACTCCTGTTTCAATGCCCTCTTATCACTCCATCACCCTGTGTTCATGCCCCGTATCCCTCTCACCCCGGGTCCCAATGCCCTTACCCCATCACCCCGTCTGTCCCAATGGCCTTTATCACTTCCCCCCACTGCCTGTGTTCCAATGGCCTTTATCACTCCCATCGATTCTGTGTACCAATGGCCCTTTATCACTTTCCCATCACTTCCTGTGTTCCAAGCCTCACGCTCCCATCCTCCGGCCAACGCCCTTTATCACTCCCATCACTCCTGTGCTCCAACGGCCCTTTATCACTCCCATCACTCCAATGGCACTCTGTGTTCGCTGATCCAAGTTTTAGTTTAAAAGGCTAATTGATGGTTAGAAAACCCTTTTGTGATTAATGTATTTTATTTACAATATTTAATGTTTACACTCATTTTCTGCTGTTATTATACACATTATCGGGACTCGTAGGGCTGTAGTACACCGTGACGTGACACTCACACCCAGCAGACATTCAGAGCTCCTAGGGGTATCAGGCATACCTCCCAAGAGCCCCTATTCGGGAGTGCTAGTCCTTCCCCCCAAATGTCTGCGCCCCTCTTTTTCAATGAACTCAGAATACTTGCTGGGTATGAGCGCATCACATACCTAAAGAACCTAAAGCCACGAGAGACAAAAAAACAGGCAGTGATGGGTTATCGCCATGGAAACTGAAAAACTTTATAAAGAAAGACTAAAATGGCAGAGCTGCAAAGGTTTATTTGGAGATACATATTTATTTTAAAAGAAAGTTTATAAATCAAAATATTTTTTGTAAAAAACTGAAATAATTCAGCTTGGCCTCAAATTAATTATTTGTGACAGCAATGACGTAATATCTATTCTACATGTACACGGTCACAGACTAAATCCAGCGGCGGACTGGCACGCAGCTGGCGTTAGTGTTGCCCAGAGAATCAATCAAGGCTTATTCGTCGCCCAATCCGTGCGGCGCTAAGGAAAGGCCCGCGTGATTCGAACTTAGCATAGCGGAAGTACTTGGAGCGGAAGAGCCGGAAAATGGGGGGAGGGCAAAATTAATGAGAAATATCAACAATAACAAAGCTTGGTAATTGGATAAACCCCCCGTATAATTAACCGAATTTCTGTCCCGGTAAGTAGCGGGCGACGGGGGATGCCGGGAATGTAATTAATGGCAGGCCGGAGCTTTTGTTGGACTGCGACTCCCATCACCCTCAGCATGATGGGAGTTGTAGGACTACGGATGCCGGGTGACAGCAGTTCCGTAGTTTCTGAAAGCTCTGGGAACTTCTCTTTCATGTGATGACAGCTGGAGTGACAGTTGATGCACAGGTTACATCGCCCTATAGACAGATATATATATATATATATATATATGTGCGTGTACTGTATGTGTGTGCGTGCATGCATGCATGCATGCATGCATGTATGTATGTGCGTGTACTGTATGTAGATGGTTGTATGTACACATTGAGTGATATTTCTGGGCTTGCGGTGCGTCTCTCTTGTATTTGAATAATTCCGCAGGAATAGTTGCGTTTCTTTTCATTTTTAATAAAGTGAAGTTGCTTATAAAATAGACAGCCGGCTGAGACTGATGAGATTTGTGTTCTGACTCAACACCGAATCAACGTAAATATCGCCCAAATATCCCCGCCGTGTCTTTTTTTTCTTATTTCTATAAATTTTGTCCCATACCCAGAAGCCGGTGGAGTTTTCTCCCCAGCGGCCGGCGGTCTCTCCCCCGCGTCTCGTATAAATCGCTGCATGCAGCTGTCACGCCGGACACGTGAACGTCATACACAGACATGTCGGCTTCGTTTAATGCTCTGTAGTTGTTTCTCTAATCAGGACTGTGTCTAATCCTCACAGATCCGCAGCGCCCCCGAGGAACATGACGGCTGCCGCTGCCCCCGCCCCCGAGGAGGGCAATGTGTCCGTGGTGGTCCGTGTGAGACCCCCAAACCCTCGAGAACAGGAAGGCAATCATTGCCCGGTGGTGCAGGTTGTGGACGACAGCATCTTGGTGTTTGACCCCGACGAGCCTGACACATCCGGGGTCTTCTCCGGCCTGAGGGGCTACGACGGGCCGAAGCGCAAAGGGAAGGACTTAAAGTTTATATTTGACCGCGTGTTCGGGGAGAGCGCGACGCAGCAGGACGTGTTCCATCACACCACCAAGGAGATCCTGGACGGGGTCCTGAACGGCTACAACTGCTCTGGTACCACAACCTCTGGAATCTAGATGTCCGCTCTCTGCTGAACCGCATTTGCGGAGATATAAGTGGGTCGGCGGCTGAGGGTTCTGGGAGCTGTAGTCCCCCACCACTAGATGAGCTCCCTAGTTACACATTCTATGCCCGGAATTAAGGGGGGCTGCGGTTTATCTTCACCCTTTTGGGATCATAACAAGATTATAATTGCCAAGTCCAATGCCTGCCCGCCGTTACTCTAGTGTTTAGATCATATAGACATTAATGGCACTTGTTGGCAGTTTGTGGCAGCTTCGTGACCCCTGTCCCGCTTTCTTCGATGCAGTTTTTGCCTACGGAGCCACGGGGGCAGGGAAGACGCATACGATGCTGGGCACGGAGGCAGACCCCGGGGTCATGTACCTCACCATGGAGGAGCTTTACCGGCGGATCGAAGCAATCCAAGAAGAGAAGTCCTGCGAGGTCCTCATCTCCTATCTCGAGGTGCCGGATACATCCCTTTACTAATTACTTTCTTACTAGAGCCTGAAACATGTATTTTTAATTTCTTTAAGAATTTGTTCTTAGAACACCTATGTTTCTGGGCCCCTGGGTGCAGCCCACCAAAGTGCCTCATGTTATAAAGGGGATTGTGCACCACAATGGTCCACTGCCTTAGAAAAAATATCCCAGCATGCACTTGATGTCCCCTACTTGAGATAAAAAATGGTCATTGTCTGTTGTTTTTTCCCCCCAAAATACTTATTTTTGTTACTTTCTTTATATGTAAAACTCGTTTTGCCCCCTTAGGTGTATAACGAGCAGATCCAGGATCTTCTTGCACCCAAAGGATTCCTGGCAATCAGAGAAGATCCACAGAAAGGAGTTGTGGTTCAGGGTCTTTCTTTCCATCAAGTAAGGATGTTGGATCTTGGTCCTGCCATCCGTCCCATCCAGACCCCTAACATTCAGAGACCCCGCGTGCTCACGGGCCCCAGATAACTTTTTTTGGGGGGGTCCTACATTGAGCTCAAGTCTTCAATGGCTCAACCAGCTATAGAATTCTCACCTTATACATGAGCCTCGTAGACTAATCGTCCACTCCCAATGCATGATCATTTAACTACAGACATAACAATGCATATTATTTATATTATTTACCTTTTATGGCCAATCTTGTTGCTCTCATAAGACCTTTTCTCCTTTTATTTCCCTCATCTCGCAGAGATGCGCCGCTGGTTTCAGTGATAAATCATATATCAGAATCTATTCTATCATTTATTCCATGATTTCCAGATTTCTTCAGCTCAGTGATTTGTTTTTTCCTTATTATAAATGTTCTCAAGGAGGAGAGAGACCGATTACTCCCCGGGTATTGGCCACACTATGTTTGTATAATTAATGTATTTATTTTTTCCAGCCCAAATCCGCCGATCAGTTACTGCAGATGCTGGCCAATGGCAACCTAAACCGCACTCAACATCCAACGGATGCCAACGCGTCCTCTTCCCGATCGCACGCCGTGTTCCAGGTAGTAAAGTATAAAAGAGTACTTTTAATGGGCATTCTTCCAAAACAAAATTCAAGCACTTTGATACAGAAGCTACAGCCCTGCTGCTGCACTTGCCCTCCTTCCTCCATAGTCTGACTATTCTTGCCACTGATTGGCTGCTTAAACCAACCAACCAGTGACGGGAAAGCTGTCCAACTAAAATCAATGAGAGCTTTCAACACATGCAAAAGGGGGTCTGAACAGAACCCCCATAGAGCATTCGCCAACCCAGCGCTGCAGCTGCCTGGAGGTAAGTATATCATTTAGCTGAGGGGTGGGGGAGAGGGGCAAATGCATTAAAGGGGCAACATGAACATTTTAAAGGGTCCACACAGCTATCACATGCGTTAAAGTGCACATGATGGCCGGAGTGTCCCTTTAATTGTAGTTTGGTGTTTATTTCAGTGATGTTTAGCGGCTTTTTATTATTTCTCGTTATTTATCACTCTTTAATATTGCGTTGTCCTGGAAGGTGTAGCTCTGCACGCTGTGGAGTCGTCTATGGAGAGACTCAGCGTCTCAGAAAGCGTTATTAGATGCTTTGATCTAAAGAATTCTTTTTATTAAACCTGAGCAGGGCTTGGGTGATCACAGATCTGCCGGCACGCAGTATTCCTCTTTTTTTCTTTCTTTCCAGTAGCAGCAATTTTAACAAATTGCCCGGGGCTGCACATTTACTTTTCTCCTTTAATGTGACTCGGCCAACCTTTTCTTGGCATCCCATTTACCTCCTGACTCAGCTATTAGTGACGACTTTCTCTTTTATTTAAACGAGATCTTTATTCTGTAAATTATGTTATTAGTAACATTCACTCTCCCCCATTGTTAATAGCGCCTCGGAATCCATAAATGTAAAGTTACTTTTCTCTGGCCCTACAATTTACATTTATTTACACGAAATAAACCCTATTTCATTGCGTTCACAGGTTAAATAAACAGCGTATATGTTAGAACCCCGTCTTACGTGTATACCATGGGAGCAACCGTATTCCTGTCCTCAGGATCTCTTTAAGAGCTCTTGATACTACCTGCGGCCCTCCAGCTGCGGCCCTCCAGCAGGACTACATCTCCCATACTCCTCTGTCAGCCCCTTAGCTGAAAGAGCTTTATGGGAGATGTAGTCCTGCAGCAGCTGGAGGGCCGCAGGTTGGACACCCATGGCCTATTGGACCCCTCTGTTAGTAGTGATGTCAACTTGAAAGCATCAGCCACTGGTGGGTCACTGTTGGCCAGAAAGCCTCGTGGAAATTGAGTTGCCGTCGGTCTTCTTATCTACTGCTATGCGGTGGACACCTGGATGTCTCTAGCTCAGGGGCGTCCAACGTGCGGCCCTCCAGCTGCTGCAGGAATACATCTTCCATCCTCCTCAGCCAGCCCCTTATCTGAAAGAGCATTATGGGAGTTGTAGTCCTGGAGCAGCTGGTCTGCTAATGCTTATAATATATTAATCACCGCCATATTGAAAGCCGTGTTTGTTAAGGACGTTGTCTTCTGATCTTCCAGATCTACGTGAAGCAGCAAGACCGTGCGGCCAGCATCAACCAGGACGTCCGGGTCGCCAAGATGAGCCTCATTGATTTGGCCGGCTCTGAGCGGGCTTCCTCCACCAACGCAAAAGGAGAGCGTCTCCGAGAGGGGGCCAACATCAACCGCTCGCTTCTGGCGCTCATCAACGTCATCAACGCGCTGGCCGATGCCAAGGTACTTAATAGCCCTCTGGGTCTGGAGACTTGTTTTTGTACAAAGCTGATACGTTTAACATGACCCCAACATCTGATTAGTATCGTGTCGTCTACCAACTAGATGAAAGACCTTTCCGTGTCTGTTGCGTGTTAGCTTCGTTTTTTTTTGTTTTTTTTTTACGTTTCGGTCGCGAGAGAACAAAATTCATTGTTTTTTCCTTGCTTGAAGAGACCAGCGGGGCCCTTGGCATGGATTTATTGTGCTGGAAAAACTAAATGACAACCGGGATGTCCCACGACAGCCAATACAACAAAGCATCAGCTCTGCCAGATGTTTTGTGTTTTGGGGAAAAAAATTGTGTTTCATTTTTTTTTTTTTTCCAGGTTAAAAATTTTTATTGGTCTTTTTTTACAAGCGCAACAAATGTTGGAAAATATTACAAAGTTTTGAAATCCATGTTTAAATTACAACGCTAACAAAGTGTGGCTTTAAATGAATTTTCTCTTTATTGCCGCACAGTACTTTTGCATTAATCGCTCTCTTTTCTGAGAACTCCGTGTTTTTTTTTTGACCTTGAACATATGGGTTAATAATCTCGTTTTTTAACGACTGTATTAAATAAATGCAGATGGCTTACGCGTTTTGGTGTCTTGTTTTGCGGTAGAATGTCGTTGATTGTCCATGTTTTCTTTGCGGATGTCTCTTGTTCGCCAGAGTAAAAAGGCTCACATCCCGTATCGAGACAGCAAGCTGACCCGGCTGCTGAAGGACTCCATTGGGGGCAACTGCCGTACGGTGATGATCGCAGCCATTAGCCCCTCGTCTCTTAGTTATGATGACACCTACAACACTCTTAAGTATGCAAATCGGGCCAAAGAAATCAAGTTGTCGGTGAGTTCCTGCTTCCCAAACATTATGGGCCGATTATACGTTTTTCTTGCAGATTTATTCATTTTAACCACATCTTCGCCTTTATTCTTTTTGATGACAGCTGAAAAGCAATGTGGTCAACCTTGACTGTCACATCAGCAAGTACGCAGCAGTGTGTGAGGAGCTCCGAGCCGAGGTAAGGGCGCCAGAACTCCCTCGACGAGACCACTAAGGGACCGCCGGAAGGAACGCCGCTCACCTGTTACTGTCTCCTATCAGGTCGCGGAGCTGAGGGAAAGACTCCGATCTTACGAGATGAAAGAGGACCATCCAGATGTTCTCCCTGTGTGTCCCAGCCCGGAGCGAAATCGATCCACGAGGTAACCTTTCGGCTTAGGAATAGATTAGCTTTGGGTTCCGTAAGCCCCAGCAGACAGTTTAAATGTGATTTCTGCTACAAGCGCTTACAGCAACATACCTGTGATTTCAGACCGGTAACAGTTGGGTTTATAACGCGTTTCCCAGAATGCACGCTGCGTCTTTTTCCTGGTTGGCTGTTTAAGTTGTAACATCGCTTTTTAACTGGTGCAGAAATCCACTTGATCCATTTTACAATGAGAAGCATCTTTAATCTGCTAGAGATTTATCAGTTTATATGTATATATATATATATAATCACGGGCGTAACTAGAAACCACGGGGCCCTGGTGCAAAAAATTGCCCCGGGCCCCCCAACTCCAACAGCTGGTCCGTGCCATCATTGCCCCCACACAACTGTTCCTTGCCCTTTGCCCCCCTCCCCTTCCAACATAAAACATATGTAAACAGTCTTACACACACACGCACACTCCATCTCACCCCACTTACACAATCACACATCCATGCTCACACACACAATCACACATCCATACTCACATACACAATCACATTCATGCTCACACACACAATCACACATTCATATGCTCACATTGACACAATCACACATTTCATTGCTCACATACACCAATCACACATCCTTTTGCTCACGATTACCACAATCACCACATCCATGCTCACATACACAATCACACATCCATGCTCACATACACAATCAACATTCCGAAGCACATGCTCACATACACAATCACACATTCATGTCACATACACAATCACACATTCATGCTCACATACACAATCACACAGCCATGCTTCACAACACAATCACACAATCCTATTGTCACATACACATCAACATTCATGCCACACACACAATTCCCCCCCCCCCCACACATTCATGCTCACTATACACAATCACACATCCATGCCTCACATACACAATCACACATCCATGTAAACATACACAATTCACATTTCATGCTCACACACACTATTACACAATCACTCATTCCATGCCTCAATTACACAATTCAAACATTCTATGCTCACACAGCACAATCAACATCATTCATGCTCACATACACAATCACACATTCATGCTCACATACACATCACACATTCTATAGCTCAATACACAATCACACAATCCTATGCTCACATACACAATCACACATCCTATGATCTCACATTACACCAATCCACACAATCCATGTCTCACATACACATCACACATTCATTGCTCACACACATCAATCACACATTCATGCTCACACACACAATCACAATTCATGATCACACACACAATCACACATTTCATGCTCATCACACACCAATCACACATTCATGCTCACACACACACACATTCATGCTCACACACACAATCACACATTCATGCTCACATACACAATCACACATCCATGCTCACATACACAATCACACATCCATATATTGCGCCCCCCTCTTACCTTTCACCACTTCTGCAGCTTTCCATCACAAGACCCCGATACGCTCCTGTCTCCCCGTGCCGGATCAAAATTATTTAGAAAGGGCTCTTCTGACCTGGCCCTTTAAACTATTTTGAACCGGTCCAAGGAGACAGGAAGAAGGGGTCACACCTGCCCCCCTAGAAGCACCGGGCCCGTCGTTGCTGCGACCCCTGTAGTTACTCTACCGTATATTATAATATATCATATCCAGTTTTTGTTTTCTTTCTCTGGCATCTATGTACGATCGTTTTCTTTACCACCGATAATTTAAATACCAGAGAGACAATTTTTTTTAATGCTTTCTGGGAATTTGGTGTTTCTGATAACGCCTTTAAACCCAGCGATGGTCGACAACAAAGAGCTGGCGTGTGCCTGGGTTGCCGCCGACGGTAGTTCCAGTATTATAGACCCCGCTATCTTGTCTGTTGCTCATGTTTTTTGTACTCATCACCATACACGCTTTCAAAGCTTTGTTACATTTAACGACAGGCTCCGACCGCCCAGACAATCTGGAACAGTTTAACCAAAATGCCTCACATGTGCGTCGCCTGCTTCGGGGCTTAGGAAACATTTCTCCTTTAAGTTTTTTTTTTCTCCCTCTTTTATTTCACGCCATTAAGATTAAATCTGGACAAAATAAAAAAATATATATATCCACGGGGTGGGGGTGAGAGGGTGCTTATTGTGCCTCTTTGTTCATATTTTACTTTTAATTTATTGTTTCTTGTTTTTATTATTTTTTATTGTTGCTTTTTCAACATGAGAACGGAATTCTCAACTGGCCGGCACGTTTATCTCCTTTCATTCCCTTCTATATTTTGCAATTTAGTTTTTTTTTTAATTTACTATTTTTTATTTTAGTTTTTAATTCTGCTCAAAATATTGGGTTCTTCCTAACTAAATAAATATGTTTTATTTTAGTTTTTTATTTTGTTCATTGATTTCAGTTAAACTTCAGGAGACTTAAGTTGCATTTGCATTTTTTTTTTTTTTTTTTTTTTTTTTTTTTTTTTTACTTTTTACAATTTCTCGTCTTACAAAAAAGCCATGTTTGATTTCTCATGGTTGGTGATTATTACGATGTTTCATGGGGCTCTCTTTCATCTCGTCTATGTGCATAAACATCCCACAAAACAAACCTATGAACTCCAATTATATTTTTTAATCAGGGAAAAAATGAATGTTTTTAATTATCCTAAAAGTTGCCTATATTAAAAGTGCGTTGAGTTGATTTATATTTAGAAACCGTTTAGTTTGACATTATCCTACATTGGTTGAGGCATCACAATAGCCAAGAGGACCTATGGGAATGTTGTCTTAAGCAGCCAGCTGCAGCTTCCCCCAGAAAGTAATTTAATATGCATTGTCTATTGATGAGGCTGCACGAAACATTAAACTGTCCATCTAATTATCTGGAGAGATCTTAATTTATCAAAAACCTTTCTACTTGAAGGCTGGAGGAGCCAAGAGATTCATCCAGCCCAGAGCAAGGACACAGGACACAGAAACTGACCACGACGAGGAGATCTTCCCAACGACTTAACCAAAAACCCCTCAAGCGGCCACCCGAGGATCACGAGAAACAGGTAACCATCTCTGAAAAGTAAGAATGTGTGAAGTTTTAGGTCATTTAGGTGTTCGTATCAATATATAAATATATATAAAAACGCATATTTGTGTGAGTGGGCGCATGTTAGATCTGTATACAAGCAAATGCCTCCATGGTGGACCAGCAAGACTCGCCTTGAAACAAGGGCCAGTGTGTCGGGGGTGGCAACACTCTACTTGGGGGGATACTTTGTGTCCCGAGAGCCAAGCAAGGGTTGTAGGTAATTTGTATCGGAGTTCTTGACCCGCAGGTTCTTATTGCTCTCGGACGCCATCGGCATCTGCTCGTCAAGTGCTTGGGTTTTGCGTCTACTAATTACTCAGCTTCGGGTCCGACTCGGAGCGGCAATAAGGATAAAATATATTGTGGAGCGCATCCATGAATTCATTCATTTATATACATAATATTATTTATTGCCCGTAATCGCAGTCCGTACAGGAAGCGTGTTTCTCAGGGCCAAGATGTAGATATTTCTGACTCACTTATTCCATCCCAAAGAAATGTTGCCCAACGGATAATCTTATCACCTCTTATCTACGTTACGAGTCCAGCATGCACCTGGGATTTTTTATTTAATTTTTAGTCTTTTTTTTTATTTTTTTGTTTGTTTCTTTTAGTCCTTTTTTTTATTTTTTTTATTTTTTTTATAGGGTTAATAATATTATTTGCACATACGTTGCTTATGTCTCTATGATTTATATCATGTTTTCCATTCCTTAGGAGCGTAGGACTCTATGGAATGCCAGGCCGCTTATCTGCCGTCTGTAATATATTTATCATTAAGCCTTGGATTTTTTTCGCGTGTCATCCGTGCAAACTACTATTCTGAATAATTAGCGTAAAAAAAAACACACAAAAAAAACGCCGCGCAACAGGACATAAAATATTAACCAGACGAAAATTATCTCTTCTGCATTCCTTATTTTCCCAAATGAGTCCTAAATATTTCTCGGAAGAAGTTAAAAAAAGAGGAGGGGGGGTTATTATTCTAAATATCTTCTTGGCAACTTCTTCGCTTATCGTTTAATGTAAATATGGGATATTTCTTTTTTTATGAACTCCTTTCCAGGTTCCAGAAGTTTTCTGTCTTTTTTTTATTATTGAGTTATAATAAGAGTAGTTTAAATGCAAAAAAGAATGTTTTTGTCAATACTGTATATTTTATTATTTATTCTCGTCTTTGCTGTGTTTTTTGGGGGAATATAGTTGCCTCCGCGCAATTTATCACCCAACAAAAAAATCATCTCCTGGACTCTTTCCCTGTTTTCCTTACGCTAATGCTTTTAGCATATGGTTTAGTTAGCATGGGCTTTTTTCGTAGGTTACATGAGGTCACAATCTGGTTAAACATATAGTTTAATTTTTTTAAGAAGACCTGTTTTTGGGCATTCTTTGATCTTTTATAATTAAGTGTAATGTGTTGAGCTGAGACCCCCATTAGATGGTGCTATAAATCATTGAACCTTTTGATACTTGAGCTACGGCCGAGGACCGCGGCCGTTCCGGATCAACATCATCAACTGGAAAGCTACAGGTTTAACACCTAAGCGATTGATCTGTGATCTGATCAATGTCTCCATTAAATAACCTTAAATCTGCCTAGTTTTTGGTTGCTGTTGCATAAATATTATTCCGTTTCTCACTCTTTTGCGTGTCTTGACCTTCTTCATGTTTCATTTGCCGATACAGGATTCTGATTCAGAGAACTTTAGTTTCACGGAACATGAGACAAGTCTGCGCGTCGGACCGGAACCCTTAAACAGTGAGACTGAGAGGTAAATGGAGTCGGACTATGGTGATGCTCAGGACTGTCCAGCCGTCTTATGCACTTTAATGTTTGTGGTCCCTTTATGTTTCCATGCGGACTCTACGGCAGATGCCGGCCCGGGGGGGATGTCTGAGACCCCCAGTCTGCATGCGCAGAAACCCATCCCATTGATTTTAGTGCAGAACAAAAGCCCACGGATGAGGTGTTCCCCAAGCAGTTCTGGAGCTTTTTATTTAACAAAATCCCCCGATTTTGAAGAACCCGCATGGTAGTTTAATATGCAATGTCCGTTGGTGAGGCTGTCCCTTTAACTGGTTCACCTTCGCTTTCAATGTCCGACCAGCGCCTGTTTCCGTTCGCTGGGGGAGGACTGCGGCTCTGACGTTAATAGAGGTGACGATGATTTCTGTGCTCGTTTTTTATTAATCTGAAGTTAAAATATTGCATCCTTAGCGTCTGTATTTTTTCCGCGTGGGCAATTCATCAACGACGACTACGTAACGATTCGGCTATTCAACCCGTCTCTGATAATAACTTTCAATTCTTAGCGTCCGTTACCAGATACCGCTTCTTTATAGCCTCGCTGAACATGTCTTAAATCTGTGATCGATCGATTTTTAACTATTTATTTAACCCGTCGCAGGTTAATCAGCGCTTTCCTGCATGTGATCCGAAAACAGAGCGAGACCCTAAAGCGTGCCGATCTTCAGACCCCCGAGATGGACGCCGAGGTAGAAGAACTGGAGCGGCTCGCTCTACGGGTACAGGGTGACTTTACTACCGAGCAGGCCAAGCTGAAGCTTCCCGATACAGACGCCGGTAACCCCATCAAAGAAGAGGATCCGTTACTGCCGCCCATTGATGGTAGGTCTGTTCTGTCATGGCTGCTAAATAACCGTGATGATCTGTAGGCAACTTGTTTATGTATCTACCCCTGCCGCCATGACAAGGGTTAATTATATCTGCCCTTGGTGTGTGTGGGGGGAAACATTCCTAATGGAAGGGCCAGGGCAAAAAAAAATATGGAGGAAGCATGGAAACTAATTTGTAGCCTTAATAATAGCCTTAAATGTTTTTTTCTGTGTTTTTCATAAATCCATTAGAATAATCTGTTTCTATTTACAGTTTAAATAACTAAGTAGAAAGTCCCCGAATTAAAAAAGGGTCTTCCCGTATCCTAACCTCGTTTAATCCGCCGTGAAAGGATTAGGACGATGTTTTATGTCTTTTTTTTGTTTTCTCTAGTAAAGCGTAAAATTAGGCACTTTCCTAGCGGGGGGGGTTTGACCGACATCGCGGTAATAGAGACATTTTCGTACACCACGGTTGTTTTCGTACTACGGAGCGGTACAAGCCCTTCGAGCGCTGATGGGAGACGCGGGAAATAATTGACCCGTTACATAAAAAAGTCCAAAGTGCCTTTCTGGGTCTCGCTATTAAATGCGCATACGCGGTGGTTGCATCGCCTTGGCAAGAACGCATGGGTTTTTTTCTTGAATTCCTGTTTTTTAACTGATTTATCCCGTTTAAGGAAAAGCTCTTCACACAATTAGGTTATTCATAAAAGAAGCGCTCTTATTGCCATAGCAACCGTTGGAAGGCGCCTGGTTTCTGACATTCACAATTTGGGGATCCCGAGTCGAGAATGAGTTGGGAAGAGCATCTGGTGGCCATGTTTATTGCCAGTCCTGACATACGTGCTGCCGAAGATCTCTTTGCTTGTATGTATTCATGCCGTGTGCGATCTGTCTTCCAGATGCCGAGGCTGATGTGAAGCCGCAGATCGCTGTGGCCCCTGTAGCCTCCGTTAAGAAAAGGCATCCGGTGAAGCGTTGCAGGCGAGAGCTTCTGCCGGACGTCAGCCCCTCGCTCCGAAGTCCGGTGGTGCCAGCGAAGCGGAGAAGAGAAGCCGAATCCCGCACTCCATCCAAGGCCCACGAAACGCGCCTTCCTAGCACCCCGGAGGCGCAAGTCAAGAGGCCAAGAAAGTCCTCCATACCAAGCAGAAGCCGGCCGAACCTCCGATCCAGCGCCGGTCTCTTTCACAGCAAATCCAATGATGCCATTGTTGGCCAACCCTTGAGAAAGACTTCCCTGTGCACCCCAAAACAAGCAACGCAGGCAAAGTCAAATGCCCCGGCGAACGCCATCACTAAAGCTCGCGTACCGCTGGCCACGTCGGCCCTTCAGAACTGCGCCTCGGCCCCTGCCGCAGCGCTAGCTGTCAGGGACCTGAATGCCACCTTCGATGTGTCGGAGGACGTTTTTCTGGCTCCTGACCTTAACGCGACCGTGACCTTCGGAACGTCCGAGTTTTCCGGGTGGGAAAACGTGAATTCGCAGCACATAGATAGCACGTTTGGCAAAAGGTCAGTAACACCGCAGACGTCTCGTAAGTAATGTGCGGGGACCGCTGCTCCGCTGGACTTTGCTTTTTTCTTTCCAACTTCCTGAGCTTAGAAGATTTATTACGCTGGAAACCGCATACGTAAATCAATGTTTTTCTACTAATTTATGTCCTTCAAGAAAAATCACGTAAGCCCCGTTACCATTTTGCACTCGCAGACAAACATTACTTTCCAGGGATCTTAACAGCAGCAAGTCTTTAAATATATAGATAATATATATTATAATATACAGCACGTAATCGGCAAGGGTTTGGGTAAATAAACACTTTTTTAGTAAACAAGCATAAGAACAGTGTACAAATTCAAGAGAGCCTTCTACCTGAAAGTGAGATCAATCCCTAAAGAATAAAATCTCTCCATGTCTATAGGAAGTTAACATTTTTTATCATTTTTATCAATTTATGAGCCAAAACGAACCTTTTTTAATGGAGAAAGCTTTTCCTTACAGTGAGGGCCGTAAAGCTCAGGAATTACACCCCTTGGGGGAGCAGCGAGGGCAGATGATGTGGATACCTTTTAAGAAATAGGTGACTCGTTTTTTTTAACCCCTTAAGGTCAATAGACCTTAAACCCATCAGTGACAGTGCCTTGTTGTAAAGGAGTTAAAGGAAGTGCAGCCATTCATCTCTGATAAATATTTGAAATAAGGGTTTTTTTTTATTATTTATTAATCGAGATCAACATAGGTAAGGGTTATCTGAACTTGATGGACTTCTTTAAACCTCATTAACTATGTAAGTCTAGTCTCGCACAGCTGAATGTTGGCCTTTTCAATGTTTGCTTTCTGGATACCTTTAACAATCTAATTTCTCGCTGCGTTGACATTGATTACATTTTTCATCCTCAATATGTCCTCCTATAATCTTTGGTTGAAATCTCAGCCCTCGGCTATTCACATCTGTAGAAGGAATTGGCAGATACCGCATGTTTCTTTTCCAGTGGTTCATTTAAAATGCGCTCACAGCTGGATATAATGTATCGCAGCGCTGCGGCTGTCTCTGGTGGGCTTCGTTCAGTCCGTTTCTTTCGCAGGTGTCTTCTGGAAAAGGAAATATCCCTTTTTTCCGCCTAATTTCCTTTGGTTTAGTAGATAAAAAAAATGTTTCTGTGCTCTAAGTTCATGTATCGCAGAGTTTGAGTCCCGGGGTAATGTTTCGGAGGAAAGATCATAGAGAGGAGTCACTGAATTGCACAATGTCTAATGGTTAGAGATCATCTCTATGGTTTCTCTATGGTGTTCTTCTTGTTGTGGTGAGAAACCAGCTCCAACTTTCTATGATGAAGGAAGCAGAAGCAAACAGAAGGCTTTATCTTCTAAACTATGAGAGCAAGAATTGCTAAAATAATGAGGCAATTAGTTAACTAGAAAGTTAGGCTTTGTGTTTGTGGGATGGGGCCAACTATCAAGGCCTTGAGGACACATTCATTTGTTGGGGACTGGATGGTTTTATGAAGTCGGGGGGGATTATCATCTTTCCCATTTAAAATATTTTCTTTATCCAGTTCCGAGGTCGCGGTCTTCACCATGAATGGTCGGTCGGTGAAGCTTACGACTTCTTCTCAGCTGTCGTCCGTTGCAAAGTCCTACCCCCATCGGAGGAGGAGGTCGAACAGGTGAGACATGGAACCCGCGGTACAGGGTGTACGACACAAACGTAACAGCCTGGAAAGGTACGAAACGTTTCATACTCTGATTATGTTGTGTGTTCTCCAGTTCGTCCTCCATGCGCGCAGGTTCTTCAACGGTTGGCCAAAGCAAGATTGCAAAATTACAACTTGGCTCGGTGAAGAAGCCTCTAAGACCACCTACCATTGCAGGTAATGATATATCGGTTAGAGTGAGGTCCTCCCGCCCGTAGCGGGTTGGTTTATGGCAGCTTATGCAGAATCCACATGTTTGTCCCCCAGAGAGCTGCAGCCCCCAGAGACAGAGCGGCAAGAAGAGCGTAAAAGGGAACACCGCCTTTGGCCGGTCCGTGTCGGCAGCTCCGGCGACCAGGTTCATGCAACTCACAGCGGTCAAGTCATAGATCTCAGGAGAAACATTCGGCCGACTACGTCCTACGCATTTTTTTTATAATGTATTGATTTTATTATTTTCCCATACTGCTTAATTCACCCAAATATTTGCTCGAATATTATTATTTTTTTTTTTTGGTATTAGATTTTTTTTTTATTCTTATTATTTTTCTTTGTACTGCTTTAGATCGAACAAGTTGTATAAATGTAAATTTCTATATTCAGCCATTTATAAATCTATTTTCAGGACAGGTTCTTTATAATCTTCCGGATCGGATGCAGATGCTTTAAAACCGTCGATATGCTCTGTGCCTGCGCTGTCCGGGCAGCCATTTATGAGTCACTAAGATAAGAACTCTGAACGTGAAAAATGTTGCTAAGATGATAACTATTGTTTCTTACGTGATTATCGCATATTGGGTCAGTTTACTTCAGTTCTAACGTTGCGTAAGGACTATAACTCCCAGCATCCCTTTTCTCTGCGGGTATCTATGATCACAAGCTGTCAGTCTGTAGTTGGCGTCACGTTATCCGTCATGGCTGCCCGGATCTCTAGAACATTGAACATAATTACAACTAGATTTTATTGTGATCGGAATTTTTGTTTTTGCCATATGAGTATATTATATTTAAATGTATATATTTTTGTGTATTTTTACTTAGATTTGACTTTTATTTCCTTTTAATACATATATTAAAAGTTGTACTGAGCAGCTTTTACACAATTTCATCTCATAACACGTCATATCATTTATTAGCAAATAATTTTTATTTATTTTTTTTTGAATAATGGTAATTCACATTCATCCAAATATTCGATTTTATTGCAGGCATAACCAGCAGGTGCATTGCCGGGTGTTGTGAAACTACAACTCCCATGATGCTCTAGCTATCAGCCAGCCATAGACTAGCTGAGCCTCTCCGGAGTTACGGTTCCACAACAGCTGATGAGCCACCGACCCCTGGAATCTGAATATTTAAAAAGTCACTAACCAAGAAGTATATATTTTTTTTTAGTTCTATAACAACCCAATGTTTTAAAGACCCCCGCTAAATATGTTTAATAGATTTCAAATTATCAGGTAGGAGCATAACTGCTTAATACATTTTCAAGATGAGATGATCTTAACCCCTCTGGGATTTAAGAGGTTAAAACACAGCATCACCCAGTGTCTGTACAACTCGGAAGCCTTCTGGTTTATTAATCAGAAGTTATGGAGTCCGGCTCTGACCTCAGATTCGTCCTGTGTCTCCACGAGGCTGCGTTTGTCATTTTGGGATATTTTCTATACTATAGAGGTTTTTCTATGAATTCCACAAAACACCCCAAATTAGCAATTACAGCAGCCCCTTAATCTCCAATGGTATATTGCGAAACGTAACAATTTCAAGAATTTGCTTACAATATTAGATCATTAAATAAATTTTTTTTTTTAGTTCTCCATATTGATCACTAATTCCAAAAGCAATTAAAAAAAAAAAAGTAAAATATTGTGTTAAAGGGAATAAGTAAAAATACCGCTTCTCAATAATTCCCTGAATATATATATATTTTATTTATTTCAAATGAAAATTCCCTTTACTTAGACTTCTTAGGCAATAACGTTTTACAACGCAGATTTCTAAATGATTTCGTCATGCCCTTAGGTGCTCCGGCGGAGGTAAAGAATTCCCTTTTATTGAGTGTTTAAAAAGAAAAAAAAACTACACTTGGAATGTCATGTATGTAAAGTGAGTATTGTAATATTTTGTTATATTTTCTAAATATTTCCCGTATATTAAATGCAGATCTGTGTGTGTAGATATATATATATATAATATATATATTAGGGATATATATATAAGAGATATGTAATTGTACATGAAGCGGGCAGAGATCATATGCAGGGGACTGCAAATTATTTTTATGTGTCTGTATATAAAATATGCTTTTTTTTCCGGACAACCCCCCTATTTTTAATGATGTATTGTGACATTTGTAGATATTTATCTGTGGAATATATAATGGTTGATTGTTTGCTAATATCTGCATTAAATTTACATGCTTTTGTATAAACATAAATGTTTTTACTTATATGGGTTTTAATAGATTCCTTATTTTGTGGTGTAGATGGATTCAAACGTGAGAAAAAATAAATAAAATGGCCAGCTCGCCATAAAGAAAGGCCGACCCCAGCGCGTTTCTCCTGCCAAAAGATTTTTTAAAGATTTTTAATGTTTAGTAAATAGGATGAAATTAAATTATTCATCTCATTGGTGCCACTGTTTAGTAAATAAGCCCTATATATATATATATATCAGTAAAGAATTTGTAGAGAAAAATAAAATTAGGGTTTAGCGAGAGAAAATTGTCCTTTTTTGGCAATATGTGCACAAATCAGTAGCACATAATGTTATAAAATTAGATTTGATCTATACATTGTGCTGAGAACGTGGCAAGCAAATGTTTAAACAGGAAACATGGTATCCGAGTGCGTTGGCAGAAGGAATATAAAGTCATCTGCAGACATCACTATGGAGTTAGTCTGTGGCCCCTTTTGGGGCAATTGCCAGAAGTTCTCATCTGCACCGGGGTGTCTCAGAAGGAGGCAGGGTGTACATAGGTCAAGCTTTATCCTTTTGTTTTACTTTGATGCCGTTGATTTCTGCTCCTTTGAGCGAGGAACTACTAGGTGTTTTGGTGACCATTCCTGGTATTTCTGGGTGGTTGGCGACACTGCTCGTTGGGGCATCCTGGAAGGTCTTCTCCTGTAGAAGCTGCCTGCTTGCGTCGCCTTCTATACACAGTTAATATGGGGAGATACAATCCTCCGTCTCCTGTTTTAGTGAATGGACCACTCTGTTTTTCATAAGGCTCACTAAACATTTAAGACAGGGGTGTCCAACCTGCGGCCCTCCAGCTGCTGCAGGACTACATCTCCCATAATGCTCTTTAAGCTAAGGGGCTGGCTGAGGAGTATGGGCGATGTAGTCCTGCAGCAGCTGGAGGGCCGCAGGTTGGACACCCCTGGTTTAATTTGTAGTCTGGGACAGCTGTAGGACTTTGGCTTTCCTGCCCCGTGGCATATGGGTCATTTGTTTTTTAATGAAGGCCACCACTGCTGCAAGAAGCTGGAGGGCATGGTGTTTTTGAAGACCATTAGAAATGGCGGCACTGTTGAACGCAGACCCCACAGTATATATCCTCATCAGGGTTAGGAACACTGCAGGAGTTGCCTGTGGGGCCAATGTTATCCTAAATCGCCCGTTGTTGAAGTCCCAAGAAGTCAGGTTTCCTGCCCCTACGGTAGACAACCGAGATCCAGCAGAACGAAAAGCCTTTCTTCTTCAAACCCCCTTTGCAAAGAAGGTCTGCTAATGGCGGAACACATGCCTACAATTAAGGGTTTTTACATCGAGTGAGTTTTGTACTCCAGATATGGATCTGAAACTTTTAATTTGTTAAAGATGGGATTTGTTCGAAAGTCAACCCTCGTCAGGCCATATGGAGCAATGTGTAACTAATTTCCCCGTGTTTAATGGTCATCACCTTGCTGTTCAGACGGGGAAATTGATTTTATGGGCAGGTATTGCATTCTGCGGTGTACAGGATAACCGGCTCATGTGCTCTTTCTTCTATGTCTGCCCCCACGGGGGGCTTTAATAAGACGGGGTCTCCATCTGGCACAGAGCCCTTTCCAGGAGCTAATAGAAAATGCACTTTTATGATAAACCGCCTGTCATTCGTAACAAAAGTGTGATTTCTGTTTTATCATGGTCTGCTGTGGGGTTTTTTTTTTGGAGGGGGTTATGTATTTTTCTTAAATTTTTTTTAAAGCAAGGTTAGTTTTCCTGTAAAATTCGTTCTTTGTCTTTTTTTTCCGTGTAACTTGTTAGTACAAGACAGATGTGGATGATTTTGTAGTAAAAGAAAACAACAAAAACCTTATTTCTTTTTTTGAAACTGCTTGTTTTTGGGGCTTTTTATGATATGCGTGGCCACGCACTCCAAATCCTGCTTTTAGTCATTATGATACTGTAGTCGGTTTTTGCTTTCTAGGAAACCCGGCTTCAAACCTATATCCCCACTAACTTTTGCTACCTTTTGATGGGCAAGAGAATGCCTCTGTCTTAATCACAGAGTTGGTCACTCTTGCTAATGAGTCTATGGGCAAATGGACTTTATTACCGTCCTCCTAAAGAATAAATAGTATTTGAGGAGAAGGGGCCGGGGTTTACATTGTAAAGCATGAGGTTTTTCATTCCTAAAATGCGTAACCTTGTGTTTTTCTATGTTGAACTTTACCTGTTACCGATCTCTTTAGCGCCCGCGTTCGTAAATGCATTTTATTCAGATATTAACACAAGCGATTTTTATCTCCGATCCAACAGTTCTGATGTACGGTAGGAATATATATTTTTTTTTAAGCTGCGACAATTATCGTGAAGTGGTTCAAGTACATTTAGGGTTCTTAGAGATCGTTAAGCACCTAATGTGTCGTTTTTGGACGTCAACAAGCACAGAAGCAAAAAAAAAAAAAGGAGTAAGTGTTGGGTGCCACATGCCGTAGATCATATAAATAAAGTGTTTTGTGATGAGACTGATCGAGCTCGGGGAGGATGTGCGTTGACGATGTTTTTGTCTGTAGGAAAATTGCTGCCCTTAGAAGGTAAAGCTCAAGTACAAATTTTGCTCCTACTTGCTAAGCAATGGCGCTTTAAAATCCCATCTCCAGCTGCCAAAAAAAAGTGAAAAAGTTGAAAAAAATTAGCTTCGTAGAAGCGTTATTTAACGCGGGGTCCTCGAAGGCGTTGGGGGGGGGGGCACCGCGACTGCTCTATCATGGGATGTGCGAGAGAATGGAATTCTTCGGAAGAGTCGTAGCTTGTGGGTTATAATAAGCACCTCGAAGGTATGTGAATGAAAGATTGGAGAAAGGGAAGAAAACCCCCCCAAGGGTGATTTTTTTTTTTGGAAATGATGGTTTGGTAATCATCTTTGGTTGACTGATCGGTCTCGGTTGCCACCCCTCCCATGTACTGGGAAGTAAAGAGCAAAGTCAACCCCCCCCCCCCCCCCGTCTTATGTTACGTACGATTCCTTTAAGAATCTCCCCTGTTTGCGTTCTATCTCCTGTGCTGGGACTTGCGCCAGCCTGGAACATTAATGATCAAAGAAGGAATTGCGGGGAGGAATAAGTCCTGCCTTTAAGCAGTCTGGAATTCCTCCAAAGAATCCGTAATAAGGCAACCTCACGACTCAACCTGCGTTTAACCCCGTGAATGCCAGCGGGTTGTGCTAAGCGCTGGCTTCTCCGGAATACGGTTGACTCTTATTGTTATAATTCGGTTATCAGCGAGCGGTCAGTAAACCTAGAATAGAACTCGGCGGTTTTAACCAAACTCGTGTCATTGGGAAAGACTAATCGATCCCCCGGTGGTGGCCGGATCCAAAGAAAAAAAAAAAAGCTGACAACCTCGGAAGTCTGACCAGGGGCAAATTTCATCACTCCTGCTGCCGTGGATTGCGATTCAGCTCGGCATCATGGGAGTCGTAGCCCCCGGCAGCTGGCGTTCCAAGCCTCGCAAGAGTGAAGGAGTGTAATTCTTTTCCCTACGTAGGCGCTCATCGTCAACCTTGAGGAAGAAACCGTGTCACGATCTGGTTTATCGTTGTTTCTCTCTTTCTTTTAGTGAAGTCATGTTTTTTTTCCTTATGATGATGTCCTCTGGCGTATAAATAAACCAACTACTTTGTGATGCTGCCGAGAGTTCCTACACACAAGAAGAGGTTGAACCTCACCTTCCATGGTACTTCCCAACAGGCTAAAATCATAAAGATTATGATCCAAAGCCAAGATTGTGCAGGTTGGGTGGAAACCATGTAATGGAACTCTCCGGCTTCACTCTGGAGGATTCCAGGGCTTCTGGATCAACTCCCCTCCATCTTTTTATGTAATAACGCTAAGATCCCAGCTCAACCATAATTAAAGGGATTAAAGCTCCCGGTCTGTGTACCTGGCAGGTTCCAAGGATACTGCTATCTTTCTGCATGCTATCCAAGTGAGGCCAGTCTCTCTCTTTTAGACCCTGTGCCCTTTTTTTCCTCCCCCGATGTCCGTCCCTAAGAATATTTGCTGGGTATGATGGCAACACAGGGTTCTAGAACCCTAAAATCCCCAATAATGTGTATAGAAATAGCAGGAGATCAGTTTGTAACTTTATGTTGATCAATACATTTTTGTGCTAAACGGGTGATAAAGTCAAATTATACATCTTGGTAAAGTCCCACCCCTTGACACGCCTCTAACTCCACCCTTAAATCAAACATGTCCATATTTGGACATTTGAAATGTTGGGTGTTGTGTCACTTTAAGCGCCCAAAGGTCATCCCTTTTCTCATAATATCGTCCCTCAATAATGCAGCACATGACACACGGATACTTTAAAACATAACAAAGCGGATCTCATCTAAGGATTAAAAGCCATTTAAATATTGCCTATTGACCAGATTTGGAGATTCTGCCCCGTTCTTACCTCACGTAGGAGGAATGACTGAGGCATTAAGTGTGATTACGTAGCATTAGGTGTGATTATGTAGCTTCAGGTAAAAAGACATGGACGAGCTGATAACAAAAGCAGAAAGCTTTGTCTTCTCCTCGGAATTTGTCTCCGCGGCTTTTGGAGTTAAGAACTTTTCAGAACTTTGGCCCTAATCCTTAACAAGATCTAAAACAAGACAAGTGTTACATCTTTTCGACAAGGCGTTCATTAGCCAAAAAGAACTAATGTTTGTTACAAGGTGGAAGCTAGGGCGCACATTCGATTAGGACACAATTGGACCAGAATTTGTTGGATTCACGTTGAAAAGGAAGTTTTAAGGATACACAGAAGATCTGTTTTTCTGGTTTCGTTATGGCAGATGATAAAGTACAAATCTTACATGACCCTTTGTGTCTTCCCTGGTACTCCAAAGACATGCCACAGGGCCTGGACGGACTTCCCATTTCATTGGAGATCCTTCGACCAGGCTGACGATGCGTACCCGGGAAGTCCACCATGGGTCTGTGGATCTTTTAGAGAACTCCGTGGAAGACACATGCCCATGGTACTCCAAAGTTTCTGGACGGACTTCCAATTTCGTTGAAGATCCTTCGACCAGATGGACGATGAGTACCTGGGAAGTCCACCATTGGTCTATGAACCATCTGGAGACTTTGGAGTACCGGGGAATACACGTCTACGGTACTCCAAAGTCTCAGACAGCCTGGATGGACTTCTAGTTTCATTGACGATCCCACAATCAGGGTGATGAGGAGACAAGTCCTATAGCCGTGGTAACAACCCTTGAGAAAGTGTAAGGAAAAAAAAAGGATAGGAACCTTTTCCTTCCCCTGTGCCAGCAGCCAAATCGGTGTCTCAATGCCAATTTATGCACTTGTGGTGCTCATGGCATCATCAGAATTATTTTCTCACTTTCCCAGTCTTTGTGGAGTTTATTTTACGCCTATGCTCTATGACCTCAAAACCTTTTGTAATGTATTTTTCAAACAGAAGCACCGGCATTTTTTTCCATGCCTAGGGGTCACAAGCTTTCGCAACTCATGCAAGGCAAAATGCTCACCTAGGTCAAAGTTAGAGTTTCATCTCTGAAAAGGGCCGAGCCGTCCCTTTACACCCCTTGGCAAATAAGCCACATTGAAAAGGGTCTTAGTTGGAGACCAGACCCCACTTTCTGATTCCATGAGCCCGGACCTCCTGTTTGGGGCAGAAAACCGTTATATAAGGAGCTCGTTTTCTAGGCTAGCTGGGGGGGACATTTATAAAACTTTACCTACATATTTATTATTGCGTTTAAATGAAATGTGTCATTAATTATAGACGGGATTGGGCATTTCGAAGCAGAGCACAGCTTGAAACGTCTCCCTTTCTGGCGCGTTGCTGGAGGAAATTGTAGACTGACGAGCTTAAATAATACACAAGGTCTTTAAATAATGTATTCTCGGCCCCTCTCATTAACCAGTATGGCTGGAGGGGGTCATCGGTGCAAAACAGGACCCTCCGGCCAGAAAAAAACCTAAGAGCATGTATTTCTTAGCCTGTCCGTCAGTGAAGTGTCAATCAAACCCCCCCAGGCCAAGCTAGGGGAACATGTCTTCTAAACAGCTTCTGGGAAAGGAGAGAACGGAGATTAGAGACAGGTGAACTCATTAACCCGTCAGCTTGTCTCCGCAGGTCGCAAGCCACACAGATCCCGTATTAAATACTTCAATTCTCATCAGCTTTCCCCAGGACTGTGGTTACTTTAGTCAACTTTCCTGCTTGAATACAGATGACTTTAACGAGGGTGATCAGATGACCACTTTAACCCAGGGATGAGGGAGCGACGCCGTCCCCGATTAAAGGAGAAATCTGTTCAAATACGGACGCGTCCCAATATTCAAGTATTTCATTTTACGCCCCTCTTTGTTGATTTTGTTATAGGCAGGTAGTACGCTGTCCTTTTAAACAGGTGAGTCAAAGCCACGCCTCCCTCGTTTCCAGAGGCCACGCCCACAGCAACCAACTTAAAAAAAATGTATACTTATAGATACATAGTTGCATTGAAAATGAATGAAAATGTCTCTTAAGTTCTTTTCAAACCTTTTTCTATCGGACCGCGTTTAGGTTCCACAAATACCTGTTTCGACTAATCCGTGTGGAATTTCTATATGTTCCGTACGGAGTGCCCCGACACGCCAAAAAAACAATTACCCCACGACTGCCCCGGAATACACGTTTTTAAGCACATTTAGCCAGGGGCAAGAAGGATTTACTCTTCATGAAGAAAAAAAAAATACTCTCCTAATTCCTTTCATTGGCTTTGGTGCTACAAGCATCCTAAGGCGTTTTCATGGCTAAGCTCTTTGTTGCCATAGCAGCAGAAAACATTTCGGGGGGGGGGGTCAACAGTTTCCTAAAAACACTTGACAAATAACGTGTTTTGACCTCCTTTTTTTGTATCGCCTTCGTCTTTCGCAAGCAAGTAATTATGTAGTAGTTCGGGTCCTATTGGGACACCTAAATCTTACTGCCCCCCGACCCCGTGGTCCTTGTGTAGACGCGGGGTGAGAAGACGTAGAATTTATTACCCGAAGCTTCATTACCTAATGGAATGGTCTCACCTCACTGAGCCAAGGATATATTCCCTAACATCGATACCTCTGCCACGGGTCAACCGAGGTCTCTCGGAGTTTTCCGAGCCAATGGAAAAATCATAATTATCATTAACTTTTTTTTTTTTACTCTCTACTTTAGCTCTTTTTTTCTTTTTCTTTCAAGTTGCCCTTGGCAGTGCCGTTTGGCCGTCACCTTAGCCCTGGTCCATGTAACTCAATCAACGCAGTTGTACGTCAATGGAGTGTCAGCGGTGTGTTAAATTATACCTGGCCTAGGAGATATCCAACACCGGTGAAGATAAGTGCACTCAGCCGCCATCTGTCTGATCCCCCCTCACCTTGGTGAAAGGTTTCGTAGGGCCAGCTATTCAGAACCTGCGCGAATACACAAATTTGCACTCCGCTTAGCTGGATATGGAAGTCGGTGTCAATCTAAGGCAGAAACAGAAGTCTTAAATCATTATCCGCAGGACATCTGATTACAAGGTCTTTAGAAGGAGTTGAAGGTCTATCATTGTCTCCTTCCCACCAGGTTATTGGTGACAGTTGATTGATATGTTATTCTTTTCTGGTCTTAGGCATCATTACCAGGAATTCTACCGTTTACAGACAAGCCGTAAAATAAGATATCTAGCGGCTTCCTTACCTTAATGAAAGGCGAGATCCAGAACGCTACGCTAACCGGTAATTTGGAGAGAAGAAGACAAGTTAGTTCCAGTTATAAAAATTCTACTAGGACTTCACAGAAATTCTACTTCGAGAGAACTTGATTGTTCCGCAGCAAGGTCCCAAACCTGGATATACGTTGTTTGGTCGGCATTGACAAAAACCTGGTTTTATCCCATTTTGTTCCAATAAACTCCCTTTATCTGCAGACCTGGAGCCGCCGTTGCTGTCAGTCGTGTGATATTTTGGGTGACTTTCCCGGCTCGAACACCACACTGAGCTGACGCTTTATGGCAGCGTTAATGAAGTCCGTTCCTCCATAGACTCTCATAAATCAGAGAGTCTGTCTGGGTGATTAAGACTAAGCCATTCTACTGTTTCCCACAGTCAGTATGATAAGGAGTCGGGGGTTTAGTAGATCGGGGATCAGATAACAGAGCGAGAACTCAGACAAATGGCTGATATGCAGCTGCCTGAAAACTTTATATTATGGGGCAAAAAACTAGAACTGGTTTAAAAAAGATATTTTTGAACTAATTTTCAAAGCATTATTAGTAATTAACAGAATTGTTGGGAATGGCCTCAGGTTGAGACCTCTCCTGGGATCAATGCGTTCGGGAGTTCATATGTGAAGAAAATAACCTTAATAATAAGAAGAACTGAGAATTGTCTGTGAAAGCATTTCTTTTCTCAGAATTCAGAAACAATTCCTAAAATGCTGTCATCAAAGGCTGCCTATTGTCAACGCGTCGACAATTTCATAGAACTCCACGTCTTCGTTTAACCCCTTTGTCTTTGGGCACGCAAAGAGATTAAATGATGCTTTTGTGTCAAAATTTAAAAAAAGGAGTATTTTTTCAATTCTCCGACAATGAGGGGCGTTTGGAGGAGGCGGGAGCCTCGCTTGAAATCTTGGGGCACCTCAGAAAAACCCACAGATAAGTAGTAATAACCTCGGCATTGTTCATGAGACCTCTCTATGGTCTCGTAAGCCCATCAGTGGAAGCAAGACCTCCCAGTCTCTATGGTACAGGAAACAGCTGCCCATGACAGGTTTTATCTGCTACGACGGGATGCAGGAACTGTCAGAAAATGTAAATGGATGTCAAATAGGACTTCTTCCTTCTCTTTACCGCCAGCTAAGGCATCCAAAACATCTAAGAGATCTCCAGAGACGAAGGAGGCCAACTGAATGAGTTGTTTTCCTACCCAAAAATCACAAAGAGACTCTATGGTAAGCCCCAGGTGACGATACAAATCACCGTCCGGCTCTTTGTGGCCCTAGGGCCGGTATGACTAACGAGTAAATGATAAAGCTTTTGTGTGTAAGTGAAACGTTCCACCCCTTTTACCCCTAGACACAATTATTTTTGGTCCTGCCACATTCACCTCTTGTTTTAAACCAGTTCGACGTATCGGTTTTAAACGCCCGGAGGGGACTGATGCTGGACGCAGTGACACCTGCTGTAAAGAAGGGAACGAGGGATTGTGTAAATGTTTCGCATGCTTTTGTGACACTTGATGTACAGAACAGAGGAACCGGCTTGTTTAGAACAGGATTTTCTCCACAGGGAAGCTGTACGTTACGCTCCGGTTTCTTTCATATAACGCCGACATGTTGACGTTATCAACAACTGTATCTGTTTCCAAAATCGCAACATTCTTCCGACTGTAACGTAACATTTCTGTTTCTCAGGTGACCGGGGGAAGGGGTTTTATGTTGCACACCCTACTTCCTGTTTGGTCTGCGCCAAAAGTTATATTGAAGGTGCCGTCAGCACAACGCATCATTTTTAGAAATAGTTGAGAAACAGGGAAATGGGTTTGCGGTTTCTATGGAAACTTCAGCTGTCAGTAAAGCAGGTGGCGGACGATCAGACCGGTACGGGAGGTGCTGCAAGCTCAATAAGGTGAAGAGAGTTCAACATTCAATGGTCATCTCAGGTAAGTCGTGAAAGTCCGTGTTATTTTGTGTTGGACCCCAGTATAATTCTCATTCCTGGCTTACGCTTATTTTAAAACATTCCAAATTAAAGGAAAACCTGTGAAAAAACAGTCTAAGGCCCCAATCACAGATCCAAGATGGCCGCCTCGCAGCCTATTGAGGTTTACCATTGAGTAATCACAGTTCTGCTACAATAGGCCAGAAGATGGGTGGAAACTCTTAGCCCCACCCCTAGACCCCACCCCTAACCACACCCTCTCACCCCACTGCAGCCGCCATCTTAAGATGTCTGTATGTATTGCCACGGGTTCGATCCCCACCGTGGCCACTAGAGGAGAAACCATAGATTTGTGCCTTGCGTTCTTGCGCATGACGCATGGCATTCTGCATCCATGCGCAATGCACTTGGGGATGCAAATTGCTTTATTGATGAGGAATCTAACGATTAATAATAATAATTATTAGAAGACATGTGAGTTCTGCAATGGAGAATTCCAGGATTTATGACTCCATAACAGGGTAAATTATAAAAGAAAATGGAAAATACCAATTTTTCATTTTTATTAAGTATATAAATTAATAAAGTATATTTGGGAAATTATAATAGATGGATGGAGTGTACTTTTGCCAATTTTTGTGTAATTCCATTACCTCTCCGCACCTTCCTGCCTTTAACAAGCCCGGCGTGGGCAATAAACCATTATAATGCCGATTCCTGGTCATGAGTAAAGCTCCGCGCTACCCGTATTCCGCGTCATCTGCCAATCCTATTAACACCGATCCAAACCTCTTAACGACGGAGACCCCGACCCACCAGATGAAAGACAACTTTATCCTTCCCTTTTAAATTTGGAATCAAAGGGAAAACGAGATGAGATATTTATATTTCAAAGCCTGTTAACATCCCAGCAGATACGGGTGGTTGGAAATGCTATTTTGGACCATCAGCGCGCACATAAGTAAGCGGTTAGCGGTATATCCAAATGATTCCCACCTGTGCTAAAGATCTTCCTGAACATTTTGATTCATCCAGAACAAAATGTCAACAATTTTAATGACATAGATAAATGTAACTGAGTCCGTGCTCCATGGGCCTTTATGGCCGACATCCATACCTGGGAACGCTCAAGGTTTGCCCCTGAGTGTCAGGGTTTTTGCCCCAGTCTCAGGGTGAAGGGGTAGTTTCTCAGGGTCATCCAGCACTGATGGGATTATACTGGATATAAGACTCCCAACTGGTGCCTTTGCTACTAGTATGCCATGGCTGACATCCCTGCTTGAATGCAGGTGACTCAAGGAGTCAGGAGTTGGAGGTCCCGCTTACATTGGTGGGCTGTCCTGCTGAGTCACGGAACACAAGCCATTGTTGGAGGGGAATTGGATAGGGACTCGGCTCCTGAGACCTAGAGCGTCCCTATTGTGTCCCGGAGAAGAGGGGCTTTACCCTTAGTCTCCGCGAGAAACCCAGAGAGTTCCTACGTATGCTCATAGGCCTGTCATATTCTGACCAGGTATCCCTTGTGGCATAGTAAGCATATCTAAATGTGAGGAGGGCATGAGCTGAGATTTCCAGGAATAGGCCCCAGACTCGCCCTCAAAATCATAAAACGTCCTCTTATAGTTTCCGTACCACTCAAACTTTACTCAAAGTAGACCTCGTATCCCAAATGCCACTGGTCGCAAAGATCGCTGGCCCTAAGAACGTCACAAACAACGCTCACAAAATGTTATGCGCCGTATGACTGCGGGTCTCTGAGATCCGGTTCGATGGATCATGTCTTCTGATGAATGTTACTCTGTAGCCATTCTGTAACTATGGGCGAGTTGACCTTTGTTGCGAGACAAACGTCAGGACGGAATGCGCTCCGTACATTCTGACCGCGGCTGTAAGACATCGCGGGGTAGAAGGCCGGGAATCGTTAAATGTATTTAAAGTATCAGCGGCGGCGGCCGTTTGTGTATCATTAGCGCATACGTTGTTGATTTTTCGGATGACTTCCTTACAGCTTAATGATAGATGCTTTCACTTAGCGGTAATGTAATGCAAGCTAATTCATTTAGATCGTCAGCTTGTGAGCCGGGTCCTCTCCACCCAAAGTATCCGCCCGTCTTAGTCCGACAGTCCTTTGAATATGAGGGCCGTACGAAGCGCTGGGGGAATTGTTGGGGCAATAAAGATATTCACTTGGTCTACTTGTGCCTAAACAAGGCAATCTTTCAACATAACTAACCAAGGGATGGCTGGGCCAGGCCGCCAATGACGAGGCGGCACTTTAAGGCCGGCGGCCGGCTGACGGGGAATCTGCCCCTTCAACCTGATACCGGGGCAAAAGCCCCGAGACTCCGGGTCAGACCCAGACTTCCCAGCTATGCCGATTGGCCACTGGAGAGGAAGATCGGATTAGTATGGCGTTCTGTTGGCCAGCGGCCCACCGGGTATTTGCCCCAATGTGCCAGATGGCTAGTCCAGGCCTGGCTGCTCCTACTTAGGGTTAGTTTTTAATACATATGTTTTGCTTTTTGGTTTAAAAATGTGAGATTTAGCGATCAGTCGGACGTCAATAT
>VKOC01000007.1:22919297-22964809 GCA_009364415.1 Spea multiplicata
AGGGGAGATCCTGAGAAGGAGGGTTAGGGAGGAAGAGGGGAGATTGTGAGAAGGGGGGTTAGGGGAGGGAGAGGGGAGATCGTGAGAAAGGGATAGATGGGTTGGGGGTGGGGAGGCCCTTAAAAGATTCTCGCACCGGGGCCCTGAAGTTTCTAGTTACGCCCCTGCCCCTCGTCTTATAATCGGGGTCGTCTTGTAATCAGACCCCAAATAGGTCTGACTATGCGAGTAAGATCCAGATCCCCCGCAGCGCTGCAGGGGACCTGGATCCTCCTGCCCCCCCCCAATTTACCAGTGCTTCTGATTCCCCTGTGTGTAACCGGGGGCAGCGCGTAGACGTCTACGTGATTCGCGTAGACAACTTCCGCTGCAGCCGGAAGGAGGTGCCGTTAGCAGCGGGGGTTGTCTGCGTCCATCGTGCAGACCTCCTTCCGGCTGCAGGGGAAGTTGCCTACGCGAAAAATAAAAGGAAATAAAAACAAAATATTTTTCTCAAGCATAGCTTTTATAAAAAAAATAGTTTACATGAATTAACATTTACTGGTAAAACCTTTTTCCTATAGGGTCGTCTTATATTCAGGCTTTTTCTTTTTTTCCTAATATTCAGATTTTGGGGGGGTCGTCTTATAATAGTGAGGTCAGGCACTGATGTTGGACGAGAGGCCTGGCTCGCAATCTCCGTTGCAGTTCATTCTAAGGGTGTTGGATGGGGTTGAGGTCAGGGCTCCGTGTGGCCGATCAAGTTCTTCCACACCAAACTGCGTGGTGAGGAATACAATTAGTGAAGGAATACAGCATACAGGCTTTCAAATCCTAGTATAGGTTATACGTTGCACAAAATCTGGGTGGACAGATCTAGAACTTTAAGTCCCTGCCGTCTGATGACATAAGAGCAGCCAACGGCTGGATATGCCGCGGCGTTGTTGGTCAGCAGCCTGCCAGGCACTTGCCCGTTATGCCAGATGGCAAGTCCAGCCCTCATGGGGCTGGAAAACGTTAAAGCTTCGGAGAATAGCAACTGAAGATACAAAAGAAATCAGATCGAAAAAAAATGTGTCCAGTCAACCCAGTTGCACACTGGTAATGCAGGCAAGCATTGTGAGCAGCTGGGAGATTGAAGAGATGAATTCTGGATTATAAGGTCATACTTGACATCTGGCACATCAGTTTCAGAGTTGGCTTAAATCCCTTCCCTTTGGGGCTAGTCCGTTTATAAACGCCAGACCTCCTGTACTTAAAAAGAAAAATATCAGTATTAGTACTTGAGTGATTTTAACCATTTAATGTCTGTAAATAATCATTGGGTACATCATTCTGCCCAAACCAACATTCTCAATTGTACAAAAGAGAACTTGTTGTAAATTAGCAGCGTTAATAAGTGGGAGATCATCTGAATTCATATTGGCGCAGGCATTACTCCTGTTATATTTTCCGAGGGCAGGAAGCTTTGGGGTTTATTCACTAACTGGAGTATTGTCACGGGTGGTTTCAGCTCCCTCACTTCAGTGTTCATTATGAACGGCAAACACCGGCTACTTTTTTCCAGCAGGAAGGACTAATCTGCCCCTGCATAATGCATAATTCAGCGGGTGAAGAGAAATTTTTAAAGAACTCTCACTGATTACACTATACATTATACAGGGCCACCGAGATTGGGATCAGCTCATTCTAATGCACAGTAAAGTTGAAAGTTCTACTGATAACTCTCCGTTTAGTAAACAAGCCCCCTCTGTAGCATTTCTATTGAAGTAGGGGCAGCCAATCGCACATAGGCTAGCATGGGAGTAGCGTCAGGCAGCTGCAGTGCTCAGTAAGCATGTATGCCACTGGCTGCTGCAGCTGTCTCTCTTCCATATGAATACTACAGTGCATGTGCATGGAGTGTACTTAAGTATGCTTCCTGCTTTTAGTAGAGACAGCCATGGGAGGAGAGGAATGAGACGAATGAGATGGATTTTCTTGCTACGTCTTGCAGAAATTCATGCACCAATTTGCATGCCGTAAAATGCATTGTCCAAGCAAAATAGACTCTGCATTTTGCTGCAGTGTTCCTATAATGCCAAGGTTCTTATTTTGTAACATATTTGGTTTTAAGTGAACAAGAAGACCAGGAGTGATTATTTTTTAAGCATGGGTGATGCTGGTTGTTAAAAAAAAGGAGCTCCCCAGGGCAGACTCAAGTTAAAACAGAGCTTGCTTTAGATCAGTAGCTTACTTAAATAGGCTCACAATTTGTTAACGACCACTTCCAACGACTGTCTAGGGCTCCCTCAGCTCAGCCTGAGACTGGACCAAGAAGGATGTCCTCTGCCAATGTTGATTAGAACTCCCACTAGGCCTGGACTGGCCATCTGGGCAAATGCCTGGTTGCTGAGAGCATTGCTCGATTGGCAGATCCGGTGAATCGGTGTGGCCACTGGCTGTACAAGCAGCAACACACTGCAAGAGTATAAAAGTATAATATGTGGTCGCCGGCGGCCGTACATACATAATTTGGTGACCGCTGTCCTTAACGTGCCAGGTCTGCTTTTAATCCCTTAATCTGGCGTTGACCCCCAAAATGGTCATTCCTTATCTTCAGGATGGAACTACAGCACTGCAAAGAATATATAAATGGCTACGCTCAGACTCGGTTGGGTGTATGTGAAGAAACGTTTCGGTGGGGCCCCATCGCCATATTTAATATGTTAAAACGCTAAATGATATGTCCCCTACCCAACAGGTAGGGCTTCCATTAACTAGTAAAAATACCTCTGTTGACAAATATTTTTATGCATATAGGCTTAGTCTGATAAAAATAAGTCTGCAGGGACATTTTATCTTTGCTGTAAAGTGATGTATGGCGGAGGTTCTTGTTTGTATAACATAACAAATGCCACTCTGTCGCTATTAATCCTAAATATCAGCGTTTCGCGGAATCGCGTATTGTAATGACTGACTGGCGGCAGGAGATAAAACACATTTAGGTTATTGTGCTTATTTTAAGAACAATTCCCCCTTGGCCTTGTTAAGTTTGGCACTATTCTTGGTAAATAAACAGTCATGAATTAGCATGAATCTGTAAGGATGTTAATGGCTCGCTTGCGAATGTACTATTTACATGGGAATGATGTAACGTTGACTATCCTTCCAGAAGATGTGTCCGGCAGGACAAATACAGTTGAAACATGCCTAGGGCCAGTCTTAGCTCCAGTCATCGCAGGCAGTTGCCTGGGGTGTCTGGATCTTGGGGTACGGTAGGCACCGGCATTTTGTTTTCCTAGAGAGACGCGTCCAAAGTGGAAGAAGCCCCTTGGCCACTTCACTAATGGCAGGTCACCCTATTGAGGACCCAATTCCTGTGTCCCTCTTTTCTAGGAGGTCAGGGTGTCTGGTGGACACAAGTGTATTCTAGTGATCGACTGCCCTATAATACAATATAGAATAATGTGCATACAAAAAGATGCGTTTATAGAAATAAAATTGTGTAGAAATTGTGTAGAAACACAATAATTGCTTAATACTAAAATAGAAAAATAATGGAAGTGATGGTCGCCAAAGAGTATTCATGTCCCAAGTGCCGTTTGGTCTAGGACGGGCTCTGAATATACCCATCAAACAAAAAAACCTGTTCACTAACGCACCGCGCGTGCAAAAGCGTAGGTAGGTTTCGGCGGGACGTGTTTTAGTTATACCAGTTACTAATTATAAACATGTAAAAATATACAAAACATGATCAGGAACTTGAATTCTGTTTATGAACTAACCATGAGACCTTATATATATGCGTACTGGGGAACTTTCTAGATGAACTGACCCGAGACTCATATTAACCCCTTAATAGCCCATCATATAGATTCTATGTAGCGACTCATTAAATATGTTATTATTGCTTATTATGATTTTTATTATCCGTTTACTGATTGATACATAAGAAAGAAGTAGAGAAATATCCCAGCGAGCCAAATGTTCACTTTTAAACTATGCTTTTAATTTGTACTGATTTTATTTTTTTTTGCTGAAATCCTCTATTTTTGCAGGTGGAAAGAGAAATCGCTATCCTGAAGCTGATTGAACACCCCCACGTCCTCAAGCTGCATGATGTCTATGAGAATAAGAAATATTTGTAGGTATTTATAGACATTACCTTGCTTCTGCCAACCCGACGAGCTTTGGGTATCTGTGTGCATTGGCATGACGGTTGCATACATTGTACGTGCTGCGGACAGCAGATTCTAGACTTGCCTAGTAATGGGGATATTATGCAAATCACAGACGTCCTGCCTTTCATGTTTATCTGGGTTACTGATCAGGTATAAAGACAGATGTGAAGTGTTTGTTCTCCGGTTTTAGGCTTACATGAAATGTTCAAAAGCGTTTTGCAGACGGCAATAGATTACCAAACATTGCGCCTGATTAACATAACTCAGTGTTTACACGGCAGTTTGTAAGAACAAGGAGGGAGGACGCATACAATGCCAGTTTTGTATGAGAATACACTTTAAATATTTGTTAGGAAACTCAATAACGTGTACAATTGTGGACCTGTCCCGTAGGACCCTTCGAGTAGGGGGTATGTAATTGCCAGGGGCAAGAGCACTGTATCTAATTGGGTCTATCAACTGTGGATAGCTGCTTACATTAACACTATGATAACCATAACTGCCTGTATTAATGATCTATATATAGAGGATATAAATACGCACACACTTTGGTGCCACAATCATAGATGATCACTCATTTATGCAACACAATTACACATTCATACACAGACACTTATTCATGTACACATATGAGCATTTATACATTCATAATCCTTCACATATTTTATCCACGCATCCACACACATTTCCATGCATGCAAACTCTTCTATATACAGGAATGTCCATGTACCCACTTATATGCATACGCAAAGTCATTTATACCCACAAATACACATTCATTTGTGGGGAAGAATGATTGTCTTCTGCCCCCACAATACCCCAGCTAACATTTTTCGGAGACATTGTCTCCATACTTCCCGGGGCAGGATACCCAGAGCTCTCCCACTTCTGTAGTTAAGCAAAGGGTTCCTCACTAATATCCAACAAGCCATCACTAAAATATCCAAATCCGATACAAACCTGCGATTAAGTACCGAGATGACAGCTCGGTGACGCTGGTACCAGCTCGTAACAGACTTAATACTAGTTAATTACCTGTCTATCACACATACTGAAATATTCTACTTTCCTGTAAATGTAGTTTTTTAGTGAATCTACCCCATCTGGCTCCTCTTTTTCGTTCATTAAAAAGCTAGGCTTGGTGCGTAACATGGTGTAAACATAGGTTCGGTTGGTTGGGCCAATCCCTTAAGGGTCAGATGTTTGAGGACAGTCCCCAAAGAGATGCGTTTATATGAGAAGAGGATAATGCAATTAAGCACAAATGTAATTGTTACACATATTTGTTGTTATATAGCTATTTCCCTTTTGGCTGTGTGTAAAATTTTAGAGCTCATAATCATTATAATTTTAGACCAGCTGCTAACGACGTTTGGTGCCAAATTTGAAATTGGATCGTAATTTTAGAAATCAATCAGAAGTAAAACTTTTTATGTTGCCACAGGTTTTTTTTTAACCAATATATACATCGACATTTTGAACAAAAGAGAAAAAAAGTGAATACACAATATTGTAATTATTATTAACCTTAAAAAAAGTGCCAAAATCCTCATGATGAACAACAAGGAGATAAATTATTCCTTAAACACATTAGAAACTCTTATGACCCCTGTATTGATTAGTGAAAATATTAAAGTTTCATACTCGACAATCATAGTTTTTATTAAGATATTTCTATGGTTCTTCATGTGATGAAGGGGCTGTTAAGCCCTATTTTAGATATAGAAGTTGATTTTGAGTGGACGTAATTAATTTCAGGCATTCTTAAGTTATTGGAGTTTTTTTGTCTCGTTAAACTCCTCCCCCAGCTGCCTCTACTGAAAGTAGGAATCATACCTCAGTATGCCTCTTGCACATGCTCAGTAGAACACCAATTGAAAGCAATGGGAATAGCAGCAGCCAATGATATATGATGTTAACATACGTGCTGTTTGATGTCGCTTAAGTGACTTCAGCGGCTACAATGCACAAGAAGTCTTATGTTATGACAATGCTGTAAATGCATTGGAATCCATGTAAAATACACTTCAATGGGCACTAAATAAATAAAAATACAGTTTTGAAGACATTGCTTTAAGAAAGAAATCCCCCTACTTTATCTTTTTCTTTCACCTAAATATTTACATAAAACAATTTGAATAAAGAGTTCTACAGGAACCTCAAAGAGATGATCCTTTGATTTTATCTTGAAACAAAATGCCTTAACATGCGTTCATACACCTGGGAAGCCGTGGATTTGTCTCCTGAATCTCAGGATTTTTTACACCAGTCTCCATGTCTCCAGGTGAATCTACAGATTCTCAAGGTCACATAGTCTGGAGATGACTTAGTCTTCTTCCACTGTGGTTGAATTACACCCGAACATCCCAAAGGCTGTGGTGTATCTCACATGAAGCAATGACATGTACTGGTGACTTCAAAGTATCCTTAACCCCCTGACCATTACTAGAGTCGCCTGTTTGCCACCATTTGTAGATCACGTCAGTAGAATGTTCGTGATGAATTATTAAGTAAAATAAAGACTCTCGGTGACAGCTCCTATAGAAAAGTATCGTTATGTACATCCAGCGATTAGGCTGTCAGAGTAGGTGGGTAATTATATTGTCCCTGCGTGTCTGAGCTGACATGCTCGATTCCAACGTAATGAACAAAACTGCAGGGAGGGCATGGAACGGGCAAGACGAGACAGCTTGGTTGTGTAGACCCTCCTTCCAAAGCAAGAACACAGTGGTCTTTGTGCAGGTCATTTACTCTGCCGTTGGTTGAAATGCTTAAAACATCCAAAATGTAATCAATTTTTCTTTTTTGGACTCCTAGGTAAATTTAGGTGAATTATGAATGTGTTAAAGCAGTATACATTAGATGTTTTTGGGGGGGGAAAGCCCAAAATGATATATTTTGAAAAATGTTCTCCAATATTCACAATGTTACACCACAATCTGTATTTTAGTATAACATATAATGCTTTTTTAATTCAATTTTTATAGTTGATCCTTTAAACGCTAATCCGTTGTAGCTGGTGGCTAAGACCCTGCCAAAAAATTGTTACGGGCCTATTACGGAGGAGAAATGTTCAAAAGTACAAGAGGTCATAATCTAAAACTAGAGGGTCAGGGGCTTAGGGGCTTAACCTAAAGAAGTTTTGCTTTAATGAGAGGATGGCAAATAAGTGGAATGGCCTTCCAGCAGATGTGGTATACAATTAATACAGTGAGAGGATTTAAACATGCATTGGATAGGCATATGGTTATCTAGAATCTACAATGAGACCAACGACGGATTAAGTCTTTACAGTCGGAAAACTGGCCAGAGTAGACGGGACGAATGGGTCTATGTTTCTATGAATATTTTGTTTTTGCTTATATTAAACATAGAATAAAGCATATAGGTGAGGTCAGAGGTAGAAGATCACAGCAGAAGACTTAAAAAAATAGCTATGTAACCATTTAACCCCATTACTGCCAGTGTCTACTTGTTAAATTCTCTAAGTGTTCTCATTTTGTTTAAAAACAAAGTGGGCAATGAGGGTGTTCTTGAGTAAAGTACCTAGCATGAAAGATCCATAATGAGCGTTCTCTGTCCTGAGAGAGTCCCATAATGAGAAGGATCTCGGCTCTAAGCCGTACAGCGGATAGCTCTATAATGAGAAGAGGTTATATTGAAACATCGGTATAAGCGCGTCGTAACTGCCACGTTTCCGAGGATTGCTACATTTGATATGAATACTCCGAGCCAGACAGTTCCATTTTCCCATTAACTTGTGACGCGCACATTTGTAAAATCTGTAATTGCATGTCAAGGCGTCCCCGCGACATAACAGGTGCTTGGCAACAAAAGCTTCACCGATAGAACGGGATGTGTCACTTTTTTGACATGAAAACATTAGTTTAGAGGAGTGTGAGGAGAACTCTAGCCTGTGGAAGGTGGTGGGGATGCAATACGCATGGGGTATAGGAGCTCCGACTATTTTGTGGGCTATACTGATTTTTCTGTTACCTTGTGTCATAACACGATGTACACTTGCAAAACTTGGGTATGATGGGCCGGATCTTCGCCTGTGCCAGGTACCTAAACACAATCATCAACCAAACTTCTAATGGAGAGAGACTGAAAACATCTGGCCCATCATACCCACATACCCAAGTTTTGCAAGTGCATTTACTAAGCCCTAGGTTGAAGCTCCCAACTGAAATGTAGCCACTGAAACTCAAACACAACTAGAACTCAAGTGCGCTGTGGTTCGACCCATCCGGGGTTCATTCATGGAATCCCCTGTTTGCTCTTCATATGCCTGTGAGATGGGAGTAAAGATCGGTCACAGAATTCTAGCCAATTCTAGGCATTCCTAGATTGGGTGCACTCTATGAATTTTCTTTGCGTGTCCTATCGCTGGTCCAGATGTCATCCAAATGAATTTATCATCCTATGAGACTGGAATCTCCTGCAGAACATGGGCCAAGCCTTTCTTCCAAGTCCACCTGCTTCTGGCAGCTTGCAGACCACCTTCTGTTAAACACATATACATGCAAATATGCCTCTGTTTAGTTACCGAACAATGATGTTCTTGTTGAACACCTAAGCACCAGGAAGAGATACCATATAATAATCCAATCTTTAAATATCACTCTTTTCAGATATTTCTTAAAAATGCGGAACATGGTTTTTATTTTTCTTCTATGTCAAGACAGGTAATTGAATCAGTGTTACCGCTCCACCTATTTGTCTTTCGTAATTAAAATGTCTTTGGTTGCCCCTAATAATAAAGGAAGGTCAGCGTGATTAATTTCATTCCACACATTAGGAAAGCCGCCGTTATCGCCGTTAACCTTTCTGTGAAAACTTTGAATAGGTGTCAGGTCAAAAGGGTCTTTCTTGTTTAATGAAGTCTATTTAATTGTCAGGACATCACCATTTCTCACAGAGTAATATGTCGTAAGTCCATAAAATGATACATTTCACTTGCAGTTTAATTGATTATTCTCATTTATACAGGATCTGGAAACTGTTACATATTCTCTTTTGTACTAAATCCTCAAACGTATCTGCTGCATCATCATTTATTTGTTGTGCTTAAGCACCTTTTTCCTCCATTAATATGATTGGAAAAAAAATAATAATAGTATTAATTTAAAAAATATATAATAATATAAAAATATAATATATATATATATATATATATATAAAATTAAAAATAAATAAATCAATAAAAAAAAAGATATATATATATATATAAAATTTATAACAACAATTAAAGGCAAGGTGTAGGAGGGGGGTAATTAATCACTGGAAAACATTGGAAATACTGAAATATTCAGAGCAGGTAGAAAAGCCACGGAGGTGGCCACGAATGTTTTAAATGTAGCAGTTGACGGATTTACTTAAATTAGTGCAACTCGGCTGGCCACGAACAAGTAACTAAGAAAAGGTCTGATTTATATAAAGAAAGCTGAATGGAGTCAAGTTGGAAGGCAAGGAGAAGAGGAGTCCAAGTTCCACAAGATCCAAAACAAAAGTTAGTTCAGGAGAAAGTTAGTTTTCCCACAGCTGTTCGAGCTCGCAATAAATGACATTTGTCAAATTGACTGAAAACTCAAAAAGCCAACCCAACAAAAACCCTAGAATCTCAACATTGCTTAACAGCCTGAAGTCACAACCCGAAAATGCTTAACCTGGAAAGTCAAAGTCATCTCCACTCCAATCGACTCGACATCATCTTTAGTGAATAGAAAAGCTGCTGTTCAAGTCTGCATTGTCAAGTAGCGTCGCGCTGGATTAGACATATCGTAAATTTCATCAGCCAGTGATATAATCTGATGGGTGCTTCATTTTTCACCGAGAAACTTTCGTTGTAAGGTTATACCCGAGATTTTAGGTTAAAATAATGACCTACCCACCTCCGAGATGCACGCAACCATAATGCATTCCCCCCATGACCCCACGCTGGTATTATGGAGTCCTTTCCTACCAAGGTCGCAGAAAATGCATTTCCTCGCAATATAATTTGATCTAATCAGTCGCCAGCACTCTGTAAATTGAACATTTACATGTAACTCTCTTTTAGATTGAGCGTTTTTTGCTGACACGGCGCTTGGCTTTTTTTCTGGGCAAAGCACATCTGTCATCTGTAGATAACAGCTCCACTTTACATGAGAAACACCAACTTTTTAGCTCGTTTTTCTAATTTCTTGCAGCTGGGTATGTTTCCCCCTACGCGTGGCACAAGTGTATTCCGTACCGCATAGACGTGTTACGCCTGAATGTATTTTGTATTTGTGAACGTGAAAAATCGCAATTGTGGCCTTTCTTTTAAACCAAGAGCAGGCTGGCATCCTTCAGCCCAACAAGCCAGCCAAGTGAAGTAGCCCAGGTAAAAAAAAACATATACCAAGCAGAGTTGCACCACCAGTCTGTGTCGATCATACTGGAATTCACCAGTCCACAGACCAGGAGAACACGAACGTTTCGAGACATTAAAAAGCTAACGCAAATTATCTTAAGTGCCCAATGTACCCAGAAAGTGTAACTGCATCAAAAAGTCCAATTTTTTACAAACGGTTGCTTTGCTTTACAGCTAATATAACACACTTTGGTAGAAAATATTAATCAGAAGGAAGCATGGAATCTTGAAAAATTATGCATTTTAAAAAAAAAAAATTCATATTTAAAATAATAATAATAAATTCATATTAAAATAATAAATAATAAATAAATAAATAATAAAAGTTTTCATTCTAGTTTTCAAGGGGAGGCAAGAACATTGCTTGGTTGCTATAGTGATTGCACAACTTTGATCAATTTAAATCAGCATTATCGTTTTTATTAAACTACAATATCTCCCCTGTTGTGTGCGATATATTAATTATGCTTTTTTTGCTTTTTAAATCACGGTCGAAAATGGTTTTGCTTGTAATAACAATAATTAAATTAGTAACATTGAGTAAAATGTTGTTTTTCAGTATGTATTATATATTTTTTCAGATATCTGGTGCTTGAACATGTTTCCGGCGGAGAACTTTTTGACTACTTGGTTAAAAAGGGCCGGCTAACTCCAAAAGAGGCTCGAAAATTCTTCCGACAAATCATATCCGCTCTTGATTTCTGTCACAGTTACTCCATATGGTATGTTAGATTTTTTTTTTTATTTTATTTATTTTACTGCGGATGCTGGAAAAAAAAACAAAAACTTAAAAATAACCCAGTGTTAAAATTCAGCCTATGAACCTGAAAAAAAAAATGTACCATGAGAATAGAGGGAAAAAATGATTAAAGGCCAGATGAACAAAGAAAAAAAGATTTGCTCGGATGAGCAGGAACAGGAAAGCAGGAATTGATGGCAGATCAAAATGATTTTAGCTCACCTAATCTATGGGTTTCCTGCTTGACTTAAAGCTTTCAACTCCATTTAATCCTTGCCGTATTTTCATTTTTAGGTTAAAGTCCAACCTTCTTAAGTGTATTTTAAAGTGTCTCTGTTTATATGGGAAAGCACTATATTCAATTTTCTTTTTTTAAACGCTGGATGATTTAAAAAAATATATTCACATTCAGTACAAAAAACAGGTACTTTATAGCATGTATGTCAGTGTTTAGAAACCTATATTTCAGTGTTATTTAAATTGAAGTATTCTTGTTTAAGTATTAAAGTAACCGATAAGTGTGTGGAAGTTCACATTTTTCACATACCTAGAAACTTCCCATGGCTGACTACCATTTTGAGGTTTTTCTTCACCAAATATTGCTTTTTCAAGAGTTTGACCTTCACCTGGAGCATTTCACCCAGAGACTCAAAATTTAGTTATGTCTAAGTGCTCCAATAAATTTTTATTTCTAAAGAAAAATAGTTGTTTTTTTTTTTTTTTTTTCCAATTTGGATTTTTACAATTATTACAATTCAATTAATTAAATACACATATAGCCTAAATCTCAGAGAAGGGCTAGGTGTCTGCGATTTTGTTGAATTGCAGCTCCCGTCATGCACAATTAGTCAAGGATGATAGGGGATATATTACAACAGCAGAAAAGCTGCAGTTGCCCAGTCATGGCTTTTGAAACATATTTTTAATTCCATAGACCTACATGACTAGGAACTCTTGGTTTGTCTTTAGGTCAGTTTCTGCTTTCTCCTGGCAGGTGATTTTTTTTTGGCCATGCCCATTCCCACCTACTCCCCACCCAATCCCCTCCTACCAAAGACAGTAAAGCACTAGCCCCGCCCTATGTGTGGCTAACCCCACCCCTTTCCTGAAACTCCTATAAAAGAAGGAGAGCTCCGGGTAGCCTACCCTGGAGAGTCTGGTAGCCAAACATACAATCTTAGTCTTATTATAGACCTGCCCGTCTTAATCTTCAAAATATGTTTTTTTTTATTTCTTTTGACCGTGGGCAGCCACAGAGACCTGAAGCCCGAAAACTTATTGTTAGATGAAAAAAACAACATCCGAATAGCAGATTTTGGAATGGCGTCACTGCAGGTCGGCGACAGTTTACTAGAGACCAGCTGTGGGTGAGTACAGAATTAGCTGACGTGTACAAAAGGTATATTATATTAGAGATACATTATAAAGAAACCTTGGAATGTAACAAAAGTTCTGATGGGATTTACTTGGAATTCATGATTCACATCAAAGGCATCAGTCAGAAATATCGGGTCTTCCTGTACATTCAAACCCAGTAATTCTATGGGATTTTTTTTTCTGGTCTAGAGATTTTCTCTCAAGTCTTAGAAGTTCACTGTATGCCCTTCCCTCCTCGGATTTCAGAACTAACTTAATAGTAGTCGAGACTCCTGCTTGGTACGTTTCCTTACAAATATACCATGCTTGAAAATATCTCTTTCTTTTGGTAAACTCTTAAATTAGTTTCAAAACTCTTAAGGAGGAAACATTTCAGTGAGGACCACCATTAGGTCCGGCCAACGACTGGAGATACACTACATTCATGATAGTTCATGATAAAAGTGCGTTAATATTCTAAAGAATATCAAGGTTAGCTTGTTCAGAACCAGGAAAGATTACAACACGCGCTCAGTTCCATTTTTATAGCTGAACACAGAGAGAACATAAATATAGTAGGTGCAAACCTCTATGGACATGAAGTCAAACTCAGAAGGTCTGAGATGTAGTCAGAGATCCCAATTACACAGATGGGTCAAAGCTCACTTTGGTGAAAGCACGTGTTTAAGATTGTTGGATTTCCATGCAGCTGTTTCTAATCGGTTGGCTTTATGTAAATTTATCATGGTGAAAGTCTGTGTTGACCAAAACATTCACTTTATGTATACAGTTTATAGAAGACCTGTATATGCAGGTCATCTGCTTTCTTCTGCTGAATTTATTAACATCTGCACCCCTCTCCAAACTTGGTTTGAACAAACACAAGGTCTTCTCCTGTCTTAGTCTTTAAGTTGCTATTGTGTTGTCCACGTGAGCAGATCATTGACCAGGAAGAGCAGCAACCAGGATAGAGATTCAATTCTCCCAAATCCAGCAAGACTAAAACATAAGATTCTCGAAAGATACTGTCAAGATAATTTTGGAAGGAGGCAAGGTAGTGGGGTTAATTGAAGGGGTATTATGCAGATACCTGTAATGCCCTCTTGTCTAGTCATTCATCAAGGTTCGTGTGAGTATCTGCATAGATTACAATTACATTTCTGCTTGAGCATTCAAGCAGTGATCAATGATCCTTTTACTGACAGCCCTGTGCCAGAGTAATAACTTTATCCATACCACGCTGCACTGCTGGGCTTCCAAGAAAAACTGCATTACTTTCTGTGATTTTGCTGCGACGGCAACTTGGAAGTAGTCCACACAAATTACTTTTCTTGCACCACATGCATCTCCCTCGTGATATGTTTTTTGTGATTATAATTCTGACACAACGGCACAATCTTTTAATGACGAACGTGGACTAAAATGTAAAACGTACCAGAATTTTGTGTATTTTTCTGCTTTCCATGCTTAACTGGAGTATAGAGCTGGCTGGGTCAGTAAAGCAGGTGGCATTGCTCAGTATGTGGTACGGTATGAACGTGTTCTCCTTGAGGTCCTTCTCCTTGGACTAAGGTCCAGGTCCCATTAAACCCATAGTAAGAAGGTATAATGGTTTTGGTGGCAAGTTGGCATCTGTGTTCTAAAGTTAAGATCTAGGTCTTGATTCTAGAGCTCCTGGTAAATAATGTTTTTTTTTCCTTTGGAAATCCACAATCATATTGAGTGAAAAAACCAAAATGTATAAATACATACATAACATTGTAGTAAATGGTTTCTCTCAAGCCTACAATGCTCTAGAGAAAGGAAAGGACTATCTTACAAAAGTAATAACCGCTTTACGATGAGCTGGAGCTTCATATTTCACATAAAGCCTACATATATTTATGTGTCCATATAGGCAAATTCAGTTTTCCGTAGGATTATCATGGAAGCCCTGAACCATACATCAGTTACATATCTACTATATTGTAGAACCTTTACACTTTTATGAAATAATCATATTGTCGTATTGTGAATTTGGTCCACAATCGTGACAAACCAGCGATCCAAAAAAAAAAACCTTAACGGAGGATTCTGTTCTAAACATGACTCGTTTTCGATTAAATTAATTAAAATCTATTAATGGAATGTTCAAAATATTGTTTTTTTTACGGTTTCTCAATCAAATTTTGAAATACACTTATGGAGAACGTAAAATAAATATTCTTTACTTAATAAAAACAATAATTTTGTTGTATATGATCTGACTTGAACACATTACCATGTTTCTACAGAAGTCTTTACTTCTCAACTCAACTTCATAACCCAACTAATTAACAAATTCTCAAATTCCTTCCTGTGGCTAACATCTTTCTTCTTTCTTTCTTCTTCCTGTTGCTTTTTTTTTTTTCGTATTAAACATTCATCCTCAGGTCTCCTCACTATGCATGTCCAGAGGTGATCAAGGTAAGTCCTAGATGTTTTCAAACTTTTGGGGCTATGTTATTTCATCCTCTGTACATACTTCTACATCTTATTAAAGCTTCACGGTTCCATATGTTTCATTTACACAGTATATGGCTGTTTACACTTGGTTGGTAACATAAGTAGCACAATCTTATTTTCTTTATTTTTATTGGCACTTGGCTGATTAAGAAGCCATTGAGACCAATAACTGCTATAATTTACAGTACAGTATTATAATCCGTACAAGTATTTGGATAATCTTGAGCTAGGGTAGGTAAACTACAGGTGTCCACCTGATAATGAGCTACAGCCCTCCCAGTCCTTGACTGCGGTCATTGTAGTTCCTCAAGTGTTGGAGATGGCCCACGATGTCTGCTTCTGGTCTCGAGTAAATGTCTGAATGATTTACAACCACGGCATTTAGTACACCTTGTTCCCAGCAGTTAATGATACAGAGTAAGAGAGATATCAAGCTTTATGCAGTGTCATACAAAGTGACACGGCATGGTATGATGGTAACATTGATATGACACGCAGGGACACCGTGGCCTTACACAACAGCTGCAGGCGTGTGACATGTTTATCCAGGTAATCAAAAGTGAATACATGGTGCCCAGGAAGCAGAGCCATTGTGTCAAGCTAAGGATGCCAGAGGAGGTCTCCCTGATTCATTTTTACTTGCGCCAGATCTGACATACGTTTGTACGTGTGCCAAAATGGACAGCAGGCCTGTGTTCCATATTTAATTCTGATATGCTTTATAGAAGTCCTATTCTGTATGGCAGTTTACAGATATGATATCTTAGAGACATCTTGGGAGATATTTTAAATGTGTCTGAAAGACCTAAATAATGTGTAATGCCACTTTCCCGGTGACAAAAATGTTTGATAATTTTATGAACAGTATACCTTGAAGTATCAAAGTAAAGCATCAAAGCCTTAATTTAATATCATCATGTCATAGTAGGGATTCTCCCAATAAAGTGAAATCTCTTTAATGTATTAGACAACTGCAGCAAAGTGCGGCCAATGGCTAAATACGCCCGTCTGCAAGCTGCCTGAGCGTACCTGGGAACTCTCCGAGTTTTGGCTGGAGACTGCGGGAGAAGCTCTGCTTCTCCAGCTGGACACCCGAATTCTCCGGGTCGCGGGATCCTGACGCACCCCTCTCCCCGCCCATTTCCCTTTAAATAGGGGATTGTCCCACAGCATCAGCGGGACCGCCCACTGATGTGGGAGGGAACTCCCACTGACATCATTAGGACTGCCCACCAACGTCAGTGGGACTGCCTGCGACGTCAGCAAGTAGTCCTGGCCGTAAAAGGGGGGACTCCAGGTCATTTTACCCTTAATATGGAGCTCCAATCAAATGCTTTCATTTGTAATTCCAGGGAATGATTGGCATTTACCCGTGTAGGGTAATCATTTTTGGACTTAATACTTCATACATCAAATTTTTGATCTCAGCATTGTATGCTTCTAGTGCTGTTTAGACCAGGAAAGAGTTAATATTTTGCTCTTTCTTAACATACAGAAATAGCGCACACTGAAGGAATTCTTGCAGTACGTCGGTAAATTCTGCAATATTTCTTCAGAGGCAGCAGGTTCACTCGCTCCACTTAGGTTTCCTCTACACTGACAGCTTCATTAATCTTGAATGAGATCAATTGATGTGAATTGACGCCGCTTATGATAAAGATGCCGAACTGCACGAGGAAGTCTGTAGATCTGGGAGGGACCCCAATGAAACAAATCTTATAAATGATTCTTAGCTATTTTTTTTTTTTTTAGACCATTATGGGCATCACGTGCCCCCCACACAGGAAAAAAGGACAAGAGCAGATATTAAAGTGCCCCGAGAGTAGGGGCAATAGGGAATGGGATATCAGACTATATCATATGTCATTTATTATTTTTTTATGATGCTCATACTCTGTGTCTCAAATTTCATTTAATTGCTAACAGTCTACAACTGTTACTATATGCCACCCCATCCTTTCTAGTTTTGTTAACAATGTTCACTAAAACAGGAGTTGCGGTTTCAACTCGGCAACTTGATGATGCGTTATGAAGGTCTAACCCTAGTGAACATTTAGTGCAAGCAGTATTACACTGTGCATTATACAGGGCCAGCACAGCCCTTCTTGCAGGAGTTATACAACATGCAGAGCTCATAAGTAAACATGTCTCTTTCCTCCAACATGTTCACTTCATGTGTTCTCTACGTGGTCATGTCATAATCATGGATGTGTTCTCTACAGATAGACACTTTTGAATGTAAATAAAATGAATAGCTCTGCCCTTAGAAGGTAGAACACGCTTCAGTCGCCCCATTGTGTCCAGTTCTTGAGTTCATGATACTTTGTTTATCAGGCAAACCTGGTAAACAGACACATTTCTAAATGTGGAGAAAGGGGTTTTCTTGGCAATTGCTCTGTACTTGGCACTTGGCCTAGAATGGCTCCAAAATCGCGGATGGTTGCGGTGGGAAGATTCCAAACTACTACTTTAACTAAGAGGTATCTGGAATCATGCAGTTGCAATACGCGGAGTGTTTGCATTATATTATCTTCAGCAGATTTGGTCTGAGCCTCGTAGAATATGCCTGTTTATATAAAGATATGCGAGAAAACTTTCACGAGCAATTAGAGAACCTACTGAGGCAATCGCTTCTTTTTTTCTTAAAGGGGGAGAAGTACGATGGACGTCGGGCTGATGTATGGAGCTGTGGAGTCATATTGTTTGCACTCCTTGTGGTAAGACTTTTTCTTTGTGTTGTGAGTAACAGGTCAGCCATTGCCTCCCTTGGCTCTATTTACCTGTATGTATTGGAGTTCTTGTGTATTGTAGCCAGATTTTCCTCAATGTAGAGCAAATAAATGTAAATAGTCTCAAACACCCAACAGCTCTGTCAATAAGTGTGAGTGTTTAAAATGCTTGTTGTTTTCCAGGGAGCATTGCCCTTCGATGACGATAACTTGCGGCAACTTCTAGAGAAGGTGAAACGGGGGGTGTTCCATATGCCTCATTTTATTCCTCCGGATTGTCAGAACCTGCTGAGGGGCATGATCGAGGTGGAACCAGAGAAGAGACTCAGTGTTAGTTAAACATATTCCATCTAATAATAGGCAGCTCCAGTTTTCACACCGTACCTACTTCATTGATTTCAGCAATGAAACCGTAGCGACCGGCCCTTGTTTATCGAGATTCAATATGGCCGTCAGAGGTGTGCGAATACTGGAGTTGCTTGCCACATCTCTATACCCTTATTACCCTCCGCTTCGACTCTTTCCAGCATGTCTCTTTTTGTCCCTTTATCATGACGTTGCTTCCCTTCTCCTGCTTTTACTTCCCATTCCCCTTTCCCCTGATCTTTTTTTTCTGCCAGTGTCCTCCTGCCCCTTCCTGATTGTTTATCGGAATAATAAAATGGCCACCTCTCAAACATATCTCTTATTGTTGCAGTTAGAACAGATCCAGAAACACTCGTGGTATTTGTAAGTACCCTATTATTACATTACTATGTCTCTCTCTATCTTTACTCCTTTCCTGGGGAAAAAAACATAGAATACTCAGCGATGTATTTAAGTTGCGCTCTGCCTTAGGCCTGACCTAGAGCAGGGCCCTAACCACCTCTTGGGCTCAGCTCCACGGTCCACTGTCTGAAGGACGCGTGGCACCGGTTCCTGCTAGGACCTGCTGCCCTAGGCTTAAGCCGATGTGGCCTAGGGCAGAATATGCTACGAAGAATATTTAATGCAATAAAATTACAAGCAGCCTGAAGTTATCATTTGAATTAGGCTGAATAATTGTCGCAGCCATACCGATCCCTTCCTGCCCACAGCAAAAACACTGTGATATTATTCCGCAGTGATACATAACGGGCCCTCCAGCAATAAACATATTAAAGTAAAGGCATTATGTATATATATAGCTATTCCTTGCCATTGCACAATATTTGCGAAAAGAATCTGGAATAAACTAATTAGGGAATAAAATTGTTTAAATAACAGACATTTAAAATGTTAACGCTTAATTAGCGCCATATGGGCAGAATCCCCTCTGCTGTTTGTTTTTTTGGCGATTTTAGGCTTTTGGCACAGAATGCGGGCGACCATAACGATCATGTCTGGCCAAACGCGCAGCTGCCTGACCTCATTGCCTTTAACCCTTGTCAGCCCTGCACATAATCATGGCAACGGGGCTTTTTCATGATGTCCTATTCTCTGAAATTCTGCTATAGCTGTCATGTAATGGAACAAAAGCATCTTATCATTGACAATACTTCATACTGTAAAACAAGTTTAAGAACATAAGTAATCATTAAACCAAGCCGACGAGTATTAGCACAGAATATATAAAGACGTTTTAACCTCATTAAGAAAAAAATGTAATGTTAAGTCCCTGGAGAAAGAATAAGAGGATTTTCATATCTTCTCTTTTTTTATAATCACAATCTTTTTATATTCATATAATTTTGTTGCCTGGGGGTCTTACAGGGCATTGTATGGAAAGCACATTATATGATTACTTAGCCGTGTAGAATAGGAAGGAGTCAGCTTGAGACTGTGTCACTGAGAATCTGCCCCGAGACCCCGAGACACTGAGACCGGGGCAAAACCCTGAGACTCCGGGGCAAACACAGGGGGTTTACAGTTGTGCCATTGTCTTTTTTAGACTTACAGCATAAAATGAATTTATTGGTTAGCAATATGTAAAAATGATTCATGTCCTGGAAAACATGGCCGACGTGGTCACCCTAAAAACATTACTAAAACCCTTTACAGGGAGTTGGGGTTGTCTGGGGTTGAGAAGGATTGTGATTCACAATTCCCCACCCATTTAAATCCTGTATTATCACACTCATATTTATATTTCATGAAACCCTCATGCATATACATTATAAGCCCCTATTCTTCCACCCCATACAGACTTTGTTATTGGTTGAATGTTGCCCCATGTTCTAGAAGTGTGTATTTCTTTTTAATGTAAAAAAATCTAAATTCATCACAAGCAACGATTCCGAATGAGTATTTATATATATATATATATATATATACTATATATAATATAATTTTTAACGTTGCTTAAAGCTTTTAGAGAAAATCTGCTGCTTATCCGAATTGTTTCCTGTTAAAGACCCCTTTCATTGGATACGTTGCTATTGTTGGGATGATGAGAAACAGAGAATCCATTTGTAGTATGAATAGGACAGAAGAGTATTTATTGGCATAATAACCAACACTCTGCAATAAAATTAGCAGAGCTTTCCCCAGTCATCTCATCCAAAGCAAGAAACATTTAGTGGTCGTATTGAGTTCGGTATTTTGTGTTTTGATTTAAGAACTAGGTTATGAAGCTGAAATAAATGCATCTCCTTTCATCACTTTGCTTCATTCTTTTTCCAATAACGGCCTCATCTATTTCGCTACAAGTTATTGCTTCAATAATACACTTGGAAGAGTATAATTATTAGGCAACGGTGCTTTTTGGTGCATTTGAGTGATATTCTAAGCAGCTCAATCAAGCTGTGTAATTACGGGTCAATAACAACTGACTATGGAGTTTATTATTGCAAAATCTGTTCATATTGGCTAATTGCCTTTGGGAAAACAATCGCTGGGTTTGAAAGAGTTAACGTGACTTGAGCGCCATTCTTGTGCTGTCAGCAGATTGCTTTCATTAGCATCTGTTTAAATATTGAGTGACGGCAGAATATTATGAGAACCACCTTCCGGGGCTGTAAACCATTATGTTGTTAGTCGTTCCTTGGTGGGCTCCTACTTTTAGAATGATTTGGCTTTAGGAAAGAAAGAAGAAAATCCATTATTATCCTCAATATCGATTGAAACTGTTGCTGAACTACATATTGTTTTGCAAACGGTCTGTGTGGTTGTGATTTTATCCAATGTATATCTTTAACCTTCCGTACAGTAGACAGACTATGAAAACCATGTAAGTATCTTGCTTCTGCTAAAAAACATTGTATACGTGAAATGAACATCTGGATGTGGGTGATATTTCACAGACGAAAAATAAAACGTTCCTTCCTATCACTTATTTAAGCTAGATTTCAAATTATAATCATGATTTTGGCCTTAGTAAGACAAATGAGTGATGAAGATAAACATTAAGATAGGTGTCGGATGTTAGGATTAATGCCACAATTAATTGGAAAAAGGGAATTTCAAGGATTAGTGATATATCTCAAACATGTTATTTGTGTTTATGTATATATAGTCTTTGCTTGAAGTAAGATAGATACATACAATATATTCTTCTCAACCAGGCATGGAGGTTTGGTGGCTGATGAGCTACCAGTTGGATAACCCAGGACTAGAAGATAAAATGCAGCCTGTACATGTGATATCCTTGAGTGGCTGTTTAGGGTGCTCATGTAGATAATTAATGTTATCTACTGTTTCTACAGGGGCGGCAAAAATGAACCAGAGCCCGAACAACCTACACCTCGGAAAGTATCCATCAGGAGGATCCACTCAGTAAGCGAATTTGACCCGGATGTCCTAGATAGCATGCATTCCTTGGGCTGCTTCAGAGATAAAACCAAATTGAAACAAGAGTTACAGAATGAAGAGTAAGTATGCTGAAAACGTGGGCTGCTCCAAATAAAGTAATATGACCATTTGGAACAAAAATAATTCAGTGACAACAAACGCCTTCTGCAAGCCTGGTAATAAATAAATAATTAAGTCATTAGTAGCAGCTTCTAAAGGTCCACGTGTGCATCAAGTAGCCTTAGAGCATCCTAAGACCTGGGTCCTGTGTACTACGGGTGCTGCAGGGGCCTATGCTGCACCGCTAACTGTTTGAACCACTGTTATCGTCGAAGGTACAACACTTAATCCCTCCGCGTTCTTCAATCCCTTTCGAACATTAGCGTTAGGGGAATTCACAAAACAAGTATCTCCGTATGGTCTTCTAACTGGGACTGGGACTGTGTTGTAATAATGCCATGCACAGGAAAAAAGACATTACCAAAATAGTCAGTAGGACTATGGCATTCATAGGAAGAACTTGACTGGGCGTCATGCCACATCAGTGTATTATAGGCGGAGTGCATCTGCCACATTTGTGTGATAGAGCAGGACGGAATGTCGACAGGTGTGAGAATGCAGTGTGAAGGAATGAATATGCAGAGAATTAACAAAAAAGGATTATACTTAAAATGCTGTAGAACGAAGGGTGAATTTACTGAGAGACGTGTGAATGGAGAATGGATGTTATGGAAATGCTGATGGTGCTTCTGGTATGTGGTAGAAATGTCGTCAGTAGAAAAAGAAGGAAAACGGCAAGGAAATAGAAGTCAAAGAAGGACCAGAGGCTACAAAAATGACTTTGTGACAATATGCTTACATAGGATTTTTAAGTCGGTAACTGAGCATCTGTGACTTTTTCTGTAACATCCTTTGAGATTTGGGCTGCATAAGTCGGAGGAAATAGAGGGCACTGGATGCAGGACTTTAAAACAATGCATCATGTTTTGTCAATTTTTTTACGTCTTAGAAGCTGCTTTGATTAATAACGTTCTATAAAAAAAAGAAATCTAAGAACCAGATGCGCAACTAAAAATGGTCCAAGGTGCAGGCAACAGAAAAGAAACAATGAACATTTCTAAATAACGTGTTATAAGCACATTGGGAAGACTTGAAGATTTAATTACCCAATTTGGTGTTGTCGCTAATAATAGTAATGAAAAGGAGCCTACGTACAAATTATCGCTATTACTGTCCTGAACGCTGTAATTACCAAGTACAAAAGCTTATCCTTTGAAATTTTACTAGATCATTTTGTATAATACAGATAGAACAACAACAAACACCAATGAATGTAATAAAGTAGGCCGAGTTAATCATAAAATACCTCTGGTACCCCCATGCTCTAAAATAGAAAGAGATCTGGGGCTCTAGATGTATGAGAGGTGTTCCGAGTATACGGCAATCAGCATAGTAATAAGTCGGTGGAGCTACCATTAAGATAATTGTGACAACCATACAATATTTTATTAAAAATGGGCTAAAATTAATGTAAGATCCTGCCGGATAGTTACCGGGTTGAAAAGGTAAGTATTTATTACAAATAGTAAAGACCTGAAAGCTGCCATTGTTGTTAGTTAGGTGATACTTTGGGTGATTTTCGTTCCTCAATCTCCACACTCAGCTGATTCTCTGTGGCAGTGCTAATCAAGTCTGTTCCTCCATAGACTTTCGTCAGCCAGAGTGTCTGGATGACTGATTAAGACTGAGCCATTCTATTGTTTACAGCAGGAAGTATGATAAAGGGTCAGGCTGTTTGCCCAGTGTGCATATTCATCAGTGAGGTCACGTAAATTGTGTTATGCGAGCCTGTTATGAGTGCAGATAAGGCTTTCCACGAGGTAAGAGGAAAGGAAAGGGTGGGAGCTGCAAGAATAACAGGAGAGAGAGAGTTTGTGTGTCTGTGTATATATGTATGTATGTGTAAATGTATGGTGTTGAAGTGAGTTTGTGTTACTAAATAGTGGTAGTGTGTGTGTACAGTGTTAATATGTATGTGATTATATGATATTAGCATTTGTGTGTTACTGTGTGGTGTTAAAGTGTGTGTATGTTGAAGTATACATGGTGTTAGCGTGAGTATACGTATGCCAGCGTACTGTGTTAGAGTGAATGGGTGTTAATGCAAGTTTGCATGTTAATAAATGCGTGTGTTAACCTTACGAGGGGTAGGGCAAAGAAATATAGGGCAATAACGCTGGGCTCACCCCATGTAGATCGGGCCAAGAAGAAAGAGCCAGAACGCGTACAAATAGCTCAAAGTTAAAGCTAAGTTTTTTGTGTGCTGTTAATCTCTCTTAATTAGGGGGTCTTATTTAGATCCCAGTTCATATGTCACCTGCAATGAGACGTATACTAGAATTATTGTTATTATCATAGCTTAAGTTTAATTTCAGAATCTCAAATAGCTCATCTTTGATTGTTCTGCCTGCTTCTCCCTTCTGACATTTCTCCAAAAGCTTATTCCTGGTCCAGTAGGTGTGAGGTCTTATCTCACACCCCTACTTGTTGTTCGCTTTAACGCCTATTTGTTGTATGTGCTCTCAAGAGGCAGAGAATACACAGTTTGGGGATTGTATATCAGACGGTATTTGGTGATGTCTTACATTTAAACTAAACAAATTAGAATAGAATACAATATAAACCCAAGTAATCTGTACAGGACACAACAGACCTGGGTATTTTAGATAAAAACCCTTAATATAGAATGTATATAATTCCTATTCCATCCTAAAAATGAAATCATTGAGCTATACTGAATCCTGATAGCATCCTGGTATTTACATTATTATTATTATTATTATTTAATTTCAGTGTATTTTGAACTAGTTTTCTTTGAGGTCACTCATTGGTAAACCCAATATTTGGTGAACATGCCATAAGAATAACACCCAACTTTTCACTGGGGAAATGGCCTTTTTTGATCATTACACGAGCATTAGTTATAATGTGCTTTAAACTTAGTAAACTGGTTGATTTGCCTTGTCCTCACAAAAATTATTTAATTCTTGCAGCGAAAATCAAGAGAAGATGATTTACTACCTTCTTCTGGATCGCAAAGAGAGATACCCCAGCTGTGAGGACGAAGACCTTCCACCCAGAAATGACATAGGTAAAGGTAAACGTGGCTAAGTACCCTGGACAGGATTCACTGTCTATCATTATGTCACATACTCAAGTCGTCTATCTATCTATCTATCTATCTATCTATCTATCTATCCATCTATCCATCTATCCACTGTCTGTCTGTCTATCTGTCTACTCAGCCCTAAGTTGTTAGCTTATTTAACATTTACATTGGGGCAGGGGAAGATTACCCCAAAATAATCATACTATATACGGGTCCTGTAAGGACCAAAATGATTCGGACATTATACCTAATAAAAGTCGTGTTAACACAAAGCCTGATGGTTTGCTCCATAATTTGCAGCTTTGGAAGGTGGGCTTTAAATGCCTAAAGTCTTCAAAACAGTTTTTGGTTTTCCCATTAGCGCCCATGACCTTTTTCATTCTGACATTCATACCAGCTTAAATCTTTTTACGTATTTAATTCGACCCTCATTGCTCTTTACGAAATCTCACATATTCTTTTCCCAAAAGATCCTCCACGCAAGAGGGTAGATTCTCCAATGCTCAACCGGCATGGAAAACGCAGACCTGAACGAAAATCTATGGAAGTCCTAAGTGTGACCGATGGGGGCTCCCCTGTTCCTGCTCGACGAGCAATTGAAATGGCACAGCACAGTCAAAGGTGGGTCTTGCCTTGATGATTAATTTGGGGATGGGGTCATAATGCAGAATAGGGACTTCTGTGGAATAAAGGCCTGGACACTTTTTGGCAGTACATTGGTACTCGAACGTGCTTGATGCCTGGTGGTCTAATAGTGGAGCAGGGGATGTTGATGTAGCAAGCCACACAAGGTTGGTGTCCAGAGCTCAAAGCTCAGGTTTCCTTCCTCAACCACAAGAACACCAAGGACGATGGCCATCCAGTTATTCATTCCCTCTGTTCAGATACATAAGCATGAAAAGGGAGAGCTTCAAAATGTAAAGAATACAACCAGAATATTAATATTAACATATGTGTATTATAGTTAAGCGGGGATAAACATTGTCGTTACGAATTTATACTATTCCTTTAATATATGTGTTCTGATTTTTTATTTTTTTTTCTTAGGTCGAGATCCGTGAGTGGCGCATCAACTGGCCTTTCATCGAGTCCCCTTAGCAGTCCAAGGGTAAGTATTTTTGAGAGCCTCTTTGATTTCTACAGATGAAATAACCGATGCGGCACCGGAGCAAAGCCCCTACAATCATTGCCAACACAACATCACAACACACATTATCACCTTCTTACACCGCACATTAGACAACCATTCAGTATCATTTGGTGTAAAGTTGGGTTTAGGTCACATCGGTGGTTCTGATTGGATTGAGCACTGGTAAATTGTCATTTATTTCATATGGTTTTCTACCATTCTCTTTTATGTAGTTTCTGAGGCTTAGTGAACGCCACACTCTTGTAGCTGGTGAAACATATTTTGTCGATATGCACATACATGTCTTATCCTGGAAGACACATACTTTCTGAGCATCGTACGTTCATTGTGCATTTGTGTAGCATAGCTCCCTTAGCTTAAACAGCTCAAACAGTTGTGGAAAGGAAATGAGAAATGAAATTACCATAGAAAGCATCTGCTCCCGAAATACGTTGTGTATGTTCTTTGAAGACATGTTTCACCTTGCCCTGTAACCTTGGAAATTCTCAGAAACGGACAATGTTGTTCTGGCCTTAGTTAAGAAATTTGTATTAAATCTCATTCGTCACATTCTATTTAAGTGTTTAGGGGAAAACCTTATAATTGAGGGGGTTATTGTATAGGAAGCCCAAAAAAAGGATTGCCATACAAACAGGCCTTCTTCCTAAAGGTTTCATTTGAAGCATGCTTTACGTACTTCAGCCTCGGTAGGCTTTATTAGATTTGGAAAGCATGATACAAATGCAGATGGCTTGCGAGGGTCCGTTCTAGTTTCAGTTAGGACTCTTGATAGTCTTTGTGACATTTTTCAAGTGTAGTATAATTTTGTGCTAATATTTGGCACCTGTTGTGTTTATCCAACCAACAGAGGTGAGAAAACTGCATCTCCTCCATCACACCCCCTACCATGGCTGAGGAAATAAGAACTATTTTTTGTAGACCAGTAGCATTGTGAATAAAATTGCAGTGCTTTTGCAATGCGTAGAATTGAGAATGCTCACGTTGGTTTTATTTGTGCAGAACAACATTCCACACTACAAAACACCATGCCCTTCCACGTTTTTTTCATCTCATTGTCAAACATCAATGCCCATTGGGCACTTTTCTGTCCCCCCTTGCCAGAGTCCCGTTTTCACTTTCTCCCCCACACCGTTGGAGGCTGCTGATGGGGAGGACCCCCGTGCTATCTGGCAATCCAAAGCTGCTCACCGCCAGCCTGACCCGAAGACCCAAACGCTGCCGGCTAAGACCAGCCTGGGAGAGAAGCCCCTCCAAACCATTAAATCCAATCCTTTACCCATTACCATGACTGCTTCCTCCCCACCGCATGAATCCTCATCTTCGCCCCATCGTTCCCCCTTATCCCCTCCTTTTTTCCCCTCCTCACTGCCTGCTCGTTTTTTCCCTGGTACTAAATCCACCACCAAATCTATCCCTTTATCGCAGGTGACCCCTCACCCTTCTCCCCGAGGTAGCCCCCTCCCTACCCCGCTGGGCACCCCAGTGCATACGCCCAAGGACAGCCCGACTGGGACGCCCAGTGGCACCCCTCCCTCAAGTCCTGGTGTTGGTGGAGTAGCTTGGAAGACACGGCTCAACTCAATCAAGAATAGTTTTCTTGGATCCCCTCGTTTCCACCGTCGGAAATTACAAGGTAAAGTCTCTTACGGAGAAGGTTTCCATCTAGTGGTTGAAAATGAGACTGCAAGTGATATTCCAACTTGTTAGTGCAACAACGAGTTCAGCAGGATCATTCTTCTGTCAATACTATGAGGTTGCAAGTAAATGTTTATAAAGAAAGGGATCGTGTTGAGGGGGGTACATCAAACATATAAAAGTCATGAGGTGATGCTCGTGGAAATTGTGCAGAAACTATAGCAACTAATTGAATGTTAAAGCTGATTGGATCATTCTATTAGTTTTCAATATATATATATGTGTGTTATTTCTCTTCCAAGTGGTTCAATCACCATAGCAACTGACAAAGTTCCTAAAAATTTCTCTACTTTTGAACACTATTGATCTTTATAATACCCAATGTTTCTTTAAATACAAATACAACCCACAAGAGTCTCAACATGACATTTACAGTATATTCACGTGTCACAAAGGCCAATTGGACAAAATGATCGCAAGGTCCTGTGGGTGTCTGATTATTTTATACCTAAAAGAACCCCTCTTCTCTCTATTACATACTAATTGTCACACGTCCGCGTCTTTTGGAACTGTGGAGCACTAAGCCAGTAATGAAACCTGATAAGAGAAGGAGTTAATTTAAAGCACATCACTGCCTGTTCTTCAGATTTTCCATATTATCCTATATTCCCACTTCCATCAGTAGTCATTATGAGGATAATGGCTGCCATTAAATGTCACTGACCCGCTAACGGCATTGTCAAATGGAAGTCCCATAGAAAGAATATTTTTCACCTGGACCATGACATCTACTTCTGTATACAGTGATATAGGTCAGCATTGAAAAAACATTATCTGCAGACCTTGGGGTGACTTTCCCTGCACCACCACACTGAGCTCATTTTTTATGGCAATGCTAATGAAGTCTGTTCCTCCATGTCCTGCTGGGTGATTAAAACTGAGCCATTCTATTGTTCACCCACATGCAGTCTGAAAGGAAGTCAGGGTGTTTCTTTAATAGATTTGGATAAGATAACACAGTAACAAAACAGACAAATGTCTGAAAATAGAAAAAAAGAAAACATCACAATATTCTTTAAAAACATATCACTAACACTGGTAATAAGAAAACGTGGGGGGAATTCCACCTGATCATCACCTTTTCCAGAGTTAATGAACGTCCATCTATTTATTTAAAGTAATACACATTATGTTTCATCTTCATGAATTAATGATGACTTTCCAGCTACATTTGTCTTTTTTTTAAGTGAAGTACTCGGATTTGTTTTTCTAAAAAAATCTATTTATTATTCCCGTACAGTACCGACTCCTGAAGAAATGTCAAGTCTTACACCAGAATCCTCTCCAGAGTGAGTACTTCTTTAGGATTTGTCAGGAATCACAAAAGATTTTGACTTACTGAACTGTATAAAGATACAAGGCACTCGCTGGAATATAGTAAATTCTAGTAAAATATATAGAGAATATAGTAAATTTTAGTAATATATATATGGAACATAGTAAATTCTAGTAAAAAAAATATATATAATATATAGTAAAAACTATAAAAAATATATAAATATATATATATAGATATACATATACATATATATATATATATATATATATATAGTAGAAAATAGCAAATTGTAGTAAAATATATATGCAATATAGGAAATTCTAGTAATATATATATATATGGAAAATAGCAAATTTTAGTAAAATATATATGGGATATAGTAAATTCTAGTAATATATATATGGAATATAGTAAATAGTAAAGGAGTAAAATAAAGTGTTTTAATGTGTTAATAAAAAAGATATTAACAAATATTGAACTAAGATTGACGATGGGAATTTGTACAGTAACAGTAGAGGAAAACTTTGCATTAATTGCCACTTCATAGACAGCATTGCCTATTTTATCTCCTTAAATGAATGATCATATTACCTATTGTGGTAGGCCCCACTCATATAGATAGGAGATTAAACCTTCATTGTTTTGGAATTATTTATCAAACACAATCTCCTTAAAGAATTATCTTGATAGATGGGATCATAGAGAGATCATAAAATTTGGTATTGGCTTATAGACTCAGTCACGTCAAGACCTCCAGCTCTTCATATGATGCAAGAGAAAATAAACAAATTAATTGTATATCTTAAACGAGGGCTACACAACCCTAAACCCTAAAAACTCTACAGTTTTCAGATTCCCAGCAGAGGCACCTTAGTTAAAATTCAGTAAACTACTTGTCTTCTGACAGGGATACACTGAATTCCGCCTCTCTTGAGTTGAGTTGTTCTAGACTGTCCACTGATCCAAAAGGACTTTGTTTTAAGAAAAGGACTTTGTTGGGAATTCATGTGGACAGCTAAACACAGAAAAAGCTGGCTGACGTTGTGCTAGGGAAACAAAAAGGTTCTGGTGCGCGTGTGGTTCTTGTGAAACATGCCGAGGGTGCAGATACATGATTTTGAGAATCTTCGTTTTCTTCTCTCCATCGCAGGCTTGCAAAAAAGTCTTGGTTTGGGAATTTCATCAACCTCGACAAAGAAGAACAAATATTTGTGGTCATTAAAGACAAGCCTCTTAGCTCCATTAAAGCTGACATTGTCCATGCGTTCCTTTCGGTAGGTACTGATTACAGACTGGATCATTTGTGATTCTCAATGAAGATCCACTGGGAAAGTTGCACAAAGGCAAAAATCATTGCAAAAAGTGTACTTAATATACATATACAATATTTAATATAGTATTCATGAAAGGTGATACCTATATTTTCTTGTAACGGTATATGGGATTGTTTGTTTTACTTTGTTTTTTTCTACGTAGTTGTGGATGTTTTGTTTTTTTTAATATATGCATTTTTTGTCCTCCCCCAGATTCCAAGCTTAAGTCACAGTGTGATATCTCAGACCAGCTTTCGAGCAGAGTATAAGTCGTCAGGGGGCCCGGCGGTCTTTCAGAAACCCGTGAAATTTCAGGTGGACATCAGTTACTCAGAGGGAGCCGAGGCACAGAAGGAGAATGGAATCTACTCTGTGACCTTCACTCTAATATCAGGTATTCACGATCTAAAGGTCAAAACGTACTAATCGGGGAGGAAAACAGGGTCAGTTGTATTAGCGAGTTCCGGTGCATTAACACATCATTGCCTACTCTGTAGGATAAACTTCTGGTTGTAGGTCGATGCTTGATATCATTAATTGTTACGGTAGAAGGTGACTCAAGTTGCTGAGGCCAACTCTACTAGATGCTTTAATGTAGCACTCAAGCCCCTTATAAATTCAAGTCATAACTCAACCACATTTCAAGTAAACGGAGATCCCAATACAGTGGAAAGCATAGCGAGTAGCGTTGAGTAATTCTCCACTGGCCGACTTGACAATGCTTGACAGAAACTCGACAGAGGTTGAGTGCAATAGCGTGAATCTACTGGAGCCTCAGAAGTTTCAAGCCTGACAAAACCCAAGCTCAGTGGCATCTTGTCTTTTAGTGAATAGAAAAGTTGTTGCCAAACCCATAATACAAACGCGTCCCTCTTTGGTAATCTGAAACATGGGGAGAGTCATGTTAGGTGTCGCCACCGGATTAGAAACATTGACTGATCACCCATGTGTACAATAGTAATAATAATTATGAGGCTTTAGTGCTTTATTGAGGCCAAAGCATGAAAAGTCATGCTTCCCACGGGAAGCGTCTTGGTTCAGCAGATGAACTTTTGTGTTCAGAGCTGGGAGAAAAAGTTGAAGAAATGTTGCCGCAGGAGTTACCATGGAAACATCTTGTTTTTGACTGCTTCTTCGGTGGCTCCTGCCTAAACATTAAGGAGTGCAAAAACTGCCAGTTTCCACCCACTAAAAGCACCCAATGTTCGCTGAAACTTCAAACGCAGTCCTGTGCCGTTGACGTCTCGGTGCTTGTGACGCAAATGGCCGCGGAGACGAGTTTTTGATGGGCAGAAAGTGGTATTTTTCCATTTCTGTCTGTGCTTTGGTACTAATGCTTCTTAATGAATTACTGCTTTTGTCGTGGATTTATCATTGAGTTTCCCGCAAGTTGTTCTCTCTGTGGCCACCAATTACAATCAGGGCTAATTGCAATCAGAGAATGCTGGGAAACAAAACATCTTCTCAAGTATCGTTATCTGAATTTTTTTTTTTTACCAGGTCCCAGCCGCAGGTTTAAAAGAGTCGTAGAAACTATTCAGGCACAACTGCTGAGCACACATGACCAGCCCTCGGTTCAGGCCCTAGCGGGTGAGTAAATGCGTCTTTAGTGTTTTGAACACACACCGACTGGCTGCCATTTATTTGGTTGTCAAGCCGTTTACAGGCTATTCTAAAACTTGCAGTGATCAGGGGGCAAATACGTAGAATCTATTAATCCTATAGAGGCTGGTGTACAATTAGTAAAATATATATATAGCCCACTGATCACATTCTATGTATAGAATGTATAGAAATGATGCACCTCACTAGGTTCACCAGCCAATCCATTGATGTTTAGTAGCAATTAATTATTAAATAATTTAATAATGAAACTTTTTGCCATTGAGTCTCTCGATCACCCGGCGTTAACAGTAAATCAACTCAGCAGAGCGGTGATCATTTAGGTGGGAAGTGAATTTGTTGAGTTATCTATTTGCAAACGTATTATTATTGTTACCAAGTAGTCACATTTTAGAACCCATTTACAGCTCAACACAGATCTACACTCTAAAGAGAGCTCAGGTTTGTTTTTTTTGTGTATAGCATGTCTCTGGTTATGTGTTAAAATGCAAGGAATTGAAGTGAGTGTGGCTTATGTCAGAGATAAGTGCAATTGATGATTCCATTTAGGAGCAAATGTTACAACAAGAACCCAGATGGAGTGTTCCCTGGATCACCTTCTCTTCTTGCCACCAGATGAGAAGAATGGACAGCAAAGCCGACCTCCAGGCACTCCAACAAGGAGTTGCCAGAACTCACGGCGCTCGGAGCCCGACATGGCAGAACATCACCGGAGAGGGTCTTCTAAGGACAAGAAACTTTTGGCTTCCAACGGAACACAAACACAGCCATGACCTAAGAAAAAAAAATGTAAGAACCAGAGAATGGATCTGGCACATCAATGGACAACCAGTACAAAACAGCGCAAGAGAACGCAGCAGCACCCGATGTCCGGGAAAAATTTCATATGGATAAATCTACATACATGATTAGGCGCACACACACATGCATACATTCTCCTTCAGATGTACACATGCACCCCACCCATGCAGATGAGGATTTCAAACAAAATCAAGGCCCGAAGATACAAAGTCATCGACACAGACATGTACGAGTGCACGAGCAAAAAGAGCACATATGAAGAAGAACAAGAAAGAGAGCAAAAGGAACTAAACGTTGGCGTTACTGTGAAGATGTAAATATTTCCAAAAAATCAAAAATGACAAAAAAAAAAAATTGCAAACAGCAAATGGAAACAAGGGAAGAAACCGGAAAGGGAACACATTTATGACAAAACTGAAAATCTAAGTTAATATTTTTTATATTTATTTATTCATTTATTTGCAAATGTCTGGGAGTGGGGCATTATGATTTCCTTTACTTTCTGTATTTTTTTTTTTATTTGTGTTTTTTTCAGCAGCAGAAGATGCCAAATTAGACCTGGCCTATTCTAGCACATCCCAAAGTGGTGTCCCTTAATACAGAGCGTATTAACTTCTCAGAGTCACCCCCTTCATGTGAATTTCATCCTTCGGTGTAACTGCAGCACTTACTTGCACATGTATGTAGTTGCAATATCTTATGGCAGGAATCAGGAACAGAGACGTTCTCCTCGACCCAACTATTCATGTGCCTAAAGCTCCATGGTTGGGTGGCGATCTTGAAGGCCAAGAAGTAGGGCTTAACATTAGCTCAACCATCTGAACCTCTATCTACCTTATGAGCCCTGATATCAAAAGGCTTGTTTCTATAATGAATGACCTGTATGTGCAAACGAACAAAGTGCCAGAATATGCGCAGAACCCACCGATTTATTCTTCTTCGACAACAACAATCTGTAACAGCAGACACATCCTCTACTTTGTTTGTCTCGGCGATTTCCTAAATGTCTTATTTCCAACTGTTTACAATACACGTTCTCCTTACCTGTCCATACGTACAATACGTATGTTGTCTTTGTGTGTGATATGTTGCAGCGGCAAAAGAACAGCCATTTTTTTTTTTTTATGGGGCCAATTGATCCCTTTTCATATGCGAAGGTCCAACGATAATACAAGCTCCCAAAAAGGATAAGCGTCCGCTACCGGTCCCTTTTTGTTTTAGCCTAATTTTTACATGAATATATATTTTTTTCTTTTCAATTAGCTGCTACAACACAATAACGATGGCAATAAGGCACATATAGGGTGGGATTTAAAATAGCATTCTAATCCCACGTGGTGCCACATCATAACTATGTCACACTAGCTACCTTACGCTGACCTTAAGGGTATTATTACGTATGCGGCCATGTGTTTGTATTAAGGTCATTTTAGTTGCGCCTCTTGGCATACTATATCTATACATGCATCGTTTGGTTCCCGTAATGACTCTTTGGAATAAAACACGCGGGCGACCCGTGACCGCCAGCTATGTTTATTTTTCTTTTTACAATATCTCCAATCACCCACAGCTAACCTGAAGCAGGACGATAAGCGTACGTTGGGTGAGGACGGTGGGAGGTGTTGCCAAGATAAGCTGGAAGGCTGCTGGCGGAACATCGACCCCCGGGCTCTGCCATTCAAATTATATATATATATATATTGCCCCCAAAGTAAAGTATTTCTGTATTTTTTTTCTCGAGGGTTTACCCATCTTCCATCCATACAATTTCCTCAAGACCGATCAAAAGCGCTCGGCCAGATGTGACGAGTAAGCTAAAGGCACGGAAGCATGTACAGTTTCTATGCTGGCTAATTTTGGGCGGTTATAATACTGATAAAAAATATTTAAATAAATGAAGCCTGACGCTGATCAGTTGTATTATTTCATATTTACCGAGAAGCCCTCTCATCTTCAAGGCCCACGGCTTCTTCGTGTCTGCTTTACCCACCGACACCCGTGTGAACTTAGCGATAGTTTACTTTTTGGCCCACTCGGGCCACCTCGCTATCCTGGAGCCATTTATGCAAATTTCCCCCCCGGGTCGGGTCGCTCTCGTCTGTCGCACTGAGTACATCATTCTCTTTGGATTAACCAGATGAAGTAACATATTGGGGTTTCCTTGCTTTGCGAGCGGCCATTGTTGACTTGCGGAGACTTGCGAGGCGGCAGCAGCAGCAGCGTACTGATATTGAGCAGTATTTGTATTAATGTGATTTATTCTTATAATGTACACTGCAGGACAGATGTGTTACATCTGCAATAGGCAGCTACGATAACAGTGCAAACCTGGCATGTTTTAAAGCCAATATCTAATCATTCTTACCTGTAATAGAATTAGACTGCTTGCATGTAAAATATACAATATATGCATTTTAAAGCTCTTGCATTTTTGTTCAGCTGGCCAAGTAAGTCACCCTCACTGCAGACGGTTTTTACTGGGAAATTATATCCAGAAAATAAGTTAAGATTCATTGACCGCAAGAAACCATTTATGTTTTGTTTTGTTTTGTACATAAAATAACCAAACAAAGGCTCAGGGTATAGGCACGACCATCTTGTTCTCTCATAAAGCTTAGCTAATTTGGGTAGGGCCAATGGTAATAATTAAATTTCTTTAAATATTTGGGGAAATTATGCATAAAAATTGTATTAAATAAAATAGCCAAAAAAAAACTTACAGCAAAATACAATAAAACTAAATCAAGGACAGAAATCTCCAACATTTTGGAACATTTTAATGTCATCCTTTTTAATGGTAATCTTGACTTTTTTCCCCCCATCTATAATTTCCCTTTAAAACGTGTAGTTCATAGAGTGGTCACTAGATGTCACTGCTCTCAAAAGAAAATGTCCAATCAGTACTTGAAATCAAAATTAAATATGAAATCATATATATGAGCAAAAAAGCCTGTTGGCCAATAGAAAGGAACATTGCTGGCATTGAACTCGACGATCCATCTGGCGATGGGGGATCGCTTGTTGTGATTGGGTGGATAGAGCCGTATCAGGGAATTAAAGCAGAACTCGATAAATATTCCCCGTCAGTACATATTTTAAAATAAAGTAATATTAGAAGGGGATGAGAATGCAAGTACAATAGTTTTGGGGTTTTTTTGGCTGAAAGCACATGGGAATAGATTTTTAATACAAGAGAAATGGCATATGTCGGCCTATTCTAATCATTTAAAACTAGCATTGCAAGCTATGGATGTGATGGCTTAAGTGGCTGAAACCATGCATCAGAATTATTACAAAAATACCTATATTTATCAATTCTGTAAAATGCATACTAGGTTCTTTTTGTGATGATGATAATAATATCCTCCCACCTTTTATATCTCTATCTATAAAATATCAATATACCATTGCCCAGGCTGCTATAGAAAAATAAATCCATGTGTCCTATGATGTTTGATGTTTTGGTCCAATGTGCAAAGTGGATTTCCAAACGGGAATTCTGAAAAAACTGAAGGTAAAAAAAAATAAAAAATAAAAATAGCAATTTTTAAAATGTTCTTTATTCGCTGAAATCCCCAATGTATCTACTCAAGCGATTGTGAGAAATGGATGTTGAGTAGGGCACCGGTGGCAAAAAAAAAAACAAACAAACAAGATTTTGGTAAAACTAAAGAGAATGTTGCACTTATATAATCCAAATGTCATTTTTATCAACAATGTATGTTTTCTTTAGATTTTTTTTTATTGAATGACATAACACATTACCTTTGCTTTGTATTTCATTCGATTTTAGCAGATGAAAAGAAATGTAACATGCGCCGATGTAAGGTATCGCCTTGATTCAGACAAAGATTTTAACCCTTTGAAGATCATAAGGGGCACGCAACATAACATGTTGCTTTTCGTTGGGGCGTAAGCTCCGCAGCATGCTGGCGTGTAAGCTCCGCAGCATGCTGGCGTGCACATTGCCCCAAATGAACTGTATGTAAAATGACCCCCTCTGTCTTCCATCCACAGACTATGCCCCTTTTTATCTGCCCTATTCTCAGAATGTTCTGATTATGAAGAATGTGATGTTTAAGAAATAAATTACAGACTCTAATCACACTCTTCTCCTGCACACTTGCCCCCCCTCCTCCATAAATTCTGACTTTATGACGGTTTAATAGAAATATTTGTATAACAATCCATTAAAATTTCTTTTCCAGCCCTCCTCCGCCATCTTTTTATGCTTTACCAAATGATTTATTGTACTACATTTATTTTTATTTACCTGTTTTATTTAAATTGCATTTTTTCTCTTAGTTCGAACTGTGCTCTAAAACCAGTTGCAAATGAGAAAATGAAAAAAAAAAAAGAAACAAAAAAAAAAACAATGAATAAAACCGGTTTACTGGTACTTTTCTTTCTTTCCTTTTTTTTATTGACAAATAAATATATGCTGATGTAAAAAAAAAAAAGAAAAAAATCACATTCTAATAAATATATTTGTTTGCATGGATTTTGTAATGTAAATATTGTACATCGGTCAATCTTTGCACATAATGATTAGGCGATTATCTACTCAGCTGCTCACTTTCAGGTTTAAATCGATGGACATGAATAGAGAATGCTTTTTCAGTCTCACTCATGCAACTATCCATAAATCTTTAAGGCCCACTAGCCTTAATATCTAGAAAATATATTCTGTGTATTTCCTTAAGATGACTTTAAGACCCTCTTCATTATCTGTTTTGCTTTTTTATTAACTATTAATAATAGCTATTTCCATAAGAAAATCCAAAAAATATAATATGCTAAAGAAATTGAGTACACTGTATAATTTTTTATGATAAGTATTTTATTGATATATAATATGATTTCAAGGCATATATTGACAACATGCATATTATAGCTGATAAAGTGTACACAACAGCAGGTCTGCCAAGTAACATTGTAAAAGTATACAAAAATAACTTAAAAGAAATATAGATTATACAATGAAAGCCGTTGTTTGTAGGTGGTAGTTTGTAGGACCATGCCGCAGGCTGACCTCTTGGAATCTGATAATATACTGCTACTTGTAATATGCTCTATAACTTATAACACAGGAAATAAAAATCATAGTAGTAGGGAAGAGAAAAAATGAGGAAGAGAGAAACCAAAAAAAGGGTGAATCTAAAATTGTGGATTAATGATTAATGATGCCTCCAGATCCCGGCCTCATCTCTTGTACCGTATAATTGTTTTTAACGCATTTAGTCTTCTTCACGGGAAGTTCACAATAATGTATAAAACCTTGCTTAAAACCCCTTCACAACCGGTACATGTACGGGCTCACAACGCATTGTCATTAATGGGTTTAAGGTCAACCCGTTGTCCTTAAGGGGTTAAGTATCTCAGGTTGACACAGAAATTCCGGTATGATGGATTATAGCAAGATAAACTGTGATTATAACCTTATACTAATGATGGAATAAGTCCTTGTTGGTCACGTTCAGAGTTATTCACATAGATTACTTTCTCCTTTACACAAATTACTACGGTATGAGCTGCAAAAGTGCTGTCTCAAAGTATTCTTGTTATAGGATAAGTGACACAGTATATTCTTAGTTAAGTTTTCATATCCACCATTAGTATTACTTTAAGGATCCCACCATTTTGAATCCATCATGTCGGAGCAGAAAAATGGTTCCATTGTATGCAAGTACTCCTCCCGGGACGATGTGACTTCTCCTTCTCAGGTGCAATGTAATCAGGCGGACTCCGTATTCCATTATAAACCAATCACAGACTTCGGCTCCTTCACCATGAAAAATAATAAGCTCTAGCCAAAGGACGGTATATCCTCAATCTTAAACTGCAATGTGTGGCCTGGGACAGTATGCTAAGTGGATAAGGTGACCTGCAATATTAATAAAGGAACATTGCTGGCATTCCCTCAGTAATGGGGAATTTCAAGTAATGATTTGGTGGATGGAACGCTGACTTTCCAACGTGTGCTGCTCTTTCCTGGTAACTGGTTTACTTTTTTATTTTCAGTAGCACTGGGTGGAGAGGCCTTGGTTGACACCAGGATACAAATAGACAGCAGTTGGTGACCCTCATCCATGGATTCAATAATCTTCATCTTCATAAATTCAATTTATGATTACCTTTACCTGAAAACCACACCAGTAGGTTCTTGTGGTTGGTTGTATTTTGCCACATGCCTTTTAATTTTCTATAGTATAAGGAGAAAGACCCTAAAACCTTTCCTGATCCTGAGAGTTGGAGGATCACAGATTTCTCTGGCAGGTGAGTGTTTGGGTGGACTCTCTGTAAAAAATGTATACAGGTTATGATTTCTCCTAGGGCATCTCTTTTTAGTTTTTTGGATTTAGGGTAGCGATGGGAGCGATCTAGAATTATTTTTCTAGTAGGTAGAGTGACAGTTCAGATGGGGTGAGAAATGCTTCTCCTGGCAGTCTGGCAGTTTACTGTTTTTAATAGAATTACCAAGTTTCCCCAGTGCCTATATATCAGATTGGTCTCCAAGATGGGTCATTGGGTCTTTCATAATGGTTTCCTTCTGTTCTACAGAAGCTGATGTTTCAGAGAAAGCCCTTACTTTGCCAGTAATCCCAAGACAGTCCACCTCCAATGGTGCCAACCTCGTATCCACCAGGTAAGTCCAGGGATTTCTGCTTCGGAGCAAACTATGAACAGAGTTTTGCTGCTGCTCTCTTGTACCATTGAGATGCTAATTATAGAGCAACTGCAGGAATTTCAACAGCTTTCCTAATAGCCCAATAAGCATTTTTGTCCCCAATACTGCGGAGTTCTGCTAGCGTGCGGCCATTTTGTTTGCCTGGCCTCAGTTTTTATTTATTTTAATAACTGAGCTCTTGAAAATAATGCCCTTGAACATGAGCCTATATATCACCCTACAGGGTTAGTAGAAGTGTGTGTGTGTGTGTGTGGGGGGGGGTAGATAGCATTTTTTAATATTTTTTCATGTTATCCCTAAATTACAAATTGATAATTAATTCTTGGGAGTGCTAATGCGAATTTAGCTTTAGTGACTTTGCTTGTTGGACTTTTTAATAACCAGTTCACTCGAATGTCCTCAGCTAAAGTACCCATACAGGACAATTTTTCACAATCATTTTTAAACCACTTGCCATCCAAACATTACTAATTACGTTGTTTTTAAATAAAAAAACATAATTGCAATGGGTTCTTTTTGTCCCCTTAGACTGTTGGGATATTTTCTGGTCATCTCAGGTGTAGATCAATGATCAACGGTTGGGAAACACAGAAATAGTCAACCAGGATAATTGATTAGCATCTCCCCAGCCATGATCAAAAGTGTGCAATGTAACGTAAAAGCAGCCACTTCCGCAGTAGACCAGTGATGATCCTGGTGACCTGAAATAAATGGTCCTGTACTCAGACTGTAAATGAATATATTGATAAGAAAGAACCGAACAATATGTGCAAAGGGCACACAGACCTTTTAACTCTGCAGTCTCAGGTTGAATATGTTTGTGTGATAAATGGTGTGATTAACGAGGTCATTAGACCAGTAATCAGTAGCTATTTTTAGATGATCAGTTGAACCCTATTTCTAAACTAACTTTGGACCGGGTACCATATAACAACTTGCAAAATACAGGCTACTGTATGAAAATCACTTTAACAACCACTGCAAGCGGCGTTATCAACACCTGCCTGATGTCCGGAGAAAACGTCAGTATTAGTTTTTACATCAAAGTCGGCACCTTTTTTCTTTTAATTACATCTAAAACTCTTTAGATGACCCTCTTGTTTCAGATTATGACCTCTTGTTCTAACATTTCTCTTTTTTATGTTGTGTACTTCTGTTAATTAAACTATTTAATATTTCTTCTGGCCTGCATTAGAAGGGTTATCATACACCGGCTCGCCTAGTATTCTCCAGCTGCGCATGATGGCCAGTCCAGGTTTTCTTCCTAGGTAAGTGGGGTTTTTCCTGGGCTTTAAGAATACATATTAAAATTCTTACAAAATACCTTTGTATGCATATTGTTGAATATATGGCCCGGTTCCCTGGCGTGAAGCTTTTTGCAGGCCCATTGTCACACTATTGCTATCATCAGGTCATATGAGGAGGTCTCTAGCTACGCATAACTAAAAATGCCCAAATGCTGGTTAAAACAGACACCTTTTTGACATTCTACATCCGTAACCCCCTTTCCATTTTGTTACAGAATGCTACCTATAGCTTGGTGTGAGTGCACATGGTCCACCTGGTCGCCATATTGCAATTCCAAGTCTTGCGTCCTCACTACCTGAGGACATCCAGATAGGGTCACATGTTCATGTAACAATGTACAGGTGTACAAGTAGAAATTTGTGCCCCGAAATCTTTTTTTTACACCTTTTCAATTATATACAATATGACCGACATCCTCAGCCTTTTCAATGTATATTAAAGTTTATTCCCAGTGGTGTAATCTCCCATAACAAACATTACATACAAGGATAAAAACAAAATACACATTAATATTAGGAGTTTCAGATTTATTTGCATTTTAATACATTATATATATATATATTACTGTTAATCTAATACTTCAAGCTGTTTAAGAAATATTTATAGGAAATGTTTTTAGGAACACATGACTGAATTTCAAGGCAATACTAATTGTATCATGAATGTATGTGTTTTCTGCCACAGCTGCTACTAAACCAATGTATGTATATATATATATATATATGTATACACACACACACACACACACCCTTGCAGTTGTGGTAGCACTACAAGTATAGGATTTGTGGCTGGTGTGTGTAGATTAGCGTTTAATAATGTGTATGCTACCCTATATATATATATATATATTATATATATATATAATATATTATATATATATACTTGTTAACACAAATTTTTATAACCTATCCATGGCTGGGAATAATGCACAGAAAAAAGAACGTAGGGGGCTTGTAACTAATGTCTAGAATCCCATGTTAATTGAACGTTAGAGGTGAGCAAGTAGCCAACACAGACTCCAACCGGTGGACTGTGAACCCATTAGCCGAACCAATAACTATTCTTATACATGGGCCGCCACGTGGATCCATCTGACTACAGGGTGCTGGTAACGGCAGTCAAAGAAGCTCTTTAGCTACGACCACCTTCTGGCCTGACTCCAGCTCACCCACGTACCCCGTAACCTGCCAGGCCAAGCCTACACTATAGAAAAACATACATATTTTAAAGAGTAAAGCCTAAATTAGGGAAAATAATGCCCTATTTTTTCCCCAAGCATCAATGAGGCAAACAGGCTTTGGCAATAGTATTCTGTGCAGTCAACAGTTACTAAAAGCGTAATGGAACCCTAACAAAATAAACAGCTAACTTTTGAGGCTATCCAAGTAGCCTGTAAAACACAAACTTATGAAATCCATTTGATTGAATGAGAATCGCCACGAAAAAGGCTTAATGCAGCAGTTCAGGTCTCTTATTCCAGAAACTGAAAACTGATGAATAAAATTGATTAATATGATTTCTTTTTAAGATTCTGAGCATTAAAAACCATCATATATTCACGTGGAAGAGGGATTACTATCTTTTGCCTTGAGCAGCACTTTTTCATTGCACCAGAGCACCCGTAGAAAACATGGGTGCTAATTTGCTAATTATTAGCTTCTTTCAATTATCTATAATTCAGGGGTTGGCGTGTAAATCAAACCCCTAAATTAAGTTATTTATCTCGCAGTCTCAGGCACCCAAAGGTTCATCTGTGTGGACAATGAGACAACAGCATTCACCGTGTTCCTGCTAGCACAGGAAAAGAAACATTTTCACAAAAAGACATAAATGCTGTCCAGGTCATATAAATCTTTAAATAGAACACTGTTTTTTTGTTTTTTTACATCAAGAACACCACGGTGCGCTTATGAGCAAAAAACCTTACAATACACTGAGTTTCAGCATCTGGTATAGCCAGCCAAGAGCCCCAAAAATACATATGGCAAGTAACACGCTTAATGTACGTTGTTCATAACTGTCCAACACAAATTCATAATAAAGACTGCATAGAAAGTAGCACAACAATGATCCTGACATGGTGTGTATATAATGCATACACTCTTTATCCTAGACACCTATTACCTGTGTCTGGAACTGCAAGTACAACACACCAAAAAACCAAAGACGTCTGGTAGTCACCCAAGATAATAAAATAAGAGGACGCACTCCTCTCTCTCTCTCAAACTGCTTAATACCCTAGGCTCATCCTTTAACACTCTACACCATATACCATATACACACTCATGCTAGCACCATACACACATGCTGACACCCAACACATTCAAACGCCATTCAGTAACACGCACACAGATACGCTAACACTCACTCTACCACCTGCCGCACGTGCAACACACACCTTAGAGCACCCCTGGTTGGCGAGCAACATGGCTTGCACTTTGAGTTGAGCATTGGCAAACTTTGTACATACCTTAAGGATATAGTTCTTTAGTTAAGTATTCAGGTCTACATGAGGTCAAGAGTCTGGATAAAGGACATCTAAGCTCCACAGACCAGACTCTAGGCTGGTGGATCACAGAGGAACCCCCAGAAATAACAAGTTCATTACATTAAGAATCTTGGATCCTGGAGAGAAACATTTCTTTTTCTCTTTTGGTGATATATTGTCCATGCCATTGAAGATCACTTATAAATAAAATCTAGACTCCACGACAGGACTGTCCAGGAAAATATCATCTTTAGTCTTTTGGTAACACTTGCTTGTGCTTCTGTCTTCGTCCCACAGCATTCTGGTACAGATATTCAAGATCCGTTAAAGGGTTGTGTCATTCTATGGCCATTCTACCAGATATTGTGTTAAAAATCCTATGTTGTCAGGGTGATAGTAGATACTTGCATTTCATTGGGTATCGTGATCCGCCGTTTCATGACATGAACGAAATGTCCATCAAAAGAGTAAAATTCAAAGGAGAACAATCCGTAAAGAAGAAATAAAATCATAGCAGCGATCCACTCACATATGGCAGCTTCCGAGGGCATGCTCTTTGCAAAGAAGGCGATCACTGTTGGATTGAGTTAAGGAAAGATAAGGCTAAAAACCTATTTTTTTTTCAGGGCAATCAACCTTTGCCCTTTTCCAATCTAATTAACAGTATGCAGGGAAGCAAGTGCCTTCGCTTCCTAATATTTAAGGGCCACAGAAACCACCCCAAAAAAAAAAGTCCTAATTGAAATGAAAATTTATAAAGTGATCTACATTTTAACATGAAAACAAGACCTGTAAAAAAGTAACTTTCCTTTCCCAGATATATTTAACAATTCCATAATCTACTCTAGTACCCAATTTTCTTTTTATACTTATATAATTTTATATACTTTTATAAGTATTTAGGTAGTATGTACTATCAGTCAAAAGTGACAAAAGAATAACTGGATAAAGTATGCCAGTAGTGAAGACTATTTGTTCTTCACTATGTTGTTCTTGGATTTTACCTTCTGTATTTTGCATATGTTTTGTTACCCTGTGTCTTTTCACTATAAAGCTGCTGACTTGTTCAGCTGTAAAACTTTGGCTGTAAAGGATACTCATCGCAATAAGTGCAGTGCAAAGAATACTGAAGCAAAATCTCAGGATCCCAACAATACGGCCAGAACCTCTCGGCTTCGTCTGGAAGGTCAAAACTGTCTGTGTCCAGAAGTAGATGGTGCCAACGAAGAAGGCTAGGAAAGCTCCTACTAAGTGCGTTTCAAGCTGATTGGATTGCTGGGAAATACAACATTCATTCAACATGTTAGTTAGCCTCACTTTTCTGGTCCAACACCTCTTCCAAGTATGGATGATTTTGTCAAAAAAGGTCATTAATATGGTGCCTGTTTACATTTTGACTTAGGCTCACCTGGAAATTTGCGACAATGGAAGTCCCCAGAGCTGTAAGAAGCCCCATTGCTAGACTTACAGAGTTCAAATGAGAGTGGAAACCACGGTCTCGGATCTGCTGAAACCTCATGGCAGAGATCCATACAGCTGATGATAGCCGAAAAAGTGGAAACGTTAAATTTTCATTCAGCTATTTGAACAAGCTATTAGGAGGATACTGGGGATTTGTTGCGATACATTCCTCAATGTTTTAACTGTACATCATTAGATTATCATATGAAATATCAATATGAAACCATCTGTTTGATGTGTTTAGAGAGTGCATGCAGAGATGTGTTCTTCACGCAAAACTAGAATAGGAACTTTCTGAGAGGCATATTTATCTTTATTATGACTTGGAAGACGTGCCGTGAGATCATCTGTCTCCATGAACTTCTCACGGACAGAGACTTGTAATCCCTCGATCTCACAATATGTCTTTGAAATAATAATACTTATTAAGGGGGTACATTTTTCACACTACAATATTTCTATGAGCCAACCGACGCTTACCTAGCATGGCACCCACATTAAGAACTTGTGCAAATATGCAGCTCTGCGGAGGGTACGATCCGCACGTACTGTCCAAAAGAAGAAGATCCAGTTATTCATTGAAAATTTCAAACACCCTGAGAATTCAAAGATGTTCGTAACGTAACATGGAAAAATAGTCAGTTATTTCAGACCAGCATTATTAGGTCTGTGTTTAGAAGACCATATATCGGAGTATACTCAAATCCCCTACCTGAACCGTACGGTCTAGTGAAAGACTAAGGGATCCCAATATGTTTAGCATGAGGGAAAGAAGAGAAAGAAGATGTGATAGAAACATTTAAATACTCAAAGTGATTTAACAAAGTACAGGAGGGAACTTTGTGTGAAAGAAGAAGAATTGTGAGAACAAGAAATCATGATCTTATTCAGGGCCGGCCCTACAATAGGGCAGACTGGGGCAATTGCCCCAGGCGGCACTTTG
>VKOC01000007.1:22964944-23018914 GCA_009364415.1 Spea multiplicata
TATATATACATACTATATATTAATTGTACACAAATTTCGTTTTACAAAATTACTCTATAAACACTATTATTTTGTGTTTTTATTGATAAATGTATGAATGAAATATCTCTATGAACGTAAATAAATTGTGCTAAAGTGCGCTACATGCTAGCTTCCTATACTTCTTCAGAGGGAGGATCAAGCACGCTGGGATAATTAATTTGGAAGAAAGATTGCAGGAAATTCCATTTCTTAATGTGACCTTTCTCTACGGGGTCGCAGCTTCCACTCTATATATCCTCATGTCGCAGTTTGACCTACAATTATCTCTTGTGTGTGGCCTGCTAATGGAGTACCGTACCATATTTACCCACTTCATAAGCCCAGGGTGATGTCAAATTACCTGCGGTTTTCTTCTTTAGAGATATGGTCACTGGATGACCTTCTAGATGCCACCATTGTTGATGTTAGTGTCCACTGATGGACAGTACACGAGGTGACCCCTGGTTGCCCCATTCTTCATGCCTGTATTGGGCATGACATCTGTTAATTCCTTCCTTGATATTTGTATTTTGTGTCACCTTTAATTATCCCTCCCTTAGCTCCGCAGCGCTGGGGATCTGAACATCAGGCTATGTGTTTGTTGGGCTCCGTAGTAGACATGTCCTCTAAAATTACCTCCATCAGGCCTCAAAAAAGAATCATGGCTACCTTCTTTTGCTAGCCCAGTATTTGGCGTGCTTTCTGCTTATCTCATACTTTAGCTTATTAAATATAGAATTCAATGTATAGTATGCCCATGCATGATTAGAGCTGTGCCCTCAGCTCACTTCTTAGTTTTATCCGGCTGAGCCAACCTCGAAGTGCTTTACCCAGCAAGCAAAACAGGAGGTAATTATTCAACTCCTTCTACGCATCCTCCCCTCCATTCCATGCACGGCCAATACTGCTTATCACACGGAACCCTTTTCTATTCTATTCCCAGTAGCAATAAAATACAAAATGACAAATACACATATTTATTCTGAAACATTGTATATTCATGGCCAGATTTCTGCCAAATAGTCATTACAGCTGCTATGTTTATTGTCTCCTTTTATAAAGTCACTGGTAATCTAGTGAAAATATCACACGCATAACGCTTCTCTCTTTCCCCGCAGCAAAAAAATCTAATTTTATGTATACACTCCCTCCGGAGAATGACATGAAGTCTATGGAAGGGAAACCTCATAGTCAGGCTGCCTTGTGGAGAGAGAGAGAGAGGGGTTGTTCTAGCGAGTTGCTGATGATTGGAAATTATGAGATGTCAACGGAGCTGGGGGGTTAACCAAAGGCCCTATCTGTGTCAAAAGGAGCTTTTTTTATCATATCTGATCGTTTCATCAAAGAAACCTTTATAATCGCTGCTGCAGATAGATAGGAATATAACGTAGGTCCCTGGAGCACAACATTGTTGTATAATGCAGGCGCCTAGAGCAGAAAGCAATATATGTATATAATGCAGGACCATATAGCAGAGAGCCTAATAAATAATGCATGCCATTGAAGAAGACATAACCCTATATAATAATATCAAGTCCACTAAAAATTGATTTGGTAAAACAACCGCACGCTCTTCTCTATACAAGGGAGGGCTGAACGGTATACAATAACCCAAAAACGATATACTTTGTAAGAGAACATACAGCAAGGACAGCAATATTATCAGACTCTTCAGAGGGTAGAAATGTCACAAGTGATTTTATGTATGCAATAAGGACCCCCCTGTCTAAAAACAGATCAATCCAGGGTAGTTATATTGAAAGGTATCACAAGGTAGTCAGTTGGTTTATTTCACAAGAAAGGACTCATCTGTATCAATGTGTGCATCACAGAGCAGAACCATGACATCATACAACAGAACCTTTACATTCCTGAACAGAACAGTTCCTAAAAAAATATTATTCTAAAAACAAAAATAAATAAATCACTGAATCTCAAAGAATAGAGGCTCAAAATCATAGAACATAATTGATAACATTAGGGTCAAGGAATCATAAAATCACAGAAGAGAATTCTAAAATCGTAGAACCTTTAAATCACAGAGGAGGACATTTCAACCACAGATTGGAGCTCTGACATCACAGAACCTCTTCATCGGGAAATAGCATCTTGACATCTAAGGCTTAATGCTAGGTTACATAAAGAACACCTAACCTTTAACTATCCCTGGAAGACATCATCTGCGGGTTTATAATTTAAATAAGAACTTTACAGAATTAGGATATGAAATACTAGCAAGAACAAAAATGTTCCACTAAGACAGATAAGACCCAGGACAATATGATCCATGATTAACACAGCAGAGAAAAACCCTGCTAGCAGAAAATGAAGGGAGGTTTGATGCTCACCTACTTTTTGCTAACACAGGGTATTAGAAACACACAAGAGACCCTGCTAGGAAATATCTACCTGAGGTTTCCCACAATTGCCTCATCTACCAACCATCTACCTTAACATCATTTTTCCTCCTGTTCCTTTCTCCATAAATGACTTACCCTCTTCTGTATCTCCACCACTTGGTCCTTTTTGCACAAATACAATCCAAAGAGACATCATGCAAACATCTAAAAGCACTCATAGAATAAAACAAGCCAGAGATATAAGATAGAGAGGAGGCCCACCTGTCTGTCCTTTGCCAAGGGTTTTCTCCAGTCTGTAGGGTCCAACATACTGGGCATGTTGCTGTTGCTGGTAAGGATGAATTCCACCTGCCTCCTTGCCACTTGACATGATGTCTACCTTTGCTTTTTCCCCTCTTTTTTAAAAGGCCTGTCCTTTCCTCCCAGGCTAGAACAATAGAAAAGGAGGAGAGAGAGATAGACAGTGCAGTGATTGTCCTCTCTTGTTCTCCTACCCTCACTTCTTGTAGGTCCCCCCTTTGTATTTAGTTTTTTTTTCTTGTATTTTTTTTTTTTTACTATGGGGTTGATTATTTTTTGTTAATGGGGGGTACAAGGGGGAAATTGATCTGTGCTCTTCTTTGCTGATGCATCCAAGGGGAGGGGGAGTGGGAGAGAGAGGAAGGGGGAGGGTGGAGGGAATGCTACACTCCTGGTACCAGCATCATCAGGAGGCATGCAGCCTTGGATACTGCTGGATGCAGATCGGATCTGGATGCTGGGCTGCTGCTGCTGCTGCTGCTGCTTCTGCTGATGTATCCTTGCCCCCTCCTCTCAGGCTTTTCTTCAGTAATCTCTCTCTCCTTGCTACCTCCTCTGCAATGTGCAGGCTTTTCTCCTTCTCTCTTCTCTCTCCTTACATCAGCATCCGGGGATTCAGTGACAGCTACAATTACTTTAACCCTTTCCCATGCAGCTATTCCCCAGCTCAACAACCTACCTCCACCCACATGCACACACAAACACACACACACACACACATACACGCTCACTCCCTGCAGCCTGCTGGGGAGGCACCAGCTGTAGTCACACAACAGCCAGTACAGTGAAAGGGGATGACAATCTGGGGGAGGGGCAAAGACCTCTGAAATTAGTTTAGGTTATTAGCCATTCACAATCTGAAAACCAGCTGGGAATTTGTGACTCACTAATGGCACAGAAGGATGGCTAGCAAAAAAAATAAGATAAATAATATTCAGGCAATAGAACACAGAAGAAAGTGGAAAGAAGCATTGAGTATATTTATTGAACATGGGTTTGTGTAATAATAAAAAAAACAGATACATTGTAACCAAAATAAAATATGTTTCATCGCGTTCTTCCGAGTCCTGTGTTTCGGTAATTATCTTGTTACTTCATGTCTCGTCGTGGGGATTTTGATTGATGGTGTTAATTACTTTGATGTTCCTAATGAAACTTACCAATGTTTAAAATGACATTTTTCTAATAATGAATTATTTCGACGCGGAGCTACGCCAATAAGATTTTTAAAATACGGATAATATATCAAAATTATTTGGATTGCGCCCTTGTGGTCTGTGCGCTCGTCAAACTATACATATGCTTACATTTTATATTTAGGCTGTGAATGTAGTTTTTTTTGTTAAATTATCATTAAATAATTATTAATTATAATTATTTAATGTAATCAAAAGAATTGTATTCTACTTTCTACAAAAAATGAATGATCAAATATTCACATATTTTATTCACAAATGCAGAATAAAATAAAAAGGTGATATATTTTTGTCGTACTATGCCAATAATGCATGGATACATAAAGATTTCAAAGTGGGTCCATTAACTGGTGCAGGGTGACCCCCCAGTTCCCAGTTGAGTCTTTGGAACCTGTGGCTGTAGGGATAGACTAGCAAGTCATCAATCCAGGTAGCCAGAGGTCAATGTAAGGACAAGCCAAGAGAGATAAAACCTCTGGAAGATAAATGCAAAGATGTCTGATCATCTTCTAAAAATCTACCTATGCTTTTAACAACCTTCTACATGTATGTATTATAAACATGTAACTTGCGGTAAGGCGTAATAGACTTTGTGAACAGTCATATTGATTTTTTTCTTTTTCTATTGTTTTTTTTACTTAAATATTGAGCCCCCCCTCGCCATTTTTCTGTAGGAAAACATAGTGTTTCTATGAGACAAACTACCCCTTTCATAGCATGTTGTAAAGCTTTTTCTAGCATGCGCTGCTGGAGTCAACCACAAGGTGGAAATACTCCGGGACTATGTGACGTCAGGAGGCAGCCACTGAGTAACCAAGCAGATTTTCATAGTGAAACACTGTTAAGATGTGAGAGAGATCCGTAAATAAACGAGAGCTTGAATACAGACTTCCCACCGTTTCGTTTCATGTCCGGACAGTTTTATTCCGATCCTCCATGTTGAAGAGTAATTTCCCTCCTTCTCATTAAAATACCCACCCAAACTATATATTGATATTGATATTATACATTATTAAATTATGAAATGTATTATGATGGGACTGTAGCTTTAATGGACTGGGCTGGGGCACAAAGAAGTTCTTGATGCTGGCCAGAGTCCCGTAGACCAGAGTTGTGCAGCCCTTTTTTCTCGGCCTAGATATAGAAGTGTAGAAAATAAAAAAGAAAAGAACAAAGAATAAAACTCCATGTAAAGAAAATTGTGCTCATTAGTATTGCTTGTGTATAATTATTTCTGTTATTACCATAGCTGAGAACTTCCCATGGTAGGCTGGATCGTCTGGGAGAGCAGCTTCATGAAGGGGCGGGGTTAGCCACCTTTGGAGGTGGAGCCATACAAGCAAAGGGGCGGGGCAAGAAGAAATTAGCCCAGAGTACCTGGGGAAGCAGTTCTTCACTCAGAGACTCCGAGTCAAACACAGAAAGGTATCTTCATTAATTATGTTAGAGATCAAACCCCATTAAATACCTAGAACCGCACCTGTCAGGCTGGATGTGATCCTTCAAGCTTTTTCACCGATATTACGAACGAAAGTCGTACGCGATGCTACGACTTAAAATTGCAGTAAGGTATATTTTATTGTAGCTCAAAAAGGATCATGAAAAGTTGATAAAGCAATTAGGAGAAACGTAAAGTCAGTAACAATGTTGAGAATGCCAAAAGCGGCCGAGAGAATGCGCTGAGGGAGGGACTGGCTTAACGAAGAAGTCTTCAAGACTTAACTTATTTGGTAAAATGACTTTAGCTGTGATAAACAATACTGACACGTGAGGAGACAATAGTAATCAGACAGAAAATGCCAGGGGCATCTACACCAGTATTAAATAAAGTCATCTGTCAAGTGATTTAAAAAGAAATTGGATAACAATGTTTACAATGTTATACATAATGCATGCATTTCTATAGTATTCTTGCTTTAGGTCATCGTGCTAATATTTTTAATAAATATCCAATATACACGTTTGCCCCTAATCCATACGATCAGTCAGCTCCTATTTGAGCTCAATTGATTCTTACATTTCAGCTAACAGAGAATTACTTGCCAAAAGAGGTTAGACAATAGCCATGGTTAGTTCTTTGTGTGCGAGATGAAGTCTCAAAGCAGATTTGTCAGATGATTATAACAATAATATAATAAACCTGTTCCCCGGCTATTACCAGAGACTGGTAAAAGCAAAAGGCTAGAGCTTGGTGAGCCATGGAGAAGCACTTGTCACAATATAACGGCGGGTGCTTATCAGGGCACATTTGTTGGGGTTGTGACCAGGGGTTGGGAGAGTAGGGTCAGAAGGCAGGGAAGAGTAGGGTCGGAGGGCAGAGAGGGTAGAATGGAGACAGGACCACGGACAGGGCCATATTGGAAGAGCTGTCACACTGCTCTCAATGTCAGAAGCCTGCATATAGAGCACATTTAGGAAACATTTACACCCTGACCAAATTCTCAATGGTGCCCATACTTACCTTTTTTTTTTAACTATATGCTAAATGATTTGTTAATTTTATTCCCTATGTGTTATTTTAATTAGGTTTATAATGAATTGATTTGACATATAAGAGTTGCCTCGTGTGATGAATTTATTTCTCGTATTATGTTTTGAATTGTGATAAATTATTATAATCCCTTTCTGTCCTTGTAATTTTCATTTGAAATTGATAAATAATGACTTTCCAGTTTGTGCCTTGTGTGAAATATATAATATTAAATTAAGTGTTAATTATGAATCCACATGTGTGCTATTGAAAAAGTGCTAAATAAACAACCCGATTTTAGAAATAATAGAATTATGTTATTCAAATACTCTGAACTGAACATAGCTTGTTGTGGGACTCTCTTTGTCTCTTTTTCTTTTTTCGCCAACGTATGTTCCTTCATACATGTTTTAAGTGTATGCTGCTATCTACTATGCATGTATTTTGTCATGACTTGTCAATAAAAGGAGATTTGACTAAAAATATTCAAATACTCAATATTCAAAATATTCAAATTTGTCTGTTGTGATATCTATATTTCCAACTTTCAAACTTTCTAAAGTTTTCATTTAATAATACAAAATATAGGGTAAAAAAAATCTTGTTCTTTACAGAATGTATGTTCTGTACTAATAATTCCATGTTCTTTTAAAAAAAAATCTGAATTGATCAATTTATTCAATTTCACATTCCATATGTTTGCCTTAAAGGGTTAGGACAACAATTCCATGATCCATCTCATTTTATTAATATTCTACCTCCCCAATGCCTTTGGCTCTTTTTCGTAATCATAACATTATGTCGCCTCTGGGTTTTTCTTATGTTTATCATTAATATACTTATCTTTTATGTTGATCATTAACATGGTCGTGTTATGTATAATAATGTACGCTTTTCTTAAATTATGTATATGTTAAATACATGGAATCATTTCGTGGTACATCCAGCATATTGGGAGACCTTATGGACCTTATATTTTCTCCATACCTGCAGCTCTCCCTTTACTGTGGGGGAGTGGCTTTGTGAGAGGGTGTGTCCAGTCACATGTGTGGGGGTGTGGTTACTCATAAAGTACTTTAACATGCATTCTACTTTGGTTAGGCTGCCAGATACATTAAACTGTCCCTTAAACACAAACTGTCTTACACTAGAACCCATCACTACAATGATTTTATTTTTTTATTTTATTTTTTTTCGAATTAAACCCACCTTGTTTTTCGGGCCCCCAAAGTCATTTCATGGAGGGCCTCTAAAACCTATGGTGAGAAAATGCGGCTATTCCGTGAGCTCCCTACCTTTTACCCGGAAACAAGATCACTTTATAAGCAAATAAATGCCCCTTCCAATTCTATACCTCAATAGTCAATTGGATCACTGTGGGAAGAAATTTGAGTTTATATTCTGGCCATATTGAAAAACAGAATAAAGAATGGTGAGATGGAGCTATTTTTGGGTGATGCTAAATATTGCCACTGATGAAAAAAATAACGGTATATGGATATTTGTATATTTTGTTTACTTAAAGATAAGCAAAGTGACAAAATAAAAAAATAATTGGAAATATTGCTGCATGCTCAAGGATTGATATATTCAAATATTCTTTGTTGTATTATTATCCCTTTACATAAATTGATGTAATAGTTGCTTAAATTAGGGGTTGTTTGCCTTAATGCTGCGTTTGGACAACTTTTGGACATTTGGAATGTTAATATATTTAAAGATGCTGTTCGACCTACTCTGCTACACTTTTCTGACAGATGGATAAAACACACAATATATTACATTGTGTCATGCTATATTCAACAAAAATAAAGCCAAAATGGAGAAGCCATGTGTGATAAAGGGAGTGTTGTGGTGGGACCTTAAGAGAGCTGTGCATCAACACATGCCCTCAAACCTCAAATGAACTGAAGCAATGTTGTAAAGAGTGGTCCAAAATTCCTCTACAACAATGCGAGAGACTGATAAAGTCATATCGAAAATGATTACTTTAAGTTACTACCGCTAAAAGTGGTTCTACAAGCTAATGAATCATAAGGTGTAGTTAGTTTTCCACACAGGGTTTCTCCATTTTGGCTTTATTTTTGTTGAATAAATTATGACATGGTGTAATACGTTATGTGTTGTTGTTCATCTAAAGGTTGTATTTACCAATTTTTTAGACCTGCTAAGGAACAGATGATTGTTATTATGTGTCCTGATATGTAAAACCATAGAATTCAAAGAGGGTGTACTTTCTTCTTTCACACAACAGTTAATGAAGCACTACAAGCATAATTAATAGCACTGCTGAATGTCGACACCTTTCCCAGAAATAATTCTTTAATCATATAAAAATTTGCCTCATTCATATTGTGCAATGTGACACAAAAGCAGGCACTAATAGGCTGTTGTCATAGCATCTGAAAAACCTCTTAAAATGTATTTGTGAACAAAATTAAATTACGTCTGCTAGGTTTTTTTTTTGGCTTAACATACCGGAGAGCTATCTTCAAGCACGGAGAAAATAGTGTAAAGGCCTTTATTAGCACAGGTCTCACGTGTTTTTATTATACAACAAACACTAGATAATGTCCACAAAAAACTTACTCCATAGAAACATATTAAGAATTCCATACACTATAAGCTCCCATCCTTGCTTATTCTATTGTCCCATATTCCTGATCATCCTTCCAGAATTGATGTAGGGAATTACCATCCTTCACCATTCAGATTCAGAAGATCTGAGCTATTAAATTCAACCGGACGTGTCTCTTCTACTTGTGAGACTGTGAACCCCAGAGAGTTGATTGGCATGGCATCTGGGTACAGCTGCTATGCAGATTATACATATGGGTCCCTAGGGTGGAGCAATTGGAGAGCAGGGTGGGCCAATGCTCCGTTTCCCCATTCTGTGGAAAATCCATGCCGGCTTTTCCAGGAGGCAAGAAATCTGCAGGATCCGGTGCGGGATCAGGCACAGGTGCTGGACATTAAAAACCCCTGGAGCCTGATACTCAGGGAGACTTTTGGGGGAAGAGGAAGTTCCCTGCGCTCCCAGGGCAAGGAGAGGCCCTGAACAAGAAGACAATCCCTGAGCCAAGTGAGGCAATACCTGCCTGGACATTTTGTGTGTTGTCTGGGGGAGGTTTTCCAGAGCCTGGCGTAGCTGGGTCTGGCTGGGAGGGTGAGTTAGTGGTGATTAGGCTGGTCAGTCTCGACCAGCGTAGTTTAGTTAGAGAGGGCTCCAATTGGGAGCTAGGTTTTCTTTTTATGATTTGGTTTTTGGGGTTTGAGCGATTAAAAATAAAGCGCTGTTTTGTTCAATGCTGCTGTTCCTGACTCTGATTGCTCTAGAGGACTGTGCTTAGGACCCCTAAAAGTGACACGTATGGCCCTCATGCTACAGGGTTTGTCACATACTCTAATATGGGGCAAATTACTGAATTTCAAGCAGTTTTCTTATGCATAAGCCCCACGTGTGAAACCAGATACAGAGATGTCTTCAAAGCTACCATGGTCCTGTTTTGGTTTGCCTCGACATCAGCCTATATAGGTAACAGCATGCAGATGGGTCAATATCAACACAATATTTAATCAACAAATTCATGTTGATAGCAGCCGTATTCATAAAAACCAACATATTTTACTCTTAGCTACTATCTCCAGCGAGGAAGGAATTGTGATGGAAAATTCATGGAGGTGTAAATTTGTTATTATATATGGAGGCGGGTTTGTTGTTTATTTAGTGCATTCTCTTCCCTTATCAGTGTCAGACGGCGTTATATAGTGTCAGTCGTAAAATATAACGGGCGGAGGTTATAATACACACTTTGAAATTTATGACCTTAAGTTTTTAATGTCTCATATAAAACTACATATATCTTGTTTCGGAATAGTAATGAGACCCATGACAATATTATTCTCACATTGACGTATACTTTGAACAGAACTGGTCATGGCAGAACGGATATTGTTCCTATACATTTACATTTAATCCAGCCGAGATTTCAAGTCACAAATTTACATGAGGAAAGACGTGTTAGTCATCGATAAATTCTTTTCTTATTTTGCTTTTATGATATATCTATTTTTTTTTCTGGTGTAATATCGTCAGAGTTCAGTTATGCTTTCAAAGTGATGAATTGTCTTTTCATTTCAATTTGGAATACAACACATCATCCGTCTCTAAATAATGGATTTACAGGAACCAGAGAAATGTGTTAAACTTACCGCCTTGATTTTAAAACACGATACAGATAAAGAGATTTGTACTAGAACGGTTAGCGCAAATTTTAATATTAGTTATTTTAAAAAAATATATATTTTTTCTGTATATTTTTGTTAAAGCAGCATTTTCTAACGTTGATATTTTAATATGTGAGCATTTTCATAATGTAATAGAACGCTGTGCTACGGAGTAATGAAAAGAGTGATTGCACTAAGCAGTCTTAATATATCTTTGGACCAACTGGAGTCCAAATCACTTCAGAGACCTTGGCAGATTCCCTATTCACTAAACACTCCAGCCTCCCCCACGTTCTCCATGAATCCCTGTTGCTTGGGAACATGGATTACAAACATGTTTTATTGATGTTGAACCCACAATTTGCCCTGAGTCAAGTCGAGTTAGATTCAAGTTAATTTACTGAGAGTTAATCATTATTCACCCCAAAAAATGACCCATTAGGTCAGCCATAAGAAGATCCTTCTTCCGATAAGAGTGTACCTGGACCCCTTATACATGGATATATATACTATTTATTGATTTATCAAGCCCCATCCTATTCTTCAGCACTATGGGTAAACAGGACAAAACATGTAGAGTATTATATAAGATTTTGGACCTACAGGAACAAGAGGTGAGGACATCCCTACTTTATATCAAATTATATCACTTGACCTAAATACAGACTGATCGCAGGAGTGAAGGGGTTGAAGGTGAGGCAGGGGGTGGTCAGTGAAGGGGAATTAGGAGTCAGTTCAGGTTTCCCTGAAGAAGTGGGTCTTACAGGATTTTTGAAGGACTGGAGACAAGAGCAGAGTGGAGTAAATTGGGCTAGGGTCAAAGTCTTCCATATGAGAAGAGTATTGAATCCAGAAATATGCAGGTAATCAATCAAGAGATTGACAGAGGGGACACATCTTGGCATATATTAATATAAAAAGTTCAGAATATAATTTGTTCACACCATTTCATTTCTAAACAAGCTCTCATTCCTTTATGCACACATTATTGTGAGTTTTAGCCCAGTAGAACACCGTGACACACTAATTCTTCTTCTTAGCTCAGGATAGGGACAGGAATTTAGTACCCAAGGTTTATTCTCCTCCTGTAGGGGTGCAGTTGGAAGATATAGCCATATATTGTTTAGCCAGCCACTACCTCAAAGCACCCGAGTTTGGCGAGTCCTATCTAATTTTTCATGGCTATATTGCTTACCAAGGAGCTGAATCACTGGTACTGCACCTTATCCCAGTGAGATGCTCATGCAATTTAAAGACATTTCTGGACGCCATTAATGGCCATATAGTTTGAGGGAATCCCCAATATTTATGCCTTAGGTGTTTCTTGAATGGTATTCATTGGGAATGCGCTGAATTCTTGCTTTGTTTTGTACACTTGGAGGTTATACCATCGCCTCAATATTTATAAAAAATATTCTGTGGGGTAAGTGTCCTAATAGCGGCTAAAACCGCATCGATAATACCAAAGCTCTACTTAGAAAATGCTAGGGTGCAGGAATAGAAAAACTAAATATTGGTGCACTGTGCCTGTGTTTCCTATGGCGGTACCTAAGGCAGCATCATAAAATACACAATTTGTGACAAATTTAAAACTGAAAGAGACAGAAAACATTTAATAAAAGATAGCCATGCTTACAGCACCGGATTTAACACAAGCACACGCCGCATCAAAGGTTGCAAAAAAAAAAAACTCTTTAAGAGCCCTGGCAACAATTTATCTTTATGCGTATTGCGTGGTACATCTGAGAGTGAAGCGGTTTGCAATCCGTTTGAAAGGCTCAGGCCTCAAGATGCATTTCCTAGCAGGAGATGTGTGATTCATCTCTTTGAGGGCTGAATGAAACACACAGCCTTCAATCCAGCAATTGATAAAACATCCTTCAGAAAGAAAACCCTGCACGGTAGCCGTATGCTGTCCTTGGCATCAGTGGGTGGTTGGCTGGTTAGCAGAATGATTACTAATGCAGCCAGATCATAACTCTTTAGGTGCCAGAAGACACAAACAAACACATTATTATTATTATTATTTATTGTTTTATATAGCGCCATCATATTCCATAGCGCTGTACAAAGGGTGGACAGGACATACCATTTGCTTGCGCACACACACACGCTAACACCATACACTTAGATATACACATACATACACGCTTATTCTCTCTTGCCCCTCTTCCTCTCCTTATGTCACGCTCTCCAACCTCCAACTCTCGTCCTCTTCCACTTTCCTCGTTCATCCCCTCAACCTTTTGATCTATCATAACCTGCGTTATACACACATATACCTGGGAACATCCTAGGGTAGGCTACCCAGAGCTATCCCTCTTCTAGTGTATAGGCTTTTCAAGGAGGAAAGGCTAGCTGCGCCTAGTGATGTGCCTAGCCACAGATAGCCTGAAATGGACCAGGAGTGGAAGTGAGTAGGCAGAGGGTATGATCAAATGCCATTCTCCTGCCCAGAGGTCCAAGGAAGCCGTGCTTTATCAGGAGACTCCAGGTCAAATGCCAAGAGTGAACCCTGGTATGTATATACAATTGGAGTGAGTGCATTGGATTATTCACTATACAATATTATTTTTGAACATACTACACTATTATTCTGTATATTTTTTTCTCCACATGTTCATGCGCCCCTTAAATTGATATATCGTTTCTGTGAACACTTGTGAGGAGTGTCATTTTGGGAGCTGCAGAACCCGTGGAGGTATATTTATATCTTTATTTTTCACATTCACTTGAAGGTGGTTCTTTTTCTATTTCTATTATCACATGTATATAATTTATGGACGGAAAATGAAATACCACTGATCAGAGCTGCCATTAGAAATCTTGGGACCCCGATGCCCCTCCCATCCGTCCACCCCATTGTTCCACTTATCCTATTGAGATCCTCCCATTAGCAAACTATAAGAACAGGGGGGAGCTTGCGGTTAGTGGCGCCCGAGTGCATTATTTCTTTAGGCCCCCTATAAATAGCATTCATACATACTAACATGCAAACACGCTCTAACATCCACTTACATCCTCTTTGAGGCAACACTAACCCTAGGCTCACCAACACCATACGCTGACACACACAAACTCATGCTAATACCACACAACAACATACACTTATGCATTCTAACACCATACAGTAACAGACACATACATGTTGACATGATATGCTCACAAACACTTACACTTTACAGTAACACACATTAATACCCCCACTAATCCCATACACCAACACACACTCTAACACTACATGTGGATTTACGCACCTACACTAACGCACACCCACTGACTCTAACACGGGCCCCGTACACCAGTACTGGACGTACCCTTCCCATCGCCACCTTGCCACTGAATGCTGAGAAACAAAAAAGCACAAGCTATAGGTAGTTTCAATAAATGAATTCACTGACTTACGAAAAGCTATAAAGGCAACAGTTTACCTTTAAATAGAATACAAAGCCCTATAGAGTTCCGACGTGAAACACAGTGCCCAGCTACTAAAAGGGGTTAAATGAGTAAACGGATGCTTGTGTACATTGGCCAGTTTGGCAGCTTGATGAAGTCCTTCACCCTGGATCATACAGCCCTGCCTCTAATCCTCTCTAACCTTTTCTAGACAGTGAAGGATTCCGAAAATGAGTTCCTTCAGTAAACACAGAGGAAGAGAGGATTCTCCTGTGACAACATTTCTGTAGCTGATATCTTTATGAAGGAGTAAGGTTCTTTGATTTTGGGTAAAAGCTAGCGTCGTCATAATTATTATTATTACTAGTTTGCTTACTATATGCATTTTGTTATAATGTAAAAAGGTCATTAGGCAGCGAATCAACAGACAACCAACAACTAAAATAAAAAAAATAATGTTTTAGAAAAAATAGGCTTTGTTATATGTTAATTTGTAATACCTAATTTTTACAGACTCACGGCGGGTAAAAAGAACACACTGTAGACCTCATATTAGGTTTGCCACTTTCTTATGAGACCCTAATAAATTAAATACATTAGACATAACGGATCAAAACATTTGCTAATGCGAACATTTTTAGATGAAAAAGTTCCATTTTATTCAGTGGAACAAAACACTGATCACATTATTCTTCACCATATTCTGGAACTTTTGTTTCTTTATTAATTCATGTAGACTATTTTTTTTTCATATTTAATAAAAGCTATGAATGAGACATGTTTGTTTTTTATTTCCTTTTATTTGCCAACCTACCCCGAGTTATGCACATCCGCCCTCAGGCTTGCCACTCTGCCCCCTGATATGCCTTCTAACCCCCTATATGCCCCTCTGCCTCCAGAAATGCCTTATACCCCTATATGCCACTCTGCCATATAGGGGTTAAAAGGCATATCATTGGACAGAGTGGCATATAGGGGGGTATAAGGCATTTCTGGAGGCAGAGTGGCATATAGGGGGACACACTTACATACACACACATGCCAATTTTTTTTTGTTTTTAACAAATACAAAAAAAAATATCCTACACTTTGTACAAAAAATACATTACTTTACTCACCTTCTACTTCTCTTGAGTTCCGTCCTCTGGAAGCTGCACGCTGTTCCCTTCTCTATCCTGACAGGAAGTCACTGACAGGACATCCGGTGCTCCAGCGCCGGCCGGCGGCATCAGCACCCAGCAGCCGTGTGCGATGGCCGCCTACTGATGGGAGCAGCGTGAGGGGTGAAAGCTCCGCCCCCTCGCACTGACCTTTCACCCCTCACGCAGCTCCCTTCACTATGCGGCCATCAGATTGCTGTGAATGTAATCTTAACGGCCGGTGCGTGCTGCTGCCGCCGGCCGGCTCTGCTTTAATACTTTTTTTTTACTTTATATGGCAAGCCGATCCAGCTTACCATATAAATAAAAAAAAGTGTTAAAGTAGCTCCGGCCGGCGGCATCAGCACGCATCGGCCGTTTAGATTGCATTCCTAGGAATCTGATGGCCGCATAGTGATGGGAGCAGCGTGAGGGGTGAAAGGTCAGTGCGAGGGGGCGTGGCTCTCACCCCTCACGCTGCTCCCATCAGTAGGCGGCCATCGCACGCGGCTGCTGGGTGCTGAGGCCGCCGGCGCTACTTTAATACATTTTTAAAATTTAATATGGCAAGCCGGACCAGATTAAAAAAAAAAAGGATTATAGTAGCGCCGGCCGGCCGCATCAGCACCCAGCGGGCGCTTAGATTAGACTTCGGGCAGCCAGGGGGGCAATTGCCCCCCTGCCCAGCCCGCCCCTGGTGCCGGGGGAGGCCTCCAATGCCGTTTGCAGCCGCCCAGCGGCTGTCTTCAGTGTTAGTCTGCCGGCCGCCCAGCCCACGGACCTGCCGGCCCACCGGGAAATTTCCCGGTATCCCGGTGGGCCAGTCCGGCCCTGCACGCAACCCTCCAGGAGCCTATCTAGAGCTGTGCCCGCTTCTTCTAATTTGAGTCTCCAAGATCGAACCCGAGCTGTACCCATTCTCTGGAACTCCTTGCCTCATTCTGTCAGGCTCTCCGGTGCTTATTCTAGATGTAAATACCTGCTAAACCACCCATACCGCTACGCTGAAAGCCATAATTTGAAAAGCTTCACAAGAAGCTCTTGTACGGGTCATTAACGGGCCTGTGTGCATTACAGAATACGTAATTATTTATTCTGGAAATATCAAATCTGATTTTGAAAGTAAAACATCCTTTCACGCTTTGCCACAATTAAATGACTTCAGGGTGTTGTCAATAATTAAAATGAAGGGCAATTATTCTTCCATATAATAAATGAAAGAAGCCAGTTCATTAGCGATTCTGTGCCAGATGCTGAAATATTCTGCTCGTAGTAACGAAATTGATGTCATAATCAGCTGGAAATATGGAAAAAGCTGAATACTTATTTTCTACATAAAATGCTGGGGGATTTCTCTTTGCATTGATTTTTCAGACCCGTGTAGTCCGGCAATTTGTCTTTAAATCTTATACAATATTGTTGTTTCATTTTGATTTTTTTTTTGTGTGATTTGTGTGCATTATTTCCTGCCAGACTCTCTCAAAAATAATTCTGCATGATCCAATCTTTTAATCCACTGGGCCAGTTCACCTAATCTCCCCATGGCTCTTTTAATAGCTCCAGGCTTTCAACACTAATCACTTTTGTTGACCTATGATGTAAACCCAAAATCTCCTGACAATCAACGTTAGGGGAAACCAAAAACTGACTGCACCGAAGACCTTTAAAGTAGTGTTTTTTAACAGCGAAGCTTCGTAACCATTGGAGATTATGTATAAACAGCAGTTCTCCTGCAATCACCTCAGCAACCAACAGACCCTTCCAGACGATTGTTCAAGTTTTACCACTTTCCACCATATAACCAGTTGGGTCCATAAATATTAGATGTTGACACAGTTTTCATCACGAGGCAAGCAATGTGATTTGATTGAAGTGCAGACATACAGGGTATTTACATCCAAATTGGGTGAATTGTGAATTTTCACACATAGCCTCCCCCATACGTAACCATAGCCAAGATGACCATTCGTAATACTTGGTTGAAGATCTTTTTGGAGCGAATGACTGCCTGGAACCCATGGAGGTCTCCAAATCCTGGGTTTCATCGCTAGTGACGCTTTGCCCTTCATGCAGCTGTCTTCAGTTGCTGATGTTTGTGGGTCTTTCTGCCTTCAATGTTGTCTTCAGAGAGTAAAATGCATTTTCAGTTGGGTTGAGGCCAGGTGATCGACTCGGCCATTGAAGAATATTGCACTTCTTTGCTTGGAAAGGTCCTTCGTCGTTTCGGGTCGCTGTCCATCTGTATCGTGAAGCTCCATCCTATCAGTTTTGTAGCATTTGGCTGGATCTGAGCTGATAGTATAGACCAGCGATGGGGAACCTATGGCACGCGTGCTTCAACTGGCACACCTCTGTTGTGGCACGTGGCCAGATTACCAACTGATCAGTGAATTTTTGAAAACTGGCCCAAAATAAAGGGGGTGTGAGGTCTGTTCATGCAGACCTGTTTCACCGATCCCTCAGGAAACATGCCAACTATAGATACCGAGCTCTAGGATTTGATGTCATATCCCGGCGCTCAACACTGAAGCCGCGCACCGTGATGGATCACTGAAACAGAGGTCTATAAGAATAGAGCCACCACAAGAAAAGGTAAGAGATGGGGAGGTCTGAAAAGGCTTTATCTACTCTTTGGACCTAAAATCCCACTTTTGGAATCAACTTCAGCTATTTTAACTGCTTAATTGTCAATTAAATAATGAGGGACCAGCTGGCCATGAAAACGGCTTCTCAGTCAATGGTCCGATTACCGGTACTTTAAACTACGAATTTAAATTGCTGTAATTCCTAAACCAGTCACCCAATCTGGATGTAAAAACCCTCAAATTAAATCTGAAAGCCTACACTTCAATCACATCCTTCACTTCAGATCCACTGTGATGGTGTACAGACCCAAAATTATGAAAACCACCCCACTGACCAACTATTTATAGATCTAACTGTATATCCCTAATGTGAAAATACATTTTAATTAAAAAAAGTGTTAGAATTCTAAAATTAAAGATGTAAAGGTGTGTATGGTGTTTCATAAGTGCACAGGACGTGCCGGCATGAAATTAAAGGGTATTGTCATGGTAAGACCCTATGGTACGCCAGAAATACACTTACTATATGTATAGGTTTCCAACATTTATATATTGGACATTATATAATGTCCCGTCAAATGTTATATTTCTTTGTATCGTTCTAACCACAAAGCATCCAAAACAAGAATAATAATCCACTCCCAGCAGGGACATCCTGCATTAACTCCCTCCCATGCATTTATTATTATTTATTATAGCGCCATCATATTCTGTAGCGCTGTACGATAGGGTATCTATTATACACAATAAAATACATATGATGGTTGGAGTATCCTTTTAATAGAAAACATCCTTGTTTTAGATTATATTCATTTGTATTTTTTATTGTCAAAAATCATATTAATAAAAAAATATCTATCTATTTCCCCCCCCCCAACCTGAAATTCCTTAAAATCATTCTCTATTACAAACCCACTCATCATGGGGATAAGGGTGCTGTTCTTAGATGGACCGGCAGGGGGAGCAATGCACATAGAAGTGAATAGTGCGCTGGAGAGCTATGTGAATCGGAAGACGGAAGAAGATTCTGGAAGTAGCTGGAGACTCAGACACATTATATAGTATACAGGGTCAGGTGGGGAGAAGTAGAAGAACGGAATTACTGTGTGGAGAGAAGCAGCTCCCTGCTCCTGGCTGCAGAAGGCAGACATTGCTGTAACCGCCATCTGTACCACACAGCAGGTACCGCCGATTAACTATTTCCTTTACTGTGGTATCCGCTATGTTTGTATATTTTGCAGTGGAGTATGTCATAGCGATTTACCTTATATTCCAGTATATACGGCAGGTTTGTAGCAGCAGATTGTTACACTTTGTATTCTGTTTGCGTTCTGTTTGTCAACAAAGCAGCTGTAATACCTTATTATACAATATTTATGGTTTATGTGTAATGGCTGGTATTTTTGGGACATAGCTATGTAATAACAGTAATTATTTACAATATATGGCTGTGTAAGAGACGGTGCACCGCGTTAGAAGTCTTTAATGAGAAACACCCCTCTTTCTATTGCCATGCTGTAGAGCTGTGCATGTGCTGTCACCCGGATATGGTACATAGGCGCAGGGGATTCTGGGAGTTGTAGTTCTCTGTCAGAAAACCTTTTTTTCTGATAAATTATTAAGTTCTATTTAGCTAAATAGATTATCATATTTAAATATGTGTGTTTGTTTCTTTAGTCCTTTAGAGTACTAGCTGGCAATACCTGTGTTACATGATTGCTATAGGAATTAATGTGCCCTCATGGGTCACGAATTTCATCAGATCTAGTATTAAATAAATAAATAAGGGATTTTGGGAAAACATTTAGAAAGAGTTTTTTTCACCATAGCAACAAATTATTATTTGTTGATCCATATTACCATATTAAGGAACATTCTAAATGAGCTGACCCTAAGACTTTAGATATTTACCCTTTAACGGCCCATCATACAGATTTTATTTAGTGTCTCATCAAATGTGTCTGACATCTGACGCGTATTACGCAGCGATGTACAATAAGGGAATGGTCGCTTTTTTAGTTGCTAAGGCCATTTTTAACAGTTTGCTGCAGACTACCCAGTTAATACAATATGCCCAGGGCAGGGCTGGCACCTTTAGGTCCTGGGGCAAGTACAGCCGTGTCCCCGCCTAATCTGTTTCCATGCACGCTCTCCCCCACCCACCACACCCAGAAATATTCAGTTACCTTCCAGAAGTAGCACCATGTATGCTAAAATCAACAATCCAGGGGTGGCAATCAATAAATAAATGTGTCCCAAAAGCACAGTTATATCCTACAATTCCCTGCTGCTTACTACCTAAAGTTGATAGGCATGATACATTCTTTACTGCTTGGATTTAATTGATGATTATTATTATTATTACATGGCAGATTACTCGTTAACATGGCAGATGGAGGGCATGATGGTAGAAGGCAGCACCCGCAAAATCTCCAGGGTCTGCTTCACATGGCCATAGAGGCCGGAACAGAATCCGGTGTCACAAACCAAGTGGAGTCAATGTCAGAAGAGGTAAATCAGCCTTGAACACGCTGGCGTATTGTGCTGTGAACTCATAAAAGCCCACTCTAGGCCCGTTCTGCGTGGGCTACAATGCATTTTACTGCATGTAGATGAATACAGCTATTCTTTAGTTATTGGAGTTCTTCTGTCTCGCTTAACTCCTCCCCCAGCTGCGTCTACTGAAAGCAGGAAGTGTACTGCGGTATGCTTGTTGCACATGCTCAGTAGAACTCCCATTCGCTGCCAGAAGTTGTGCAAAACTCTCTATTTCCGTGGTTTTAGTCTTAAATCAGACATTTCTAGCTAAAGTTAATGTGTCTTGTGTCCTCAAAAGAAATAAACTCTTCTTATGGAGTGATGGACGGGTAACCCTTTTGGACCAGTAAGTCTCATGATCATATTGGAAAACTTTACTCTCTGAATATTCTTTCGGTTAGGCTGCGTTAGACCTTTTGTTCCAAGGTTAGATCTAGCAAATACTAAATATTAATCATCTCTGCATTAGGATGTCAGTTGAGGACGCTTGCCAAAATGGGTATTAAACTAATACCTATTTTTGGCCAACGTCCATTTGGAATTTAAACGGGAATTATGTTTTACTGGGCTTTTTCTGCCTTATCCATTTGCCTTCTGTATTATTTTTTTTGTCGTCTCTCTTGCTTCAGTCAGTAAAGTACCATAAGGGGAACAGCCACATAAATCCAGCACTGAAAGCCGCCTATCACTTGTAATATTTAGTTATTTAGGTTTATATTTTCTCTGCTATCCACCAAAGGCGTTGGCAGTGATGTCGCGTGCGTAGTTTCATCCTCCTGATATTCTTTATTGAAGATGGAAGCTTACTGTCAGCCCGTTTACGATGTAGGAATAGAACACTTGCAATATGTTATGTGCTTCTACTTCTTCTTATTATTTACAATGGTGCAGTCCCTCATGAAAACCAGGACTGTTGGGAGGTATGCTATAGAGTTTCTCAATAATATTTTAGGTTGCAAAGCCCTCTTTTAACCCAAAAAGCCCTCCCGATTATTCTTGAAGATTTAGCTAGAACCCACTTGGCTTGAAGTCCGTCTATAAGAGCTGCTTATCTTCCATTTGTGTTTGAGAATGCTGGGTACAGGCGGCAGAGATGCGCGCCGGCCGGTTAAAGAGGGCAAGCTGTTTGCTGCTCTCCGAGATATTAAACAGATGAGCGAGAATCGCGATTTGCCCTGCAGAGGCTTTTCAATCTTCTGGCTCGACTTTATCCCTGCGTTATTATGCCGGCAGCCCTAAAGGCGCTGGGTTTTACTGTTTTTATACAGAACTGTAATATGCTTTTGTTGTGTTTTCATGTGTGTGAGTGCGCTTCTACATTAAAGCAAAATAGAGAGAGCGAGGGAGCGGACTGTAGAGAGAGAGAGAGGGAGAGGACTGTAGAGAGAGAGAGAGAGGGAGAGGACTGTAGAGAGAGAGGGAGAGGACTGTAGAGAGAGAGAGAGGGAGGGGACTGTTTAAAAGTACGATTACGTTTACTCAAATTGAATCATTTTCTGTGGTTTTCTGTAAGAAACCGCCGCTCCAACCCCTTTCTGTGATGTACTTATCCGAGTTTGTCTTACAAGCTTACATACCATTCTCAGTTCAACATACAACATCTAATGAGTTTCCTTTCCTCTTTGTCTGTACATCGCTAGTTCGTTCTCTCTAGATCTTGATCATTCCTGACCTCGATTATTTTCATGCTTCTTTCCATTCACACACGCTCACAGAATGTGGATGATCCCATGAATACGTACAGGTGCTCGGAGCTCTCGCTGTTCATGCCCTGGATCCTTGATGCCATGAGCTCTCTGTCAGCTTTTCTCCTGCATAGGATGTAGAAAAACGCTTTACTATAAGTTCCCATAAAGCCAATCTCCAACGTCCTAGCATGCGTCGTGAACAATAAATGCATATTAATTTACTTCTTTAATTCTTTACTAGGTTGTAAGCTCGTTTGAGCAGGGCCCTCCTCACCTGTTGCCTTCTTGTTATGTCCTGTCTACCCATTGTACGGCGCTACGGAATTTGATGGCGCTATATAAAACAATAAATAATAATAAAAATATGCATTCGTTAAACCTGAAAAAAATACTTAACTTTATTGAAAAACCGCAGCTCCAGAGCTGCTGCGCAGACCCTCCTGTGTCGCCCGACGTTTTGCGACGCTGATGGCTTCTTTGAACAGTCGGTGTCAGGAAGGTGTTTCTGTTGAAATTCAGCCCTGAATGACGGTTTTCCTCTGAACGAGTAGAACGGACGCATGTTTCCTCAATTCATCGGTATTAAGGCAGATCTTCCATCGAGCCATCATCAGATGGGCATATAATCGAAACTCTTTTGGTAAACCACGGTTTCGTTTCTTTGCATGTTTCAGCGGAGACAATGGCTTCAGGAAGCAATGAGCAAAGCTTTTTCGGGTCAAGCAGATGAGGTTCAGCAGATGAAGGATTGCATTCAGGAGCTGACCAGCGAAACAGTCGGCGAGGATGGAGATGAGCGCAAAGAGCAAGCGTTGGAGCTACTGGCAGACCTGTGTGAAAACCTCGACAACGCCGCAGGTAAGTCTGACGGCAGGTAAGCAATCTGCCCGTAGAGTACATCAGAGGTACGGCAATCAGTGTAATGGATTTGGTGCATCTTTACTATTAAGCATGAGCGGAGCGCCACTGTTAACCATCCACCTGGTAGAAAACCAGGAACGCTCTGTTGTAGCCTGGACTTGCTTTGGCTTTTCTCACCAACTATAAAGCCGTTTCCTCCAACAAAACAACTAAAAGGCCTTTAAGCTGAAGCATCGCAAAGAATATAACCTAGGAAAGTTAAAATAAATAAATAAATAAAAAAGGGAAAAGTTTTAAGCAAAAATAAATCATTTTTCACTAATACACTTTCTGGGCGAGCTTGAATATTTACTTTTTAATTCAAAAAATCTAGACTTGATATTCTGATATTGTACAGGGTGCTGATTGGAACGGATAGGCATACAGCTCCTGAATCTAAGATGAAACCAAAGACTGATTTATGTTTTTTTTCTTTACTAGATGGGTGGAATCCTCCCTTAAATTCTTTGTTGCTATAGTTCTTGTATGCCCCCCGTTGTATGAAACGCTTATGCCGCGGTTATACCTTCTGCTCTTTGACGTTTCCTTCTCCTCTCAGATTTCTGTAAGTTGGGAGGCATGCACTTGCTGTTGAGTCGCTATCTGAATTGCCCAGAAGCCGAGCTCCGCTGGAGAGCTGCAGATCTAATTGGCATTTGCAGTCAGAATGTCCCGTTTGTCCAGGAGACTGCGCTGAGCCTCGGAGCGGTCGATAAACTCTTACAGCTGCTGGACCTTGACAAAAATGAAGTGGTCAGGGTAAAGGCGCTGTTTGCGATTTCTTGTAAGTACCAATATTTTATCGCACATCATACATCGAGAAGCTGTCTTTAACTTCTGTTCACAGTATGTGGTTGATTTTTCTTCTCCAATCCCTAAAAGATTTCCATTGTCACTCTAATAAAATAACCATAAATGGCTTTGGAGACGCCTGTGATAGACTAGAGATGGGGAAGCAGCGAAATAATAATAATAAAAAAAAATGAAGTCGAAATAACAGTAACACAAAAACAGGGGAACCCTGCTTGTGATTTTCTTCGCCTGTTCCATTTGAAATGTAATTCCCGTTCTAAAGAACCCAGACACTGGGGGCTATTACAGAATGAAAACGGTCTAATGAGAGAAACCCACTCTAGTCTAGTAGTAGAACATAATTTAGGAACTACTGGTGCCTGTTATATTTATGTTGTCTACGTTTGGATCATATGTCTGCCTTCAGGAGCCGTTCTTTAAAGAAATATGTTCCATAGCTACGTCTCTTTGGAGTATAACTTCTTTTTTGTGGCTGCCCCAAGTTAGTGCAAGCTTTCTTCTATCAAAAGGTGTCCTTACGTTTGCTCAAGTGTTTCAAACGTTGGTTGGGATATATAACTATATCCAGGAGAAGGTGTATTTTAATAAAACGCACCTGTGTGGACCAAGGTTTACTGCCCTCCCTGTTTCCGGTATTACAGTGTATGCTAGATATGGAAACGGCATTTTCACGACGATTTGTGCTCTTTTGTCCAGGCTTGGTGCGGGAACAAGACGCGGGTCTGCAGGAGTTTCTGAAGATGGATGGTTTCTCCGTGTTGATGCGTGCCATGCAGAGCGATGTATTGAAGCTGAAAGTAAAGTCTGCTTTCTTATTGCAGAACTTACTGCTGAGCCATCCAGAGCAGAAAGGTAAAGGCCAATACATGCGAGTGGCCAAACTATTGCTTTTTTATAGAGAATGAGAGGTGTAGAGATGACAACAAATGAATAATGACCCTAGGAACTCTCTGGGTGGTGGTAGGGGTGCTTGGCTGGAATAGTCTATTATCGGTGGAACATCTGGGTCGGAAAACGCAGAGAAAGGACTATGTTGTAGGATAAAGAGCACCTTAGCTGTGAAATCACATCCCCCTATATTATCCAGGGTTTGTTGGGATAAGACTCCATTTATCCGCAAACATCTCTCTTCTAATTGAACATGATCCTTCTCGTGATTAAGCATAAGTCAGGAATCTCCATGCCGGTACCGTGATCTTTATGGCAAATCTTTCCTGGTTTTACAGACACTTTATGCTCCATGGGAATGATACAGCAGCTGGTTTCCTTGCTTCGGACGGAGCACAGCCCTTTCCACGAACATGTCTTAAGTGCCCTCTGCAGGTTAATAAAGTCCTTCTCCTCTGTTATGGGAATTGTTGATGTCTTTTTACAGGCAATGGGTCCTGTTCTCAGATGTTCCGTGAGACCTGGGACAAGTGGGTTGAATTTTCTGTAAGACAGACTACGGTGCCTGGGGCAGCACTTGCTTTAGAGGGGCTGCAGGTGGAAAACCGGGAGAGATTTTGTTGCAGATGTGCCCACGTTCCAATTTCATTCCTGGAAATCTGTTCTTGAACTGCCCACACCACCTCTACAAGCACTCTACAAAATGGAATACGCAACTTGTGTTTGTGCCTGTAGTGCAAATATGGCCCTGGGAATGGATTTCAATCATGTCAGAGGTTCCTTGATGAGTCAGAAGATAAAGTATGTATTTTTATATAGGTGGGTTAGTCAGGGTTCTTTAAAGCAGGTAAAAAGGGCAACCTAGGTGGGACGAATGGTTCCCATCGGCTGTCAGTCAATGCTTGTTTGAGGTCCCTTTGACATGCCAAGCTGTAGGAAAGAGTTTCCTTTTGCAGCGAACGTTTAATTATTTAGAAGGGCCTGTAAGATAATAAAAGATATCTAGCTGGTTGCCGTTTTAACAATTGTATATTTGTGGCTAAGGCTGCCATGGGGGCTCTGAATGTCTGGGTGGGATCTGGAGAGTTTGCAGCAACAGTCTATAAATTTGAAGACAATACCATATAGTTTTACGCTAAGCAGATAACAAAGGCGTATTTTTCTTTCTGTCAAATAAAATCAACCTTTCTTTGTAAAAGTCTCTATTAAAGTGGTAAATATTCCAATTAATTTTTCAGCCTGGTGACAGATTTCCCGCGGGGTGTGACGGAATGCCGAATTCCAGAGCTGGCTCTTGAGGAGTTTCTTAAAGAGCGATGTCAGATGGTACAGAAGCAGGAAGAGTTTCAGGTATGGTAAGGTGGCTCCACTCTTTAAAGACCACACTTCATATGCATCAAATCTTGTGGTAGCCATTATCTATGGGCTTTACGTTGCATACATCAGAACATTTATATTGGTCTGGATCTCTGTGTATGTGATGTTACGCATGCATCAGGGAGGACATGAGTAAAAGGAGGCAATGAAGAGCTTGACGGATGATTCAAACTTATGGGCCATCCGAAATTCAGTGTTTTAAGCCACACCATAACTGCTTGGATCTTCATAAGCGTATACCTAAATATGAGCCAGATTTGCAGTGTAAATGCATCCGACATTGGATGATGGGTTGTCTTTCACTGCAGGTCCCACTAAAATCATAAGAGACGTCCAACAAAGAATAGAATGTGTATTTGTTGATCCTGGATTAGAGTTTGGTAACCCAGCATGGGGTTGCGCCTCCTCCAATTCCAGTCTGGTTTCCGGTGAGGTCTATAAAGCCAACGACCCTTCTTATCTAGGTCTGGTTTGGCTTGTGTGCAGCTTGGTGAACGATGCCCACAGTCTGGTCTGATCCCAGCTCAGCTTGTGCTGTATCTGCTGCTTCACCCGCTGTCATCCTGGACTGAATTCATGGTCCGAGAATGAGATGGGGGTTGAATTGTCATTCATATACTTTTGCAGCTTCTCTACACTGTAAAACTAAGTGGGGAGAAAGTTCATCTACAGGTACGAAGATCACAGCCTGATACCTCAGCTAAAAAAAGTATTAAATCACAGACTGGCTGAAACAAAGTAGGATCTGCACTCATAGACAATACTAAATAGCAGAAATGTCAGGGGAACACAAAAGATACAAAATTAAAGGTGATGTTCCACTAACTCTGTTGAATTTTGATGACTAAAGGCACCATTCACCGAAAAAAGGTAAAACTGATAAGAACCTAAAACCTACTCTGACCTCCAATCAACCCACAATAACTAGATTAGATCCATTCTTGGGTCCTATTCATGATATTTAAATGGAACCCCGCACAATATATAAATATACAATGATTATATGCTATATATTTTTAAATGTGTATGTAAAGGTGAAATATTTCCATTTCTTATCTGTTATGTCCCCCAACAAGTTATTACAGCAACAAACATTTAAAGACAGAGTAATACATACCTAAGCCACACTTCTGCAATAATTTAACGGTTAATGGTTAATAGTTAGCTGTTAATAAATTACTTATTGTAGTATAGTTAATTGCAAAACAAAAATGAAGAAAAACCCACCAGTTCTTTTGTATATGCGTAAATATAACGTCAACACAACCAGTTAACAGCTGGTAAGTAAAAGTTTTCATTACGTTTATTTCATTTCATAGCTAGCCAAAACTATAGGTGCCAACAGTCCTGTGTGTGTTGTATATTTATGTCCCAGCTGTTGGCTGTCCTGTTAAATGTTTTGTTTGTTGAAAGTGCTGGCAGCTTTGCTTGCACAGTGTCCAAAAGAGCACTGTGCCTGGAGGAAATGGATGTTTTGTTGCCTTGTGACATCATACCGCCGCCCACATGCCTCCGCAATGCAGCCCCCACATACTGTGGTTGGATGTGCGTGTGATATCACATGTCGCATGGTAGCTTAGCAGTAGTCGGTTGTTGGTAAAATTGCAAAACTTCAAATGTAAAAGTAAGGAATGAAAGAAATGATGCTATTTGCCAGTTGGACTTGTCGGAGTCGTGTCCGCGGCTGCAGATACGGGACACATCTGAACAAATTATACAGACCGTGCTAGCCTGCCCTGATGACTTAAAGGGACGCTTTCAAATCCAATGCAGCTTCCCTAAAGAAGAATGCTTATTAGTACTTTAGTGTGCATTCTGTAAAAAGTTTAAAAAATAAAGTAGTTATACTCTAAGTAGAAGCAGTTGCACCCCGACTCGGTGGTCCGAAGGAGCCAGTCAGGGGCAGGATAGCTTTTACATTGAAATCAAAGGGATTAATTAAAATAAAATCATACATTTGTTCCAAGTACCCCTGCCTCTCGAACTGCTAGTTTAATATAAATGAGGACCTGAAAAAAAATTCTTAGGAGCCAGAAGCGCTCGGACTGATGACCAGAGTGAAGTGCCAGCAGTGAGGTCACTCTAAGTGGTCACTGCTTGTCTCTGAGAGTAATAAATGCCTAATACCATGGCTGGGCATATTTTGCATAGAATTTAGAAGCCTTGTTGAAGTGGAGTTCTCTTTTCCTTCCTTCTTGACATGTGTTAATGTTTTTATAAGTTATATATTTCCAGTTTTAACGTTGTTGGTCAACATTTGAATTGAACGCAGCACCAAAAATGATAGGAACCATGCCTTCCTTCCCTGCCACACACACTTGCATACATATATATATTTATTTTTCACTAACCCTGCTTAGCTTTCTGCTTAGAGATTTTGAGTTGCCGTTTTAGTCGGGACAGAGTGACGTCCGTTAAAATTGTTATTGTACAAAAACAATAATCCTTTGAGTCTTATTTGCTGAACCATGCCTGAGAAGGAACCACCAACCTAACTATACTTCATGAAGGTCCAGCTCTGGTGTGTTCATCCGGCAAAAAGGGGTCACATCGTTCCTGCGTAGTACACAGTTACGCCTCGAAGTAAAGCTCCTCATACAAATGTTACAGTCATGGCTTTAGCCACATGCTTCCTTCCCTTCCCCTACTTTCATCCAACAGGCTGCCACTTCCAACATTAACCTTATTGAGAAGCTGCAGCTCCAGGGCTCTTCTTTGGTCCAAGAACAATACTAAAAGAAGAATGCAGATTAAAGTAATTTTGGAGTACTTTGATATGCGTTCTTTAGAAGGTTTTAAAAAATATTGACCTTATGGATAGGCTGCAGGTCCAGAGTTGCAGAAGAATGCCTCCCATGTGGTCCTACCATTGCCACCACTGATTGGCTGCTCTTGCGAGCTTCACTCCTTTTGAGGAACATTGCTCATATGTAAACTGTCATGTTGTGGCGCTCTGCTCTGTCTGCATGTTTCAAACGGGAATTGGGATGTATTCCCTTGAATAAAGGTCTCTTTATAAGCACCTTAAGTCGTGTGGATTTCCCAGAGATGTAATGTATTAAGAAATCTATGCTGAATGGATAATTTTCCACGACTAAATTATACCCTTGAACGAGTATAGTCTTACCAACCACTCATTAACTTGTTACAATTGATTTGTATTCTTAAATGTAAATGGTTACTTGCATGAACCCAGCTAAATGCTTTCTTGTAATCTGCAATTAAATCCCAAGTGTTAAGTCACTAATGCGAAAAGAGCTGGTGTGGGCTCTGTCTGCGAGATTTCATCTGTCCCCTCCCCCGCTGTAAGCCTGGAGGAACAGGAAGATAAGATATGCCGAATGCCCGGAGATCAATGATTCCGAATATCTTGCCCACAACACACCTAGTATTTCTGGGACTCAAAGCCCGTTGTCCGGCAGACACCATTTCCTGGTGTAAAATGTAACTAGTATCTTGATATCATCAGCTGTTGACGCCTGTACCATTTACTTTACTATTACTAAGGTGACCACATCTGCCACTTTTCTCCCATTTTTCCCCCATCATGTGTCTTGGAAATAATGGTCAGTGTGGCCAGTGACGTGAATAAGGTTTCGTAACATTACAAAGAGGCAAACGGCAGAAAAGATCAGGCATGGGTAACTGGCGTCTGTAGACGATTTTGATAGCTCGGAATTGCAGGTCCTAGTTGCATACAATTATTAATTTTGAACACCACTGAAAAGAGCTTCATAACGTATCCTGAGCTGCCTCCCGAATATGTTTTTTATTTTTTTGTTTCAGGAAGAGCTAGAACATTGTGAGCGTCTCTTAAAGATCTGTTTCCAGAATGTTCCAGAAGACCACAATATGGACCGATGAAGACACAACACAATTCTCAGAATAACTTTCCTCACGACGAGTTAATGAGGGCATGCTGTTTGTGAGATGATGAAATGTGGCTCACCTCAGATTCGTGGAATCTCTTGTTTAAGATATTTTTTTTAATAAATATATGTATTTATCAAATGCACTTGACTTTTTTTTTTACCTGTTTACAGTTTTCTGCAATAGTAAAATAAAACTTTTGGTCTGGTGATTTAGAGGAGCATATAATATGATTCTTCATTCACCTTGGAAGAATGTTATATTAATCTATTTATAAAAATGTAAACGATCTTATCGGGGGATGAAGAACGTCTCACACTAATAAGCTCTGGTTCTTCATTTTTTTTAATTTAAGGTACAGCTGGCATCTTAAAATATGTTAAAAAAAGGTTACAAAACAATTCTGATTAAATGTTTGTTTTCGGAAAAAAGTATGAGGCAATGTTGAATATATTGGGTTAGTGAAAGTAAGAATATAATTCCTGTAGATGTCTGCCACTATAGAAAACCCCTTTAACCCCTTCCGGACCGGCATTTGAAAACTGTGTCTTCCCTTGAAGACCGCGGTATTTTTTAAAATATTTAAATTCCGTGCTCGTGATTCGCTGCAAAGCGATCACGTGCACAGAATTGAGGGGGGGTGGCTGCTACTGATCGCGGGAACACCCCGGTCAGTAGCAGCCCCCTCGCGATCCCAGCGTTCAAAGCAACCCTGGATCGCGTATCAGCGGTGACGTACCTGGTACGTACCGGTCTGCCGGTGACCCGTGACCCAGAAGTACCAGGTACGTCCCGGTCTTGAAAGGGTTAAATACCGGGATTTATAACCTTCACCCGTCTGGCTTTCCTTCTACTACTACAGATTCCTCGTCATATGAAACTCCACTTACACCAGTGGGTTAAAACAATGGGTTTATTAAAATAACAAATACATATATATGAGTATACAGAGAAGCGTCTGAAATACAAGGCTCTGTGACTCTAACTACATTATGCTAGTGACTCTATATGTGCATGTAAGGATAGGGTGTCCTTGTCACCTTGATGTTATCCTTCTTTCTTTCTATATTTGTTTCTCTCTTCTCCCTGTTGCTCACACAACACCTTTATAGCCACCATGCCCAAACAGTCCCAGCCAATCATCTGAGTTTTTGTCCACTCATCCTTAGGAAGGCCTGTAGAGACCGCTGTTGTCCAAGAAGTTAGATTGCCCCCACAGTGAAGTTGTAGGAGATTGTATCTCCCGTTTATTGGTCCCACCGGGTAGAGAGAGAGCCTTTTGATGTATTGGGAGTTCCTGGACATTTGGGTTTTGCCCATAGTGTAATTCCTTGAAACTGGTTTACTCAAGAGGAATCCCATTGTGTTGGGAGCCAGCTGTTGTCCTTGGAGATTAATAATTTATATTTATTACAGCCACCATAGCAAAAGAGATAATATATACGAAGAAAAATCCCTTCTTGCCCCTATGGGTGATATGTGTCTTCCTCAACCTCGGGTCCTCTACCAGAGGCCTGGGAGTTTGAGGGTTCTGCGCAGAATCTTAGCTGTTCCTCTTCTGGACAGAATGTTCTGATGTTGTTCCTGTAATCTGTTGGAGCCACTCTCCCAGTTTAGGAGTCACAGCCCCGAGTGATCCTATCACCATTGGGACCGCTTTGGTCCTCACTCTTAACATCTTCTGTAGTTCTTCTTTTAGGCTGTGGTACTTCTCCGGATCTCATACTCCTTCCTGATGTTGCTGTCAATCGGCAGGGCTACGTCTATCACCACCGCTATCTTCTGGTCCTTGTCTACCACCAGGATGTCGGGTTGATTGGCCAGTACCTGCTTGTCCGTCTGGATCTGGAGGTCCCACAGGACCTTAGCCCTGCTATTCTCCGCAACTTAATGTGGTGTCTCCCATTTTGACTTGGGAGGTTTTAGCCCATACATATATATCAATATACAGAGGTTTCATACAAACTTAATAGATGTGGGAGGTGTTTGTATGCCCAATATGTACATAGTCAAAGAGATGTGGCTTGTTAGTATTATCGGGTCTTGTAGTGTGTGTTGACGTGCGTTGGACATGTGTGACTTCTTGAAGTATGAGTATAACAATGCCATCTGGTGGCCACTGGTCTTAAAGTGGCAAGGCAGTCTAGTCCGGCCCTGCTGGAGTGTTTGTGCAGGGCCGGACTGCAGAAATGCTTGGCTTTGCAGGCTAGCATAGAACCTAAAACCTACCACAAAGGGAGAAGCATTTTTAACATACTTGCTGACTTTCGCCTACCATGGAATGACTCTATTGCCTGAAACTAAGTCTATAGGGGAACAGACTTCATTAGCATTGCCATAAAGCATCAGCTCAGTGTGGTGTTTGAACAGGAAAAGTCAACTAAAACATCACACGACTGACAACAACGGCGGCCTCGGAGTCCGCAGATAAGGGGGGTTTATTGGAATTAAATGTGATTATCGTATACAAGGATGGAGAAAATGTTTTTTGGTGGGATTTTTCCTTAACATATGTACTATTTAGAAAGGATTGTATATACTCAGAATTACCTCATCTTAACCACCAAATAATCGGGAACCCTTGGCACGTGAAGTAACGCATGCAGCAACTACCATCAACCTAAAGTAAAAACAAGTTTACATAATTATTGTTTTCATTAAAAAAAAGATTTTTGTATTTTTTTTACTATGTAATGTTACGTGAGGCACTAGGTATCTATGATTAGCTTAACTTGTCCTTAAAATAAATATTCCCCTCCCGAGGGAGTGCCCCAAAGGGTTAATAGTTGTTTTAGCAACCGTGCAACCAGCATCCTTACGTTGTATACCGTTAAAGGCGCGGTTTTACTCCACGCGCGCTCACGTTAGCCGGGCCCTTCGAGAGCTTCCCAGCCCCGCTCGCTCCCGCCATATAGTTTCAAGTCGCCTGTCTCCTGAGCCACGCCCAACCTTCGCAACAGAGCTCCGCCCACAGGTCGGTTGAGGCCGAGCTCACCGGAACCAGCTTCCATTGCTTCGCATCCAAACACCATCTGAGTGGCCAGGCCGGAAGCGGAAGTGTGAGCTCTTTCCGCTACTGCTCCTGTCCTTCTAGCGATTCGCTCCCCCCTCCCACACCTGCCCTGACAGTTACTAACTGTAGGGCTCGCTTGCGCCGTCGCTTCCTCCGACTCCTCTCTCCCTTACAGGGGAAAGAAGGACGACACGGCGCCTACGTTTACAGCCAAGAGGACGGAGCGTGCCGGGGCCTGCGTGAGATTGGAGCGGAAGAAACGTTGTCTCCTAGGATACCGACCGCCCGGGTAAGGCAGAGACCAGCTCGGCCTCATGCATGGCAGGCTCAGTCACAGAGAGCATTGCTAGTGAGCCCGTGTATCCATGTACGGCTTGCAAATGGAGACCGAGTAGCCGGAAGAGCTTTTGCAGTCCGATCTCCATGTCGGTTACCTGACACTTCGGCTCACTTTTATGTCTATACTAGTACTGAGTATCGCGGTACCACCCACTACCTGTCACTCCATCTGCCCCCTGCGCAGGGCCTCATTCATGAACACAGAGCCTTCCCACCCCTCGCATGCTGTTCTCCCCTCCTACCTGCTGAATCAGATGAAGCTTTACGGCCTTACTGGGTGCTGCGTTATCTCCTAGGTTACTAGTGATATCTCCTAGGTTACTAGTTCTAACTACTAGTAGTAGGACCTTTTACGAGTCCTATGCTCCAAATCCATACCTCCCAAGTGCCCCATTCAGGAAGGATAGTCCCTCTTTTGGCTTCGCATCTCCCTTTCTGCTGGGTGCTAGGCTATCTCTGTGTTCGGCAGCCCCGCAAGCCACAATATTATCGCTTCTAAAGTGTCGGCAACAGACAATGTTTATAAAAGAAGTTTTGTAAATAAAATACATACTTCTAAGTATCCTCATCCGCTGATATAAATAACTAGAGTTCGGAAAGTTTCGTGGAACTCTTTGCGACGCATAATTTAGCTCTGAAATGGTTAAGCGGCTCCGTTAACCCTTAAGACCTTTGATGGCACTTGGAGCGAATGTGATGTTGCGCCGCTTGTTGGCTATTTATTAACATCTACGAGCGCGCGGGGTTACTTTTATCAACTTTGCATGTTTAAAGGGACCGATCAATCAAAACTTGGTCCTCCCTCTCCTTATTCGAGAAACGCAATCCGTGGGGGTTTGCTTCTTTCTGGCGGAAAGCGCTAGAGAGGCAATCCGATTCAGGAGATCGGGGTCACCTGAAGACAAGGAGGATTCCTTGCAGCATCTCTCATGCCTGCGTTCCTTAGAACATAAAATATATCTGCTAAAAGCCCTGCAAGAAAAGCAAACGTCGAGTCTTCTGCCCACTGAAAACATTCGGCTTTGTACCGCTCTGCAGAATATGATAGCGCCATGTAAATCAAATCCAACTCTGCATAGCTCTTTCTGCATTTTAACCCATAGAATCGTGAACCTTGTTTACTTTAGGGCCGAGTTTTGGCTAAAGTACCGTAGTTGGTAAAAGTCCCAGAAAGTGATTATTGATCAGAATTTTAGAATTACTCTACATTTTATATATATATATATATATACATACATACATGCACACACACACACACTTGTTTCCACATACTTTTCCATCAACTCTTTATTATTAATTTATATAGCACCATCAAATTCCATAGCGCTGTACAAAAATTCTTGTGGTACCTTTATCACCGGAATAACATCACACACACACATATATATATATATATATATATATATATATATATATATAATAATAATAATAGAGTTGATGGAAGAGTATGTGGGGAAAAAAGTGTATTTAAATTATTTTCCGAGAAATGAATAAAATGCCGCGTAAGGAGTAAGAAACGTAATGTATATGTAAGCGGTATTGTTGGATTAATGGAGATTGTGTAAGGGGCTTGGAGGAAGAAATGATGCCGAAAACAGTGGAATTCATGGTTTTTGGGCAGTATGGCGTTTGTGAGTCGCGCTGCGGTTGGTGACGCGAGCTGTCGGTGGTAAGGAGGGCTTTTGGGGCTCGATCGGCTGTGCTGTGAAATAACCGGCTAGCGGTGGAAGGAAGTGACTTGTGTTGCAAGTGTGAGAATATATTGCTGTTCCTCTCTGAGGGATGCAGGTGGAAACTTGGTTCTTCTCAGCCGCCCGGGTGCTTTTTGCTTTAGCAGAGTTCGAAACAGCGTCTCAGTATTTAACGTCCGTTTTAGAACGGCCCACCATAGAAACTTGAAGTTTATTTGTAAAGTTTTTGCCTTGGACAAGGCAGTAGGTAAATTGAACTGCTTCCTGGCAGAAGTGGTAGCGATTCAAACAGTGAGGGAATGTAAATCTGCATAGGATAGGCATACAGCTCCTGGATATAAGACCAGACCGGTTATCCCCCGGCATTAAGTCTGTTTATCTGTCTCTGTCTATTAGGTCATCAAAGTTTGATTTGTTTCGTCGTTGTCTTCCTGGAAATCTCTCCCAAGGGTCAGAGTCCTCTGTGTATCCGCCTTGCTAGTATGTTGTGTTAATTATGTTTATCTTTTCCTATTTTCTGTGTCAATTTCCCCTCCCCTGGTAAATGTCCTATATAAAAGAATGCCCAGTCCAAATAAAGTGTGTTCTTGACTGGTGGTAGAGATCTTTGGGAGACCCTCTACTCTGAGAACCTCAGTGGCTACTCGTCTTGTACTATGAGAGAGACAGCCATGGATGTCATGCTAGACCCTCTGCTTCCCATAACTTCAGTGGCAGCGGAGGGGTCTAATACTCTTGTCGATGGTCCAAACCGCCACCTGCGAGACCTGCAGTCAAGATGGACGCCTAGCATCTTTCAACTTCCATGGAAAAAAAAGGACTCATCTTTTAGTAAGAGGTCCTGAACCACTTCAGCAGTTACGCTGCAGGAGTCGGAGCGCTCAAGATCGTGGATTTTGCTAATGAGGGACACGGAGTAGAAACGGTGAAGATACAGAGGTGCTGGTCAGGAGAAGCGCAACAGCTTTTGAACGAGCCAGGGTGCGAGGTAGCAGAGACCATCAACTTTGGTGGATTAAAGTACAGAGGAGAGGAACAGGAGGACCGCCGCAGACGTCGGTAGTGCTGGGATGTGCCGGTACCCCATCCACAGAGGCAGTCTGAGACGCCAGGTTACAGGGTGCCAGAGCGGGAGAACTTATACCGAGGACACTTACAGACCCGCAGCACATCCGCTTAAGATCTGTCATTTGCTCTTTTCTGGGGGAAGAAATGTAACAGATACTGGACGGCCGTTTTAGGAGAATTATTAGGACTGTAATATAACGTGGACTTCCAGGGGTAAACTGTAATATTTTGTATTTTCAACCTCATTTCCACTTCTGTGTGTATTCTGATTCACTCGCTGTCTGGTCTAAGAATGTCTTCCCTAATTCCTTCGCCTCTGCTGTGTATCCACCATTGTTGTTTGTGATGAATTGGTGTCGTGCCGATGTTGTCTGCATAGTCCCTTATCGTTGTTAATTGTTAATCCTTTCCTGTTTCCTGTGTTTGTCATTTTCCCCTCATCTGGTAAAGTGACTACAGTATATAAACTCCCCCCAGTCCCAGTACATTGTGTTCTCTGACTGGTGTCGTCGTGACTGGTGGTTTTTTGGGAGACCCCTTTTCTCTGGAGCAGGACATCTAGTGCCAGTGTCGGTCAGGGACGTCCCGCTAGACCGCCGGTTCCGGTTACAAAGACCAGCTGTATGGGTTGTCCCGTATACATGGCCGGTGCTGGCTGTCGGTATCTGACCAAGGAATGGAAGTGTAACTCTCTCAGCCTTTGCATGAGCGACTATATAAAACCCATGTTTCTGCTCTTGCAGACGTACGGCAGGTGATACTAAAGTGACAAATTCTTAACAAGTTATCTTTGTTCTTGCCTTCCATTTTGTACTAAGGCATGAATGTAATTACGTTTCCGTTACTGAGAGGGTGGTAGATAGAACAGCCTCCCAGCAGAAGTGGTAGAGGCTTGCATGCGTGGGATTGGTGGATATTTACGTGTTTACAGCGGGAGATTGATGGGTCGAATGGTTCCAATCCGCCGTCAGACTTTGTTTCTGAGATTTGCGGGACGCGCAGGTTTCTCGGAGCTCCGGTCGCACTCGCTGATTTTTTTTTTTCCCTCCCTCTTGTTTTGAATCGAATGTCTTCGGGTCTGTGTGTCTTGACATGTACAGACATCTTTCCTAGAGCCTCGAGCAGCCGGAGGTTACACGTTCTGCCAAGTGCGTATTACATGTCATTAACTCCCTCCAGTGACCTACGGAGCTGGCAGAATATTATATTAAAAATAATGTACACATAATGCAATAAACGGAATGCGTGCCCGTAAGTTATTTATTTAACTATGGTGACAGTGACTGTATCCAGGCCCCGGCGGGCCACGCACTCATCCTATCTCCTGCCCCATAGACAGGTCATGTCCTATGGGGTGGGGGGTGGATGGTGTCTTCAGAATGCCTCCATGCGGAGGAGATGGAGAGACCACTTTGATTTAAAGTATATGAGTATATAGTATATACTTTAATGCATACAATAGAATTAACACTGTCCCCTGGAACTGACTTAAGAATGGACTTCAGGTGCTGTACGCATCTTCAGAAGGATAGCGATATGTTGGACAACATTCAGAGGAAGGTTTGTAGGATAACAATTATATCAGTGATATGGTGGTAGATTAAGGGACCAGCCTACCATCAGAAATGGTGGAGGCCAATACAGTGAGGGTATCTGTACATGCATGGGACAGTCATAAAGATGTCCTGGATCTGAGATGAGACCAGCGAGAGATTAAGGTCCGAGTCTTTATTCCCCGCGGGGGGGGAGTCCCTTTAAAGCGCCAATGTCTGGGTTTTTTGCTGGTAGAACGGATTCAACGTGTACTGTGAATTTCCACACCCAGCAGGTTCGGGGTCTTATCACCGATATGTTTTAGTTTCTTTAATATACGTAATACCAAAAAAGTAATTTCCCAGATTGTAATAAGGAAAGGAGGAACGAGAGGAAACGGGATGAGAGTTTGCAATAGAGAGCGCTGAAGCAGCCAGCAGCAGAACCTCTGCCGCCATTCATAGTTCCCAGATACCCAGTAAATGCAAACTGAAGCCACCTGCTAATTACCAGGAACGTGATGGAGTGGGCCCTTCCGTGGTATCATTTGTGTAAATGTCCCCAAATCTTTGATTGTTAAACAGTCCCGTTCTGCTGCTGGCCGTATCTGTACGTCTCAGTGTCATCAACGTCTCGCTCTAAAGAGGTCCTGGGTGAGGCCGGATAAATGGATTGGAGAACTATGTAAACGCAGATCCATATGCTCGCACTCCCTCTGATTAAACATATATATGCACTTTAACCCCTCGTGTAATATACCCCACCTCCTCCTATACTTGAAGCTCACTTGAGCCGAGCCCTTCTTACTTTTGTTGCTGCATGTCTAAGTTGTTATGCCATGCACGGCACCACACTGCACAACATCACAATGCTGTATCAATTGGAAAATTGTGTGTGTGTGTATAATATATATATATATATATATATATATATACATTGTAGTAAATAAAATTTCTTGGTCTTAATAACCCGAGTGATCCTCTGACTAGTGAACGTCTATGGAGGAAAGGACTTCATTGCATGCGCAGCATCAGTGTTGTGTTTAAGCGATGAAAGTCACCCAGAATATCACATCTCAATATCTACTATATCTTCGAAGCTGGTTCCCTTCCTAGAAAAAGCCTCAATATTTCCATGCGCGTCTTTTCTTGTCTAGTGAGCCATGTTTTGGAAGTTTGACCTGCACACCAGTTCACATGTGGACACCCTGCTGGAGCGGGAGAACGTTACCCTGTTCGAGCTGCTGGAAGAGGAGGACGTTCTGCAGGAGTGTAAAGTGATGAACCGCAAGCTCGTGGAGTTCTTGGTGCAGCCTCAGCACATGGAAGAGCTGGTCACCTGCATCACGGAGGAGCCGTCGGACGACGTGGATGAGAAGCTGAGATACAAGTAAGTGGAACACAAATGCCTTAACGCACAGGTGGAAGCAGCCTGGATACCCAGTCTGTTACAGTCTCCGGTCTCTGCCCCCCCCCCCCCCATAACTTTTGGATAGACTCTGGGCTCTATTCACTTAACGGCGAGAGTCGTGGTTTCAATTCACACTTTACTATTTGTTACAAAAGGGCCAACTCTGGCAGGCCCTGTATAATGTATAATTCAATGGGTGAAATCCAAAAACTACGTGGTAGTAGAAGTTGTAACGTGAAAAGAGAACCCTGGTCGTATCCCCCTTCTATGTTGCCCTTTGTACAGCACTGCAGCATATGGTGGCGCTATATAAATCAATAAATAACTCTGCCCGTTCAAATAGCCATTTACACGTAGCATGTCGTTGAAGCGACGACAGATATACAATTATACGGTTCAAGACCTGAGTAGGAAATGATCTAGATATATATTATATACCATGGGTTATAGTTCAGTTATATCACGACATGTCCTGCACGTCTATAGCGTATCCAAACGTCTCTTTATTAGATATCCCAGCGTGTCCTGTGAAATCCTAACAGCGGATGTATCGCAAATCAACGACGCCTTAGGGGAGGACGAGTCTTTACTGAAGAGGCTCTACGGCTTTCTGCAGAACAACGAAAACCTGAATCCTTTGTTGGCGAGTTTTTTCAGCAAAGTGATGGGCATCCTAATCAACAGGAAGACCGAACAGGTAACCTTCTCACGGGGAGGAAAAACGTAGATCCCCGCGTGTGAACTGTTTAAAAACTATAAGGAGTCGCTCATGTGGAACATGGGGATAAAGTCCAAGTGAAGTAGAAATGGCTAATCGGGCTTACTCTCTTCTGTGTGCTTCCAACCGACTTGTGTTTTATATCTCCTTTGTGCGTCACTAATCTAATTTGCATGGCCGATATGCACCTTAATGCATATGATAAGCCCTGTAAATGTTTGCGTGTTCAGGTTTGCGCATGCACGGAGGATCCCTACCCTGCAGCTGAATGCACCCTTCCGGTCAGATCAGCGCTGATCTGCTGAGCGCTGCGTGCCGGAGGCTGTTCAGACCCTGTCAATGTGTATAAAGTGCCCCCAGTGATTACAATGGAAGCATTTTTTTGCCACTGATTGGCTACTTAAGCTGTCAGTCTGGCAGGATCGCTCCCATTGATCTCGTTGGAGGTACTGCACTGCCTATCATTGACACTTTAAGCAGCCAATCAGCGGCAAGAATTTGGGCCATGGCTCCCAATGCGAATACTTTAATAAGCAAGACATCACAAACAATGCAAAAAGTGCTTTTTTCATATTTTTTTTTCTGCAATTCTTCAAAGTATCATCCTTATATGGCTCCTTATATATCCGGTATATATGTTTTAAAGCGGTCACAAAATAGTTCCCGCTCTGAAATAGTTTGCGTTTTTTGTTGCAGATCATAGCCTTTCTACGAAAGAAAGAGGACTTTGTGAGTTTATTGCTGCAACACATCGGGACGTCTGCCATCATGGATCTCTTACTGCGGCTTTTGACGTGCGTGGAGCAGCCCCAGCTCAGGCAGGACGTGTTTAATGTAAGTAGAAGCAATGGCCCTGATATGGTACAATAATGCTTGTGCTATCTTATTCATACTAGTTGTTTAAGTTACGTTTCACAACCTCCAGACTATATCGTCTTTGGTCTTAGATTCATAAGGGGGGGTGGCCATAATAATCTAAAGGTACCGCACAGCTGTCATAAATTAAAGCGGGTATGGCGGCTAGTAGAAAGAGGGAAGAGCTTGTGCCGTTGTACAGATGACTGGTGAGACCTCACTCGGAGTATTGTGTACAGTACTGGAGACCGTATCTCCAGGAGGATATAGAAATGTTGGACAAAGTTCAGAGAAGGGCTACTAAAATGGGTCATGGATTACGGGATAAAAGTTACCAGGAAAGGTTCAAAGGATCTTAACCTATATAGCCTGGAAGAAAGACGTGACAGACGGGGATCTGATAGAAACATTTGTATACTTTAAAGGGAATCAACACGATAAAGGAAGAGAGTTTATTAAAAAAATACTTCCCCAACAAGAGGACATAGTCATACGCTCAATGTTAATACAGTGAAAGAGTTTAAGCACGCATGGGATAGGCATAAGTCTAAGCTAGATATAATATAGGGCCAGGAGCTAAGGAAAGGTTGGGCAGACTAGATGGGCCGACTGGTTCTTATCTGCCATCATGTTCCGTGTCCAGTGTCCATTGTTTCTTCTCCAAATAATACCAAGGAACTGAAAAAAAGACTTGCTCCTCTGGAATAGGTTAGTTGTCCCCCATTTATAATATCGTAGGAAGCACTTTGTTTCTTACGAAGTTCAGACATAGTTAGATAAGCAATGGGATTCTTGTATGCGGCAGGAACGCGATGCTTGCTTTGTGCTTCCTTAACGTAAGTTTGTACCAGAGAGCTCTCCGTACTATATCTTTATACAACCTTTAATTAAATCGAGTGCTTTTTTTTCCCCGTTCTTTCCTGCAGTGGCTTAACGAAGAGAAAATAGTACAAAGACTCATTGAGATGATTCACCCTTCCAAGGATGACAATGTAAGTGATGACCACAAGCTCTCCCACTTGTCCTGTCTTCGCTTCTGTCAAGCAGCCAATTAGTGGCAAGTATCTTCAGAGCGCTGAGGAGGATGGAAGCTGCAGCGCTGCAGCTTCTACCCCCGCTAGGTGCTTATTTAATGAGTACGTCGAAGGACTTGGAGAACTTTAATATGCATTTTCTTTAGAGGCAGTGTCAGGGAAAGTTAACTGTACCTTTAAACGCGTGGTTAGTGCTGGAATTATGCTGCGGCAGGGTAGTTGTGAGATGGATGGGTATTTGTGCTACGGTCTCGGAGTACGAGGGGAATCATTTTATTTCTTGTGTTTTTGTCTAGCAACATTCCAACGCTTCCCAGTCGCTATGCGACATCATTCGCCTGAGCCGCGAGCAGATGATACAGATTCAGGATAGCCCCGAGCCGGATCAGCTACTGGTCACCCTAGAGAAGTAAGTCAAGAATTTGCATGTAATTAGCCATGCTTTTTTATGATATAAATTCAGGTAACCATGTCTGCTTCACACGACTGATAGAGAAAAACGATTCTGCTTTCCTTGCCGCCGATCTCCTTTCATTAGTGATTAACCCATTCAGTCAGTAGCTCATCATCAGTGGACAGACGGGTCCAGGCAGCACAAGACGAAATCAAAGGGGGGGTCCGCTTGCACATGCTCGTATTGAGCCCTCCCAGAGCCTGGGTCAGGTCTCTTAGAAAGGCCAAGGGTCTGGTTGTGGGGAAGGGTTTGCATACCCCCCCAACACATCACACAAACATATTTTATATACACAAATTTACTATGCAAATTATCATGAGTTTCCAGGCTGTAGAACACTGGGATACCCATGTACCCGGCAAACATCTTCAGAAAATAGAAAAAAAACGATGGGGAGGGGGACAAGAGGGACTGTCCCTCTTAGAGGGACAGTTGGTAGCTATCGGTCTAGCCAGTCTATATAATGTTCTTAATTAAGGCTTAATTCTATAAAGGCTTTATTTTTTATTGTCATTATCATAGAATATGCAATAAACGTGACGTTCGCCCGGGTTGTATTGTAAGTGAGGTTCGGCCCGGTATGTTGGCGTCCAGCACCCTTCCAGTAGCCGGTAAACTACGATGGAGCTTTTATATAAAGGTTTCTTTTTTGTGTGTTTGTTCCTCTGAAAAGGCAGGAAACGATCGAGCAGCTCCTAAGCAACATGTTTGAAGGAGAACATAATGAATCTGTCATTGTTCACGGCATTCAAGTGCTTTTGACGCTGCTGGAGCCTCGCAGACCAAGGTACATTTTAAAAACTTTAAGGAAAATTGCTCTCAGAACTTGCCGTTTCTTACATAGTTGTGTTCCGAAAAACTCTGTACATTTTTATTAAGTAGCGTGCTTGCCAAGTTCGATGTCTTGCATTTAAATTCCCTTTTGTGGGATCTAAAGCCTTAATTAACATGCTTTGTACTTGAGGCCGTGACAATACCCCGATCCGCAATTTAATGCCGAGCCAAGAAAGTCATTTCTGAACAACCTCCCTTTTTTTCATGTTAGGGATTTATCCGCTTACATTGTCACCTCTTAGTTTTTTTTTCATGTTTTGAATCAAATTCCTAATTTTCTCAGGTTTAGGGATTCTGGGCGGACCATTCTTTCAATTATAACCTTTAAATACCTAGTTCGCTGGTATAATAGTTGTTGTAGTTTTGTGGGGATATCTTTACTTTGGCAAAAGTCTGTTTTTACTCATCTATACCTCATTTATTATGTTCTCTGATTTTCATATACACTCTTGGCACATTGGCATAGCTCCCAGGTGTCTCAGTTTTTTTGTGACAGTCTTGACTTGCAGGCAGTGAGGATCATGGACCTCTTGGTGGTGGTGGTGGTGGGGGGGATTGTCTCCTCTCTCCTGACAGGCCCAGTGAGCTGTAAAATCAATGGATGGGACTATTGCTCAGTAGCTCCCAAGGTGCTTTGTTGGGTAAGCCGAGTGGATAGTCCTACCTCCGGTCCTTGCTCCTCGCCCCACAACGCAGATGTTCTGATTGGGACGCCTGGATTGTTGGGGCCATGCGCTGGAGTCTTATTTGCCAATGTGGTGTCTTGTATTGTGTAGTTTTTATATTGTTTTTTAACAGATTCAGTTCCTGGCTTATCTTGCGTCTTTTATATGCCTTGCTTTGCGTTTCCTCTGCAGGTCTGAGCTAGGAGGCTTGGGCGGCTTCTATTGTAACCTTGAAGGCCAATTGGAAATCAACCCTCCGGACTCTTCCAACACCCAAGCCAGCGTAGGCACATTGCTTGCCATCAAGCAGCGCTTGCGAGAGTTTCAACAGCTCCTTGTTGATCCACCAAGGGTAAGAAACTGCCTACATTACTATTTTAAAAGACAAGAAATAGGTGAACATTGGCACCCCCCAAAATGTAACAAAACACTCACTTATGCTCACTTTCACTCTCTCTCCCCTTTTATGACAAGTTTAAGCATATTTTTATTGTATAAAACTTGCTTTTAGATATTCTGTAATGCCATGAGATTTCATTTTTTGTTTTGGTCTCCATTGTGCAGAAAGAGCGCTTGCAGACCACCTGGGGTCTGCTGGATCCCCCTTTGGGGAATACCCGTCTCCATGTGGTGAAACTGCTTACTAGTGTAATTAACGCAAACAACAGGGCTTTAAACGAAGAGCTGATTGATCTGGACACCCTCAACATCATACTAGTAAGTCACAATTGCAAACGGAGTGCTGATAAATGTTTTAATAACATGACAAACCCCGGCGCCGTTATTACAACACCTATTACATTTACTTGACTTTTCTGCTCTTTAACGTCTAGAATTTAAGGTTTCCTGAATTCGTATTTCATTCCTATTATATTTTCCGGTTACATGGGCCGGTTTTGACTATAATAAAGACTAACCTTGCGGCACGTCGATCGACCACATGCTTAATGTATCTTTCTCCTGTACCTTTGCCAGGATCTCTATTTCAAATACATGTACAACAATTTCCTGCATGCCCAAGTAGAAGTTTGCGTCGCCGCAATTTTAAGTTCGACTCCTACTGAAGAAACCAACGAGATCGATCTGCTGGAGAACCCGCTTGTCAAATATGTAAGAGCTCTTGTAGACCGTCGTTTACCACGGGAGGGGAGAGGGGAGGTAAGCGCACGGAAGGTGTATAAAGTATTAACTATCTGACGTGTATCATTATGTATGTTAGCTTTTACAGAAATGTCAGCTCGTTCAGCGAATACTCTCAGCGTGGGAAGAAAATGAGAAGGAACAGTAAGTGACTTTTCCCTTCCCTCTTTAACCCTTTTATCAACAGCAGGGAATGTGCTTTGGTGTCATACTGTGTAATTCATTACAATCTTATAAACAGACATGTGTCCCCTATTATGTAATATTATGACACAGGTTTAATTAGGCTAAAACAATACCTTTTTGGTATTTTTTTTATTGAGGTTTCTGTTTGTAGAGATGTAAAAGGTTGTCCGTAACGTATGCTGGGCCTTGCCAAGACATTCCAGGACAAATAACAGAATAGATGTGTGCTGGAACGAAATGAATTATTTAATGCACCCAGCCTGAGTAGAGTCATTGTAGTAAATCCGGCTAATTGCCTAAAATGCTATCGCTTAATTCAAATTCAGCTCGTCGGTTGTGGGCGAAAAAGCCAGTTTTCATGCATGTGTATTTATGGTTTGCCCCGGTACACAAGATTTATATCACCCCCTTCATGACAAAACCCGTACATGTACGGCCTCGCAATGCATTGTTTTTAATGGGTTTAAGGACAACCCGTTGTCCTTAAGGGGTTAAACATGACTTTGTGCGTTTGAGGAGGTAGCTGAATCCACAGCGGCATAATCATGCATGCAGTATTAGACTATGGTCCCCTCCTTTTCTAACACTTTGGTGCATTGGTTGGCCGTGTAGTTAGACGATTTGCTGTTGTTTTTAGGTCAGAAGGTGGAAGGCGGAAGGGCTTCATGGGTCACCTGACGAAAATCGCAAATGCGCTCGTCCACAGTTCTGAAAAAGGCCCCAATGTCACCCTTGTTGCCCAGCTGATTAAAGGTGAGGACAAACTTGTCAACTCTTCCTTTCAAAATGTCCTAAAGTACACAACGAGGAGCTCTTGGATTATCTTCTCATGGCGATATGGTTCATAGAGCCGCAGTGTGTAGATTTGATTCACCCCAATCCCATTTGTGTTTGGATGCCAAGTATGGTTCACTTTAAAACCTCTACAGTTGGTTATCTACACTCTCAAAATTTCTTTTCATTTGGTAATGAAAGCTTTGTTAAATAGAATGTCTGAGAAATGTTTAGGCTCCAATGTGGTTCATTTAACTGAACGCAACAAATAATTTTATTTCCTTAGATCTGCCCGAGGAGGAGCAGGAGCGATGGGATAACTTTGTTTCTGGGTCTCTCACAGACACCAACAAGAAGAATACTGTAGACCTTGTAAGCTTTGTTTGGTCTTTAGACTTTTTCAGAAATGTGTGGGAATAACAAAGCGGGAACATCTAGAACTGAAAAGACTTTGTGTATCACCTGGTCATAAATCTTGAAAACCGCACTTGGTCTTCAAAGTGTTTGTGTTGATGTCTGTGTATCTTGGTCCAACTATTTCCTTGAGCATCCTCTGTATGTTCTCCATCACCTCTGTCGTACTCGGTACAATATGTCGATGAAGGGTTGCCAATATACACTTTGTTGTGTTGACTGCAATAAGAGCCGTATTCTTTATACTTTCTTTAATCTGCCTTCAGGTCAACACGAGGAACATGCACTCATCCAGCGATGATGAAGAGAATGACCTGAAAGAATTCAACTTTCCCCAGGAAGCTGTGCTCCAGCAGGTGTGTGTAATGTAACACAACTCATGTAACTGTACCTAGAGAGTAAACGCTTTTGTTGTAACGCGTGCCTCTTATCTCCAGGCCTTTGTGGACTACCAGATGCAGCAGATGACTTCTGCCTTCATAGATCACTTTGGCTTCAACGATGAAGAGTTTGGGGAGCAGGAAGAGAGCGTCAAGTTAGTTCATTTTCAATTAACATATCCTTATGACGGTTGCTCGTGTTACACGGCACACATTTACACGTGTGATTTATATATGTGAATAATTAGGTTTTACCTTAGTAAGTCCCCCCCCCATTTCCCTTTAAAGAGATGTGAGGCACCCACCCACTTGTGCAATTCACTAATGAAGGAAGTGAAGTTCTCTTTGAGTTGGTTGATCTCACCGATCATTATGTTTGAAGGCATTTTATTTGTAACGGGTGGAGGGGGTTTTGCTTTTCACTTTACAAGGCACTGTCATCAGGCTCCTGGGTTTTGTCATCACCATGTCTGCTAGCGTTATATTCTCCCGGTTCTGTCGCCGGCTCCCTGTCCAGTTCCTGTTTTTCATGCGCATGCACTTTCTTTTTCTTTCTCTCTGACTTGCAGCGCTCACTTTCGACAGCTGAAGAGGTAAAATATACTAAGATACGGGAAAAGTTAGGGGTAGGCATGGAAACAGTAACTGCCCGGCAACCCGCCCGTCGCACTTTCATTAAGCGATTTGTTGTAGGACTGGAAATGAATTAATAATACTAATAATAATAATCATGTTTTTGGGAGAGGCCAGTTTTGTCCTCGCGTTATTGCTGAAGGAGCGTGGTTTCAGGCAGTCTGTTTCAGTTTACGTATCCCGCATTATACGCACAAGTTGCTTAATGGATTTCCAACAACATTTGTAGTCTTTCCTACATTAAATTCTTATGGTTGGATCTTTTTCTTTCAGTATTCTCAAGTGAGAGAGTAGATCAAAAAGGAACTGAATATTTGATCAGGGTTGTCCTCCCAACTCAAAAACGTCCAAAAAAGCATATAGTTTCCCATTTTTTTTTTTCTTTTCATACCTAAGCCTCATATTTATAGGCCGGTTTTTTTCCTGTTGCGTTAAATGTTGTTGAAATCCCAAAGGAGCACAATAATTGCAGTTGTCACTTTTGCACGAGAGAGTGTTAACGCATGATGGCGGCCATTGCAAGCACCTTTTCCCAAGATCTTAATGCCATACGGACTGGGTTTAAGTGCATGGCGGCTTTACTTCAACCGCATGGTGGGCCAACACAAGAAGTGCATCTCCTCGTTCCTAATTTCCTTCTTGAGCCGTTTGTTTTGTTAAAGGTGCTGTTCCACTCTTACAAAAGACATTGAGAAGCCCGCTGGCAGCAGTTTGTCAGAGATGGTGGCAGGCAATTAAGTTTTCAGCAGTGAAGACGTCTGTGGAAGCTCCACAGAGTTGCGTTGATGACCCTTGAGGTTAGCTCATGGGAGAACTTCAAGCTTGCCAGAATAGTTCTCTAAATATTGTGTTAAAGTGAAGATGGTGGAACAGCGCCTTTAAGGGAAAAATATTCCGAGCTCTTGGCAGTGCCTTAACCAAAGATTTGTAGTTCAACTCGTTTACAATCATTTATAGTATTTGTTTTCTTGGTTCTTCAGCGCTCCCTTTGACAAAACTGCCAACATTACGTTTTCCCTCAACGCCGATGAAGAGAGTGTAAGTATTTATTTCAAATTTACTCACTTCTGTTAAGATGAAGAAAAACCAAACGGCGTTTACACGTCCATGAATCCGTTCGTTAAATTCTTGTTCTACAGCCCAATTCCAATCTGTTTGAGATCTGCTACAAAGAACGGATCCAACCGTTTGATGATGATGACGATGAAGGCTCGGATGGAGAGGACGTCTGGCAAGACAAGGAGATGCGATTCTCTTCAGGCACCATGCAGACCACTGGCACTAGGTAATATTTTCTGCTTGTAACAAGGTCTAAATTGAAAGTATGCATGTCACACTCCCAAAAATCTGTGGTCAAAGCAGTGGATATGTACAGCGCAGGCTTGTATGGAGGTGGAAGCAAATATGTAACTCCACGTATATTAAAATAAAACGTTAGTAGCTGTATAGAGCACAATGATCTCGTCCATAATATTGGTATAATTTATAAGATTTTGTGTTTAGGATTATTTATTGTATTTCGTTGATCGTGTTTTAGTAGCAGGCACTTTTGATTGAGGCCGTATTATTTAATCTCGGAAGGCATAGACGGTGGAATTCCTTTTTTGTGACATGACGCTGTATTTTGGAATTTTACCGGATTACCCGCATTTCTCTATGTTCAGGAGTTGTGGAAGTACTGACAGTGAAGACAGCCGAGATTCTGACGAGGAAGAGGAAGATTCTGGCGGTGGTAATAATCCCAATGGTCCTACGCCAGAAGCATCGGAAGGTAACAAACCGCAAGCACGCTGCGGCAATGTGAAATAATTACTGCTTGGTTTCCCCTTCTGTCTATACTTTATTTTATTATTATTATATTATTATTTATTTATATGTCCATTGCTATCTGCATAGTATCCACATTTCCATTAACTGGTGTTTTTCTGGGGATGGAGCATAAAAATAATTATCAGTTTTTGTTAGAAAGTTGATACGATGGTTAAGCTGCCACGTGTTTCCACAGCTCCCAGCTGGACTCCATCCTTTGATTCCGTGCCCGCAGATTCCTCTCCGTCCCCGTCGGTTGCCCCGGTGGACACGGGTTCCTCCGTGTGGGACGGCTCCGTGGCTGCCGTTAATCCCCAGGATGGCTGGGCTGTTTTCGCCGACGGTTCGCAGATGAGGTGGGTGTGCGTTGTCGTGTGTGTTGTCGTGTGTGTAAATGGTGCGTTTGTGTTTCCGTAGCAGTTGATTTGTGTAAACCCAGCATCCTCTGTTACATAGCCTTCTCTTTTACTTAAGTTCACAGGAAAACGTACCCGAGGAAACACGAGTACGTCCAGAAAACCTTACAGCTCAGGAAGATCATAAAACTGATGCGTCTGTAGCAGAAAGTGAGTATTCTGCTCTGTTTGTATGTTATCTTGCATTCTGCCTGAGGAAGAGACCTCTGAAGTCCCAAACGTATATATAGTTTTTCTGTGTTAGCCCAATAAAAGGTGTCCGCTAAAGCAGGGGCGTCCAACCTGCGGCCCTCCTGCTGCTTCAGGACCGCAGGTCGGACACCCCTGCACTAAAGACTCTATTTTCCCTTGTGCTAATACGGCTATATGTGTTTTATCTCCGAAGACGTGTTTAGCCGCTGCCGTCAACTTTGTTTCTATATTTTGCTTCTCGCAGTAACCTCCCAAACCTCAGCTGAGTTACAGACCCCCCAGGAATGTTCGGCGTCCCCGCAGAGTCCTCCCGCAGAAACGGCTATCGTGCCGGTAGCTGCAAACTCTGAACGCGGCGATGGAACAGAGTGCAGGACCTGGAACGGGGAAATCGAGGAGTCTGTAGCGCAGGCACAGCCAGCCACACAATCTGCTGACAGGTATCGTTTTCCTAAATGTTTCTTCAATGAGTCCCTCGTCTGCATTACATCTGATTTGTGGAGCGTTGGCCAGTTCTGCCGCACCGTTACAATAGGGCAGAAGACAAAGCGGCCAACCAAATGAGCACGTACGCCAGCGGACGTACTGGTACATAGACAAAGGGCGAGGAAGATGTAGGAAGGGTCTTGTAGGGGTAGATGGTTTCTTCCAGAAAGCATGTTCTAGGTGTTAAGAAGGATAGATTGCATCAGCGTCATCATCATTATTATTTATTATTATTATTTTATACACTTTAATGTTCATAATTTTTATACAGGGTAGAGAATACAGCCCCATCTACCTCGAAGATGGACGATGAAGGGGAATCAAAACAACAAAAATTGGAATTGCCAAACGACACTATAGATACCAATTCTAATGAAAAACAGAAAGAAAACAGGCAAGTAGTAGCGTGAATTAACTGTAATGTAGTCCATGGTAATGACCAAAGTCTACTATTCAGCTGTCTGTTTCCTGGGGCTATGTACAAAGGCAGTTATACGTGAATAATTTCTTTTATGGTTGCTATAGCGATTTCACTGTGTATCGCTCTGTTTCCTTCCAGAGAATCCAGCCCGTTGCATAATGCTGTACCGAGCGAGGTCCAGCGGCCCCCTCTACCCGACAGAAAAACCACAGAGTCTTCTGAAAGCAAAAATTAGGTACGCTGCGTAATACATGTCCTGCTTTAGCACAGATATGATGAACGAGTGCGTGTTACCGTATTAATGGAGCAAGTCGAGTTATCTGTTTTTATTATATAATTGTGGCCTACATTGTAGTCATACAAGCTCTTCGGTCTTCTGTCTCTCTCACTGAAATATTTGGGCAATAAAGCGCGATTCTGTGGAGCCTAACGTTTCAAGACCCCTTGAGCGGTACAGAATAAGACGAGTGTTCGCTCTATAATAGATGGAGAGCGTACATGACCCTTTTATTTACGGTCTTGACAAGTGCTAGAAAGGAGGTGCTTTCCATGTAATCTTACCCATTTGTAAGCCATCTTTTCTTGCTGGATAAATGGGTTGAATGGTTCTTACCAGCCGCCATGTTCTGTGATTCCCAAACTGTGGCATGAAAAGTGTTTACTTAGTTTTTTACTTAATTTTCAGGTTCAGGTAACATCCAAACCCCTAAACCAAATCCAATCTTAATCCCAAAGGGAAATAGTAACACAAGTATTTTTTTCCTAACTCTGATCACGTTGAGCAACCGTAAATTGTAGATATATATATATATATATATATTTTTTTTTTTTTTAGGTAATTCCTGGCATCTTCCTCTTTCGTCTGAAAGCGCTGACCGTCTACCCAAAGATCTATCACGTCTCTGAATGGATTGCCGAACGGGAAAAGGCCGAGCCTCTTTCGCCTTGGAAAGCAAAAAACGGAGACAGTTCATCAAAGCAACAAAAATAAATTCTACACGAGTCTCCGTTTTGCGGACATAAAGACAAAGTAAACATTCTTACACCAGGTTTTTTTTTTTTTGTACTGAGATTAATGGATGTTAAGTTAGATTTATAAATATATATGCATACATAAACCTTCATGTGTATGCACATATATATATATACTGAAACGAATTGCAGTAAGTAATAAAAAGAGAACTTAAATTATTTTTTTTTTATTTTGGAATCAGAAATTTTAGATGCTACTTGGCATAAGCACAAGACGGCACACTATTTTTTGGCTTTTTTTTTTTTTTTTTAAATATATATATATAAATATCCCTGCCTTTCGCTGACACGAGATGTTTGTATGCAGTCGTTGGTCAGAGTAGAGTTTTTCCCCCAACTATAAGAAGGCTTCGTGTCGCTTCCACTCGCACTTCTGTATGATAGAATTCAGAAAATATCGGTGACAATTTGACCTTTTTTTTTTCCCCTTCTCATTGTTCATTCATGCGCTCATTGACATTATCACCCCCCATCTATGTTCAGATTTTTATGTTCTATATCTAGTTTAAACTTGAAAGTAGTGCGATTTACCAAAAGCAACATTAGCTGAAGTCTACCAGACCCAGAGATGTTAGATTGACCTTAATGTTAGCAGTGCCTTATTGTTCCATAATATGTGATAAGCTCATTAAAAAAAAACAAATACCTACATTCTAACCCAAAGCTCTGTAAATATTCTGAATTGTGAATGGAAAGGCTGGCTGATAATGGGCCCTCCCTCTTTAACGTCGCCGTTCTGTGGCCGCCGTTTAGGCAGCGGACGCCCTTTCTGGGTTCTCCTGCCTAGCAGACGTTTGCACAGGCCCTGTTGTCGTTCTATGCATCAAGAAGAGCAGAGCTTAGCTGTCCCACGGGCCGGGTGATAAACATAATTTATTTTTTGTTTACGTTTTATGTGAAGTCTTTTTAAAGGGACAGCATTATTTTCCATCGAAGCGCGAAAAAATTGGAATGTTTTATCGGCGATGGCAAGCAGTTTCTTTGAAGCGAGGGATCCCTTAGATCCTAATATTCTAGACACCCTGAACATTCTATGATCTATTACGGTAGCAAACATGAAGATTTAACGCACACCTTACTGATGAATAAAGCACGAGAATGTTATTTTTTGTTTTGTTTTCAACAAAATTTCAGCAGTCTAACGTGATCCCAATTTCTTAAGCGTGATACTCGACGATGGCGAAATCACCCGGTCTCTCGGCGACCTTTAAACTGTTTAGGTATGTTTGTCTGTATGAACATGTGGCATATTATTACTTGCACTTTCCTACCGGTGAATACGATAGAGCGCCGCGATGACCCGTTTCTCGTGTGTTTTTTGCTCTGCTGAATAAAAAAAAAAAAAGCAATAATTTGCATGTACACGTGTATAGATACGAGTGTCACGAGCCAGGAAAAAACATGTAAAGGTGCTGAAATGTAGTATTTTAGACAAGCATTATGTACGATTAACCCTTCCAGCTGCCAAGCACTTATACAGTTTCTTGCATTATGGTGGAAACCCCATCTGCCTTGTGACGTAACATGGAAACCATCAGTCTGTCTTACATCACGGAGCAATAGTGACTGGCGGTGCCAAGCGTTTGTTATAGATTTTATAGCACGTTCTTAGCAGATATTTTGGGTCAAATTGTACAGGCTTGAGGTGAAATGCATCTGATGTTTTCTATTCCGTTGGGCCTGTTCATGCGTTCATCCTATTGCGGAAAACTATGTATAAACACAGCACCAATTGTAGCTCTGCAGTATATAAAACTGTACGCCAACCCCCCCTATTCCTCAGATACCTGTATAAGCTACCGTTATTAGGACCACTGAGCTGTGAATCTAGGATCATGTGTATTCCTTAATTCCTTTAAGTGCCCCACGAGCGTGCAGCGCGGTACCCATTCCCTGGCACCCGGCGGCCACTTGGGCGAGAGGCCGTCAACATTTCTGCTTTCCAGCGATGCTAATTAAGTGACTCGTCTCCAAACATTCCTCTTAAATACACGTATGTCGTTTTCTGTTCTAAAATTGCTTCCAAGGCCCAGGTTACATGTTCAAGGCTAATAAAGAATATATTGCAATTCGGACCTAATGCACTGATCCGTTTTACTCATACAAGAACAAGCAGTAGTGGCTTCAGTGAGTTTAGTGCATCAGTCTCGCTGTACTAGCTCAGGAGCTAAGAAATACATAGTTTAGAATTTTTTTTTTTTTATTAAAAATTATGTGTCTTTGGCCGTATTCTGCAAAAAGAAAAAAAAAAATAGTCAATGTGCCTTTCGCTAGCCTTTAAAAGCTAGCGTTTGCAGGTTTATGGCATCTTGGTCACTTTGTGAGAAAAATGGTACATCAAGAAAACCGAAACTCGTTTTTTGCTCTGTTGGTTCAATGCACCCCTGGTGCCTTTCGAATGGCATTTCTGGGAAAATAACAATGCAACTGTTGCAGCGTAAAAATAAAATAAAACACTTAGCAGACGGATGGAAATGTTCATTTTTTTTTAATGAAAAACAAAATGTTAAAAAAATGATTTCAAAAGCTATACAAATAATTTATATGTTTCTTTTGGAACTTTGAAAATATTTTAAATATGTGTCCTTTATTTTTTTTCTTTGCTGGAAAGAAAAATAAATTATACATATAATCGCTGATGGTGTATATATGTTTATGTTCATGTGTGTATGTGTAGATGTAAGTGGGGAGGGAGAGTATATAGG